>BLSH010221723.1:205148-218999 GCA_018402905.1 Glandirana rugosa | reverse complement strand
TCCCAAAGCATCCCCCAGCACACATCCAACCCCCCCTGCTAGCACTAGCATTCTCCCCTCTTGAAGCACCACCAAGCACATATCTGACTCCCCCCAACATGAACCCTCTCACCTCCCATAGTGTCCCCCTAGCACATATCTAACTCCCCCAATCCCCCTGCTAGCACTAGTCCTCTCTCCAGCACATACAGTATCTGGCCTCTGCATTTTGTGCATTAATTATTTCTGACCCCTGCATTCCATATAGAACACTCACAATTCGGCCACGCGCACTGTTCTCCACAGCGTGCTATGCGTGCCACATTACTGCTCTCTTTCGCGCCACCAAAAGTGTCACAGGTCTTTTACAATTTAATAGCGTATACTCCCAAAAAAAATGCCGCCGCTAAAGTGTTCGGGTTTGGCTTGAAGAAAAGGTGGCAACCCTATGCATACTGCCCTGAGGCCTGCTTCACACCAGGAGGTGTGACTGAGCACGCACGGTTTTGTTGCCCGTTTCCATTCGTCGCATTTTAGGCAGCCAGTTCATTGCAATGGGCTGACCTGTGCACCAGAAAAATGCAGAAAAGGTACCTGCAAAATTTTTGAAATCAAATTCCTACTGCAATAGCATGCATTTTAGCAAAGGCACACATTAGAAGGGCGTTTTTTTTTTAAATTGTGGCAGTGAGTGGGGGAGGGGGGTAATCCTCCACTCGCTGCCAAAAGAGGGATTGGGGGGATGTGGGCACCGGTAAATTTGTAAGGTGTTACACCCTGAACATGGGTGTAACATGTAACAATAGGTGAACTTACCCTTAATACAGCACAGTCCTTCAAACACAGTCCTAACACTAGCTAACTCACACTGCCAAGGTTCATAGCTTCCCCAAGGGAAAGTCAATTCATCTCAAGATCAGTAATAATAGGTTCCTAGTTCCAGGGAGAATCACAAACAGGTGACCCCGTATTGGGGACCCCACGTTCTGATGGGACTACATAGGTCAGCAGGCCCTCCTCAGAATTCCTGCATGTCTGAGCCCTCCTCTTGTATTTTATATACCCACTCCAGGGGGCAGGACCCTAGAAAAACCAGAGAAAGAGTCTGGACTATGTTAAAGTGTTACTAAACCCACAACAGTAAAATCAGTATGTATATGCAGCAAAGCATGCTTGTTATGCTCACTGTGGAACCTAAGGGGTTAATCCTCCACGTTGTGTAAAAAGGTGCTTTAAACCTGTCTTATCTGATCGTCCCCAATCTATCTGCTGATAGCACAAAGTCCTAGGGGACACTCTGCACATGCTCAGATTGGTGTGTATTGCTAGAGAGGTTTTTTTCTTGGAAGGGTGCATGTGATCAGCATAGGGCCAATCATCACTGTCCAAACAGAAAGTCAGGGGCCCTGCAGCCTCATAGGACAGTCAGAGGAGAATGAAAACTCCTCCTACAAGCTTTAACCAGTGCTCAGCCAGTCACTGATAGAAGTCACAAGACTGCTATATACTGCTGATGAGAAAATGTATTTATCAGTTTATATTTACTAAAATATTTGCATTTCCCTGTTCTGTGTACCGTGGAAGACCAGATATAGCCAATGCAGGCTCCTGGGTTTAGTAACACTTTAACACCTTTCCATCCTGGGCAACCGCTACTATCTGCATGTCTACACAGTGCAATTTATTACAGCGCCAGCAAATACATTCAGTGGTATCCTGTAACGCCTGTTTACATGGTGCAGAGGTGAAAGGTGACCATGATCAGTTTTCATGAGTGAAATGCACGGGTAACCTGATTGATAAATAAATAGGAACGATCCACTTTTGCAACAGCTTTCATTAATTGGATCTGTGACCTGATTCTTGAAATATGCAGATAAATAAACAACCATTGTACAGCTACCCCTGGCAACCAATCAACTGCAAGGCTGTGTTATTCAGGGGGATATGAGATTTCACAGGCCATGTTATTGAGGAGATAACAGAATTCTCAGGAAGTTTTAGTAAAGGGATACTACATTTCAGAGAACACAGGATTTTTCTGAATGGGGAGGTTGCTTGCTCATAGCCCCTACCCTTTCTTAGCATGCCATGCTGCATGACCAGCTAAATGGCTGGTATATGTTTTTAATGGGAACCAAGGTTTTATTTAATTTTTCTTTTTTTGATAACAATTTTCTAATATACCAATATGTACTGTGCCTTAAATATATATTAAAAAAACTCAACATAAAACTAAGAAACTTTTATTATATATGTATAATGATCAAAGTCGATCAACTCTAATCTTTTTTTTTTTTTTTTTATATCTGTGTTGCTGAACATTTCTTCATCTGTAGTCACCCATATTTCATACTGGCACAAGTGTCTCTCGTAGTTAACCCCTAGAGGAAAAAGGAAGCAGCCATTTTGGCATGGTATGAAATCCATTGCTGGCAAGCTGTAGTGGACCCTGAGGGCTGCCTAAGTGAGTGCAACATAACAGCTGAATATGTTCACATTCCTTCCTTATAGATAGCATGGATTGTAAGCAGGTTACTGAAATATATGCTCACTTAGAAGTAGAGCTAAAGGCAACACTTTTTTCTCATTTTGAATTGCGTAAGGTAGAGTTATAATCAGAGGCATAACTAGAACCTTCAGGGCCCCTGTGCAAGAAATTATGAAGGGCCCCCCTGACCCCTGGCCAGGGCCCTTCCCTCTTCCCACTGATCCTTGGGCCCTTTACTCCCTTTGCGGGTCCCTTTATTACCGTCCCACCAAATAAACGAATAGTTGTGCACCGAGCCCCTCCCATTCATTCAGAAACTGAAGTATAGTAAAAACTGTTTACTATGCTTCAGTTATGAGTGAACCAATTGGTATTAATAACTGACTCTGTCCATTCAGAATAGGAAGGAGCCGGTAAATGACAAATTTACTGACCCGTTCCCATCTCTCCATCATGACACATCTTCTATAGCAGCTGGCAGGAGAGAGGAGGGGGGAAGGCAGCAGCTCTGTGGGGGGACCAGGGAAGCACACAGGGACCCTGGGAACAGCAGAAGACAAGTAAACTGGATAGGAGGGGTGGCAGGGGCAGCATATAGGGGAACCAATCTCCACCATTAGGAAAATAGAGGAGAATGGTTCCTCTAAATGCCGCCCCCGCCATCCCTCCAATTCAGGTGCACAAGGGAGGCACAGGGGCCCCCTGTTGCAATTGCAACCCCTGTAGTTACACCCCTGGTTATAATCACTGTGGGGGTTTTTTGCCATCAGTGTCCCATTGGCAAGATTCCCCTTCACTTCCTGTCCCTAAGCCAAAATAGGAGGTGAGAGGAAAGTTAGGGAATTCCTGGTTGTCACCGAGGTCACCAGAGCTAGTGTCTCCATTTGAAGACTTCCTTTCTATTGCTGTTTTAGGGACAACCCAAAATGTGGGATTTTATTTTACTTTCAGTGATAATGATAAACAGGACAAATAGAAAGGACAAATCTCCCTAACAGGGGCTTATACACAAAAAAAAAATCTGCCAGGTGTTCTAATCCATCTCCACTCTATGCAAAACGAAAAACTACGTTTTGCCTTTAATTATATAACCTCCCAAAAAAGTTGACACGCTGTGTAAAATATGCATAAAAACAGAATGCATTGATTTGCAAAACTCATATTTTATTCACAATAAAAAATAGAAGACATACCAAATGTTTAAGCTGAAAAAATATACATTTTTA
The DNA here is from genome assembly GCA_018402905.1 of Glandirana rugosa. Classification (NCBI taxonomy): domain Eukaryota; kingdom Metazoa; phylum Chordata; class Amphibia; order Anura; family Ranidae; genus Glandirana; species Glandirana rugosa. The sequence goes on along the minus strand of BLSH010221723.1, from coordinate 215,303 downwards.
ACCACTTGCTGACCGCCTGCTGCAGCGTGACGGCGGCAAAGTGGTTAGTTATTGCAAATTACTGTCACAGGATGGCCGCTGCGATAACTAGCATTGTGAGCGCATGTGCGCCGCCGGAGGCGCGAGTGTGCTCACTGTGTTTCAGGGGGGCCAGGGAGCGGGTAGGGTGGACTCGATCTCCGCCGGCTACCCGCGATGGCCCCCCTGCAGTGAGAGAACAGAGGTCCATGTATGTAAACACAGATCTCCTTTCTCATAGAGGGGGAAGGGCTGTGATCACAGGCTTCCTGTATATGGAAGCCATGATCACTCCCCTCCCCCTGCCAGGCCAGCCCCCATACAGTCAGAACACACCTAGAGAACACAGTTAACCCTTAGAGCGCCCCCTCCAGGTTAACCCCTTCACTGCCAATGGCATTTACACAGTAATCAATGCATTTTTATAGCACTGACCGCTGTATAGATGCCAATGGTCCCAAAAAAGTGTCAAACTGGTCCGACATGTGCGCTGCAATATCGCAGTACCACTAAAAATCTCAGATCGCCGCCATTACTAATAAAAAAATAAAGAAAAAATAAAATCCCCAGAAATTAATTCTCATCATCCATAAACGTGGCAACTTTTGCGCAAACCAATCAATAAAGGCCAATTGTGATTTTTTTTAACCAAAAACATGAGGAAGAATATAAATCGCCCAAAACCGATGAAAAAAATTTATATGTTTTTTTTTTGGATTTGTATTTTAGCAACAAGTAAGAAAAACTGTTCTTTTTTGCAAAATTGTCGCTCTTTTTTTATTTATAGCGGTGATCATAAATAATGCAGAGGGGATCAAATACCACCAAAAGAAAGCCCTATTTGTGGGTAAAAAAGGACGCAAATTTTGTTTGGGTACAGCGTCGCATGACCGCGCATTTGTCAGTTTAAGCGACGCAGCGCTGAATCGCAAAAAGTGCTCTGGTCCTAAAGTGTGAAATCCTTCCGGGGCTGAAGTGGTTAAGAAAAAAATAAGGTCATTTGGAAATTGATGGAAGTAACACATCTCAAAAACATGCAGACAGACCAGTTAAGCATTCAGGCTCTTCTACTATGAAGCCATGCTGTTGTCATAGATGCAGTATAGGGTTTAACATTGTTCTGCTGTAATGCAAGGCCTTCCCTGAAAAAAAATATGTAATCTGGATGAGAGCATGTGCTGCTCTAAACCCTGGATATATCTTTTGATGGTGCCTTTCCAAATGTGCAAGCTTGTAAGGGTAGGGGGGTGGTACCACCTACCATTGATGGTGCCTTTCCAGATGTGCAAACTTGTGAGAGTGGGGGTCTGGTACCTCCTCCATGTTCTCCTTCCAGTTGGGCACCAAGCAAGGGTCACATGAGAGGCCTACCCCAAGATGGGTTCTTCTGGACTATGCCAATCACTTTGGTTAGGGTCACCATTTCACCCATGGGGTACCTTTACTTTAACAACCGACTGAACCCTAATAAACTCTCTTGAAGTAACATACACCGCTACGGTCACTTGTGCATTTAGGAGGGGCACGCTTCTGCAGATGAAAGAGCCACTTTGAACTTCCCGATAAATATTGAGGAACTGACTGAGGTCCTGGCCGATGCACCTAATCACAAGTCATCGGGCTCAGATGGCCTTTCCGCTGAGGTGTACTCCAGGTATGGGTTGATCCTTCTCCAACTTGCACCAATGTCTCTGAAATCGCACCTGAAGTCGGGACTGACATGCGGGAATTAAATTGTGCGAGTTCAGCTGAACTCACACGATTTCATTCCCGCACCAATGTGAACCTAGGCTAACACACAAACAATTCTATCAATGTCTCCAACTTAGGAAACTTGTTACAGACCCAGGCACAAACACTTAGCTTGTCCGTAGCCAACTTTCCACTACTACAGGAGGTTTTGCAGGCGACCACTCGTAGGGGCTTAATAATCGCTAGTATACTCAGTATTGTTATCATCAATTCAGGACTCTGCTTTACTTAAATGTAGAGTCAACTGGACAACTGATGTTGGAGATGTGGATGGAGACCAATGGGATATGGCCTTGGAGTCGATTCCAGTTGTGTCGGTATCAGCTTCCCATAAACTCTCGCAATTATTCATTCTGCACAGAGCTTATCGCACGCCTGATAAACTATATGACTGGCGTCAGAGGGATTCTCCTTTATGCCTGAAATGTACTGTCCGTAGATAGGACTTTATACACATGATCTGGCAATGTCCAAAACTTACAAGGTGATGGGCAGAGGTTACAAAGACTATCTCTGACTTAGCTCAAACATGCCTCTTACTCCATTGGTGTGCCTGTTGGGGGCGCTTGATGCTGAAATATATCCAAAAGACATATATGTTATGGTAACCAGATTACTGTAGCTCGCTAGGAAGTTGATTGCCCGCTTCTGACTGGCATCCACTGTGCCTACTAGGGCTCAGTGGGTCTCCTATGTTAACTCTCTTCTACTTAGGGAACAGTTGGCTTATCGTCATCGCAATGCCTCATTTGGTTGAACTGGCTGGATAATTCTAGTCTTGCCCCTCCTCAGTTAGTGATGGATAGATTACTAGGACTCTAAACCCACCTAACGTTATAGGGGTTCTCCCCCGGGCTTAGGACTCTACTTCTGTTTTATATATGCGTAGATAAAACATCATTTTGTGCAAACGTCCATAAACAAACTCGGGTGGTATTGTTGTTTTTTTTTTTTTTTGTTTTCTGTTTTCATGGAAAAAATGCTTATATGAGCTACGTAATAGGTAACTGCTTGTTAACGCTCTACTCATATGTATATACATTATGCATACCGTCTTTGTTCTGATGATTTTGCATACCCTTTTATTGTACTTTACAGTCACCCACTATCCGTGTCAATAAAAACGCTTCGATTTAAAAAAAAAAAGGAGGGGCACACAGAGCCTGTCCTCTCCACCTGTGCAGCATATCACCACTACCTCACTCCCAGTAATAGAGTGACTGTGCACCAAGCACTGACTCCATGCATGTACTTCATTTATCTCTTCCGTACCTGTGCACAGGTTATCCTGTTGCCATTGGAGACAGATTGCTGCTGAAGAAGTGCCAACAACATCTCCCTCGCTGAAAGAGGCCTTCTCATCTGTCACATTTACTGTACATGTTTAATGACAGGCCACTAGAGAAACCTTCATTACCCTAGGAAATTACTTGTATCCTCACACCGTATGAACTCTTGTACCGTTGTCTTCATACCCCAATGTGTTTAGTGACCCGAGTTGTAGACTATATATGCCAGTTACTTGTATTACACCCCTTTAATAACTTCAGACCAGGCAAAGGTAAAGTTTTCAAAAGTTTTACTTATATAAATTTACATGATGACAAAGTCGACGACAGTCTGAAATAAAGTGCAAACACTTCTCTAACATCCCTAGTCCCTAACTCAGGCTTGTGGCTGCTCCAGCATAACTGCAAAGGAAAGAGTCCATCTCTGGCAAAGTCCATAGCTGGCGTGTTCAAGAGGTACTACAAACACCAGCAATCCTCCTGGGCATTGGGAACTCTGACTTCAGCACATCACTGGATTTAGAGACTCTGATAGGACAGCAGTACGAAAACCATTAGGTTTTTCCTCAGATTACCCTCTGGGCTCAAACCCCCTGTTCCTTTTATATCAAATGGAACTAGTGGGTTGGACTCAGTGAAGCCTGCCATAAGAAAAGTTGGGAATAAATTTAACTCTTAACTTGCCAACTGTTAACTATTACCTGCCTACAAGCTGCTCATTCCATACCCACTAATGCACCCCTATACCATCAGAGATACAGGCATTTGAACTGATAACAAGCAGGCAGGTCCCTTTCCTCTTTAGTCCATTACTTTTAAAAAGCTTTGGCCCAGAGAAGAGGGTGATGTTTCTGGGTTAAGTTCAGATATAGCTTCTTCTTTTCATGATAGAGCTTTAACTTGCGTTTTGGATGGCATGGTAAACTCAGTTTACAGACAGTAATTTTGAACATATTCCTGAGCCCATGCAGTGAAGTGCATCACAGAATCATGCCTGTTTTTAATGCAGAGCCATCTGAGGGCCTGAAGATCACAGGCATCCAATATTGCACAGAAATTTCCTTAACCCCCCCCCCACGCTCCCGCTCGGTCAGGTCACTCACACCCCCATCCCCGGGGGTCTCGCGGTCAGACAGATGGTTATCCAGCCCCACAAATACCCCACCTAGGTTGCAGGCGGGCAGCATCCATTGGAATCCATGTATCTGGTGCCCTGCATGTAGATAAGGGGGCCGGATGGAGGGGGGGGCACCGCCCATGTGGCCCTAATGGATGGGCCACCACTGCTAGATGATGATATATATAAACGTGCTTCTGTAATTCTTTGACAATCTTTCAATGCAGCTTTTCACAGATTGGTGAACCTCTGCCCATCTTTACTTCTGAGACACTCTGACTCATGCTGCCATTAATTTCAAAATTACCTTATATTTTTCTTAAAATGGTACATTTTCTCAGTATAAAGTGGTTGTAAACCTCAGACATAAAATATGAATAAAGCATATCTCTCTATAGTGTGTACATGTCTAAATACAGAGCACTAAGTATAATTTCTGTCTTCATCTCAGAATTTTGACTTTGTTTAATTAATTTTGGGTTTGCCTTCTCTATTTCGATCTTATTGTATGTGAAAATTTATTTTAATTTTGAAACATTTGAATTCTTAAGGCCTCATACACATGGACATTTTTTGACACCGACGTTTTTAGGTTGAAAAATAGCAGAGGGATGATTTTTTTTAAAAAACGCCTATTGACACCGACGCTCACTAACGCCGATGCATAACGCCGAAAAACAACGATTTTTTTTTTTCCTTGACGTCGGGCCTGATGTTTTGTTTATTTTTTAAGAAACGTCCGTGTGTATGAGGCCTCAAAGCGGACCTTCGCCCCAAAGGCCATGTCATGTTGCCCTGCCTCCTCTCTCTATTACAATTTGACATTATTGTTATTTTTTTAACTAATGTCTATACTGTATATGTACTGCAAAACAGCACTTTGGCATTTCTCACAGGCAAGATTTAATTTTTATTTGACCCACCCCCTGCGTGCTCGCAGATGTGCCACAGGGCTTTGAGTACCAAGTAAGCCCTGTGGCATAGCTGCGCACATGCTGATTTCCCTGACCTCACACCAGTGTTGCCAACCTCCAGCAGCGTTTTTTACTGGCAAAACATAGAAAATTTACTGGCGGAGCACATTTTTTACTGGCTACTTGAAAAATAATAGAACTCCTATTAAAAACGAAGACAATTGATATTTAAACACAACATGGAAACACTGACAATACCCATATCAAGTAATTTGCCTGATTTACACTTAAAAAGTCAGCACAGCATGGCAAATTATCAGCCCTGATATTTATAGACAGTTGTAAAAATCACAGATTTTTACAAACCGTCAGTAAATTTACTGGCGGCTGGCAACCCTGCCCCACACACATGCAGGGTTTTCATGTGCAAAGAGGTCTAGCAGGGAATTCCCAAACCTTCCACCATCTTTTTATATGTGTGAAAATCACCTGCGCATGTGCCAAAGGGTTCTGCCAGGACCTAAAGGCTGGGCAGAGCCCTTTGGCAGATCTGAGATTGCTCAATAATGGTAGCATGGAGTGGGTGCGGGGGCATTTGGAGCTGGTACAGATCCAGACCTTTAACACTTTTTTAACCCTGAATATTTTATATGTGCTCCCCTGCCATATCTGAAGCTAGCTGTCAATTACTTTCATCTTCTTTTTTGCCCAGGATGGTAAAATATGCATCTATTACCTGAAACACACCAGGTTTATGTAATTTTCAAATCCAGGCTTGAATTAACTATATTTATTCATTGCTGAAGGACATTTGAAGGCATTATTTTCATCCAACTGTGATTTTGTTTTGATGTCATCAGTGAGGTCATTATGCAAAGATGGGGAAGTCTGCTTAACGGTGTCACCCATGATATCCTATGTCAAAGATGCTGAAATCCTTTAATCAGTGTCACTTTGATATCGAACATCAAAGATGCTGAAGTCTTCTCAACGATGTCATCCATGAAAATTAATTTGTATGCTATTTCACTATTTTATCTACACATTTTTGATGTGGTCTACTCCTTTTGTTTTAATCTCATATGAAAAATTCAATAAAACTTCATAAAATAAAAATAAAGGGTTTTGAGATATAACAAAATCCTAGTTGTCTCAGCTTTTTGAATCTTAGGCCTCATACACACGGACGTTTCTTAAAAAATAAACAAAATGTCGGGCCCGACGTCAAGGAAAAAAAATCTGTGTTTTCCGGCGTTATGCATCGGCTTTAGTGAGTGTTAGTAAGCGCCGGCGTCAATAGGCGTTTTTTTTTTTTAAAAATCAGCCCTCTGCAATTTTTCAACCTAAAAACGTCGGCGTCAAAAAACGCCAGTTAACGCCGCTACGGCGTTAGATGGCGTTAGTGAGCGTTTTGCTGCGTCGGCGTCAAAAAACGCCAAAAACGTTACAGCCTCAGAACGCGCTGCCCGTGGGTTCTAGTTTCAGCTCACTAACGCCGACGCCATCTACAGCTCAAAAACATTGTCGTCAAAAAACATCCGTGTGTATGAGGCCTTAATAATGAGAATTGTGTAGCATATATTCTACTATTAACCATGGGGTTTGGAGAATTGTTCTGATTGTTTATGAATTGTGATATTTGGGGAATCCAGATCACTAGCCAGCCGTGTTTGTAAAAGCAAACAATCTTTATTTTCCAAAGGGCAAAGAAAAACAGCTCTTCTCATCATAAAGCAAACAAAACATTCATAAACTTCTGGTGCAAAAATGATGATTCTGCTCACCGTCGGCATAACCCTTTTCCGCGCAGGGCAGTAGATTTTGTTTTGGGAGGGGGCACTTTGCATTACTCAGTAAGGTTGGTTATGAAGGTGTTTTCTGAAAGCAATGGGACTATGTGCAAGATCATAAGCTGGGCTCTCCTGCCTGTGAAAAAGTCTCCACTACAGCAGTTAGGTAGAGTTTAGGGGTCAGTAGTAGGTGATGCAGAGTTTGGGGGTCAGTAGTAGGTGATGCAGAGTTTGGGGGTCAGTAGTAAGTGAGGCAGAGTTCAGGGGTCAGTAATAGTTTAGGTAGAGTTTAGGGGTCAGTAGTAAGTGATGCAAAGTTTGGGGGTCAGTAGTAAGTGAGGCAGAGTTCAGATGTCAGTAGCAAGTGAAACAGAGTTCAGGGATCGGTTGTAAGTGATGCAGAGTTCATGGGTCAGGAGTAAGTGAGGCAGAGTTTAGAGGTCAGTAGAAGATAATGCTTAGTTCACAAGTCAGTAGCAGATGACTCAGGGGTCATCAGGCAGACACGTGGGACAGTGCGATGGAGTTAGTGAGTAGGGACCAGTAGGTAGAGGAAAAGCCACAGTCACTTATTGTTATATCGACGGATGGGCGGGAAGAGGTCTCTGAGGGAGAGGTTGAGGGATCTGTAGGCATCGGGCAGAAAGGCTGATTTGATCCAGTGGCCAAAAGCAGAGCTCAATGGGCAAGACTTAAGCAACACTGCAGGAGCCATACTGGGTATGTTGCATCACATTCACTGCACAGCACCCACGGACTGGCTGCACAGATCACTCCACTCAGAGCTGCTGTTAGAAATAATAGGCCATGCACAACCTACCTGACAAAGCCCCCTCCCAAAAATATGAAAATGATATCTTAGCTACAAATACACTAAAATCATTATTAGGGGACACAAACGCAACATAATTTACAAAATTCCTGCTAAATCTAAAAGATAAAACTGTATTGAGTTAAAGCAGAGCTCCACCCAAAAGTGGAAGCTCCGCTTATCTGCCCCCCCCCTCCGGTGCCACATCTGGCATCTTTCAGGGGGGGAGGGGGGAACAAGTTCCTGTTTTTGACAGGTACCCCTCCCCACTTCCGGGAGACCTGGCTGTGGTAAAATGCTGTGAGGCCCCCTGGAAGTTTGGCCCCCTCCTCCTTCCTCCGCTGCCGGGCCAGTTAGAAAGCGCAGCGAGCTTTGAGCATGCGCAGTAGGGATCCAAATGTGAAGCCGGAAGGCTTCACTGCCGGTTTCCCTTACCAGGAATGGTGGTGGTACCAAGAGCTGATCGTAAAATCGGCTGGGGTGCTGACATTGCGGGATCCCTGGACAGGTAAGTGTCCTAATATTAAAAAGTCAGCAGCTACAGTATTTGTACTGTTTAATAAATAAAGCTCTGTATGTGAATGAGGTCTTGGGTCTCATACATATGGGCACTGTGGACTGTACAGTGTAAATTAGCATTTTTCTTTTTTTTTACGGTGCTAATTTAACAGGCGCGTGGGTGCGGGTGTATGGCCCCAATCACAGACAGAGTGTATTTGGGGTCACTCACCCTCACTTGCACACCTGTCAAATTAGGACCTTTGACTATATTCATATACCTGCTGCATTCCCATAGAGTCACAGGTGGGTTCACACAAGTAATGCTGTATTGGCCAGAGAACCCATGTGAACAAGCCCTTAATTTTTTTCAATTAGCTTTACCATTTTTGATTTTTTTTTTTTCACAACCCTGTTTGCAGGAGCTTTGATGAACTATCAAGGGGATAACCGGACCCCTGATGTCTCACTTTTGAGAACGAGAGAAAGGAATTGAGGACACAGATCCCCAAACCTTTCTCTGCAGCCTCAGCTGCACTGCAGGTGAATGCACATGAAGTGCTGTGTACAGTGGCTTCCTTTTTATTCACAAACTGAAGCACAGTGAACACAGTTTACTATGCTTCAGTTATAAATGAACACTGTGAGTGATTGGTACTGATCACTCAATGTGTTCATTAAGAAAAGGAAGGAGCCGGTAAATATAACATATTTACTGTTACCCTCGCTCTACATCCTGAAACAATCCCCCTGTGCCCCGCAGCAGCTGACAGCTGGCAAGAAGGAGAGGAGTAGAAGCCATCAACGCTGTGAGGGAAAGGGATGCACAGTGCCTGGGCAGCAGGGGGAAGTGGATCATGGACAGTGAGAGTTATTGGTGTGCTGGTGGGGAAACTAATTGGAACCAATCTCTGTATGGCCCCCCTTGCAGCAGCTGAAAGCCAGCATTGGGAGAACTACAGGGGGACCGGTTCCATTAACTGCCCCCCTTCCTAGCGCACCAATCACTGTCCCGTTCCATGATCCCCTTTCCCTGCTTGTCAGCTGCCCAGGCCCCACAACTCCTGTCACCCAAGCCAGCTAATAACTGCAGTGCTACAAATAGTGCTAGCTGCAGTACAGATCCCTTGCCTGTCAATTTTATTGTACTCACTGTTGCCAAGTATCACAATGACACTGGTCACTTGGACAAGATGCTCTTGGGGCTTGGACCCTCTTAACCCCCCTACCCCCTCCCATCTATGCTCCTGGTCCCACAACAAGATTTAAAGCTCATCTCCAGCTTTACTTTCACTTTAAATAGTTTGGTCCAAACAAACTATTTCCTTCATTGACACCCGCACCTGCTGGGTGGGCTGTAAAAACTGTATGTAGCCTCAGCTACATACAGTATACCGCTTTGTGTTCCAGCTTGGCCCCAAGGAACAATTTAAAGTGACTGTAAAGCTTTAAAGTTCTTGCCTGCTTCGGAGTTCCAGAAAAAGGATCACAGGAGTCCAGCAGTGTCTCAGCACATAGACAACCCACAGCCCTTTTACAACTGTGAGACCACAGCTCATGGATGTCTTCTGGTTGCCTTTACCCTTACGGGACCAAGATGATACCCATAGTCAGGCTTGAGGGCTCTTTTCCACCTAAGATATCTCCGAGCCTCCAGATTATGGGTCCCATATCAGGACTTAAAAATCCATGAAAAACTGTAAATCAGTTTTCCCTCTGTACTGGATCACACCAGAACCCCTCAACCTGCACATCTGAAAATGACTACTCCTACTGCTGCTCCTTGTTGCCCCCCCTTCGTTATAGGGCTCAAACAAGGAGGACACATACAGAATAAATATAGATATATACAGTATATACAAGGGGTCTTTAAAAAGTTTCTGCACAATGTTATATTTGTTAGAGTTTTAAAAAAGTGTGAAACATTTTGAGGAACTCTTCTGTACCGTTGGTCTTCTGTAGGTAC
>BLSH010221723.1:175911-187621 GCA_018402905.1 Glandirana rugosa | reverse complement strand
ACTCCATGGGGGATGAGGACACAGGGGGGGACACCATGGGGGATGGAGGACACGGGGGGACACCACACCGTAGGGGACACCATGGGGGATGGAGGTCACAGGGGAACACTGTGGGGGATGGAGGACATGGGGGGACACTGTGGGGGATGGAGAACACAGAGAGGCATCGTGGGGGGGAGGACACAAGAGGGGGACCATGGGGGTGGAGAACATGGGAGGACACAGTGGGGGATGGAGGACACAGGGGGACACCGTGGGGGGGTGGAGGACACAGGGGGACACCGTGGGGGATGGAGGACACAGGGGGGCACCATGGGGGGTGGAGGACGCAGGGGGACACCGTGGGGGTGGAGGACCAGGAGAGTATCATGGGGCCTCATGCGGTCCTGTTGGGGCCCAGGCCCCCTGCATCTGTACTGGATGCTGCTTCCACCATCCCTGTGCGATGCCGGCACTTGTGTAGCTCTCTAGACTCCACAGAAAAAAAAACTGTACACAGCCTCACCCGATGCTTTCAATAACACCGCTGCTCCCCATCGGCCCCTCCGCTCTTCTCATCTGTCCCAGGTGATGTCATGTACAAGCACCGGGGGTGGACAGGAGGGAAGGAGGAGCCAGCAGGGAGCAGAGTCACATGCCGTGAGTGGTGTTATTGCAAGCATGGGGGGGGGCACAGGATAATGTTGGGGGTCATAGCCCCCTCTAACCCCACCCTAGTGATGCACCTGCATGGGATCATTCTTTCTTTATACAAACATTGGAATTTACAATCATTCCCTGTTCTCACAGTGCAGTGCTCTGTACCTGAGTGACTTATCTGGTCCAAGCAGTGTTATAAGGATGAGGGGCATGAAAAGTGAATCTTTGTGTAGGGCCTTTGAGGGGCTGCAGCAGGGCTTCCAGAAGCAGTGCAGGCCCTGGTATGGTGAAATTTGGCACTGTAGGATGCCAACTAAACAAGAATCCATACCATTACTTTGCTTTGCAGGCAATGTTACAGGGTCAGATTAAAGTATGTCTCAAGTCAAAACTTGATATTTTAATTTTGGATGGAATAGGCAATGGTTATATTGCACATCCTAATGCACATCAGAATGGGGTGCCAGGAGCTTCCCAAACGATTCTGCACAATTTTGCACCATTTGCTGCTCTGTAATATACAGTTTTTGGTATCTGCTTTAAATTCCCATTAATTTCAATGGAACTTCTGGTTTGGAGATTTACATATTTTAAGAAAAGTTCAGCAGTTTGTTTATCTCTAGTTGCAGGTATGTTCAATTCTAGACTAAGGCTCCTTTCACACCGGAGCCGCCCGAGCATTAGCGGTAAAATGCCGTTAATTAGCAACGTTTTACCGCTCGTTATAGCGGCGCTATTGCGGCGCTATTCGGGGGCGACGGTGCGCTTTTAACTCCCCACAAGGGGTTAAACAGGGGTTCAAAGTGCCGGTTTGCAGCGCTCCCAAAGCGGTGTTCAGGTGCTTCGGGAGCGCTGCCCCATTGTTTTCAATGAGCATGGGTGGTTTAGGATCGGTGAATACACCGCTCCCACACCGCTGTAAAGATGCGGCTTGCAGGACTTTTTTTACCGTCCCGCAAGCGCACCGCCCCAGTGTGAAAGCACTCTGGCTTTCACACTGGAGTGTATTGGGGGGCGTTTTTCAGGAGCTATTTTTTGCACAGAAGCGCCTGAAAAACGCCTTGGTGTGAATGGGGTCTGAGAATAATGAGCTTTGGATGGTATCAATCACAGTATAATTTGACAAGTAGGTTTTGAGATTCATACTGTTATGTCCTGACTATGGGAAGGCAGGGGAGAAAGTCACATGCACCTCCGCACCTAATAGTAATGGGTTTTTCTCCAGCAAGTAAACAGGGTTTTGAGGGACCAAATGCAAGGTACAGTAAGCGTGTGTTCCTTACTTTCCTTGCAGTAAAGGGACCTGACACTTTAAAGCTGAACTCCATCTTTTGATATACTTTAAATAGTTTGTTTGGGCCAGCTTGGCCCAAATGAACTATGCCCCTCACTGACATGTGAGGCCACTGGATGTGCGGTATAAACTGTATGTAGCTGTGGCTGCATACAGCATACTGAACTGTGTTCCGGGTTTGAATCAAGACTTTCTGTCTCATACCTGGAACACAGTAGAGTCTATCACAGCAGCACTCAGCCATTCAGAGAAAGCAATGTATTCTAGCAATGCATACAAAGCTTCCTCTGATTGGCTGAGAGTCAGAGATGTGTGCTGATGATGTCACAACCTCTGACTCAGCCAATCAGAGGAAACTTTGTATTCATTGTTAGAACACATTGCTTTCTCTGAGTGCCACCATGATAGACTCTACTTCTGTTCCAGGCATGAGACAAGAAGGCTCAAACCCGGAACACAGTGCGGTATACTGTATGCAGCTACATACAGTTTATAGTGCACATCCAGCGGCCTCACATGTTAGTGAGGGACATAGTAAAGTAAAATTTAGTAAGGTATATCAAAAGATGGAGTTCAGCTTTAACATCAAATAGGGAACTGCAGTAGTCTGGGTTAGCCAATATTTTTCCTGTTACATCAATTAAAGTGCAATTAAACCCACATTATTAAAAATGATTAATAAATGGTGTATTACATGCTGACCATTCTCACTATTCAGCAAAAAACCTGGTTGATCCTGCTGTTTTCTATCCCTCTCTCCTGTCCATGTCTCCACTGCAGCTGGGGATTCTGCAGAGCAGCGTTGGCAGCACATCCTCACTTTTTAGTGAGTTTCTATGCTGAACATTTCCTCCTTGCTCACATCTGAGCAGTCCATGTGATTATAGAATCACACATGTGGGTGTGTATACTCTGGATAAGTGACACTCCCCTCCCTCCCTCCTCCTCCATGCTCACTAACCAACTAAACACAATGGGGGATATATTGTGTGTGTGATTGTGACATGTATTCTCCTCACATACACACAATAGACACAGGCTGGAGGGCCATGGCACAGCCTGTGATTGGCAGGAAGCCAACCACACCATGTTATTGCCAAAATAATAAAGATTTTATTTCAAATATATAATCGTATGACAATTTTAAACAGTTTATTGATAATAATTTATTTTGACTCTGTATTCCAAAGGTTTTTTTTTTTTTGATCAGCTCCTCCTGCCACTGTTTTCCTGCAGACAGGCTGAGAAAGAGCTGGGTCATGTGACAGCTGTATATCGCATAGGAAAAAAAGGTACTAGACTTTTTTTTTTAAAATAATTACAGTGCCATCATCCATATACAGGAAGAGAAAGGACAATGGAAATGAAACAGTGTGTGTTTAGCATCACTTTAAATGTCATAACATGTCAAGGCCACAATGTATGTGTGACACTTTTGCATACTTAGATTGTTGTAATCATTAACAATAGGCTACACCTATATATGACAACAATCAGTCCTTCCGTCCATTTATTTAGCCATCCATTCAGTCAGAATGTGTATTGTTGTCTTTTTACTGTTTCCACAACATATTTTAGCACCTCAAACAAGGTCACTAGCAGTTACCATTCAAAATAAACTCACTAAATCTTGAACCTTGATGGTACATGCTGAACTCTACCAAAGTTAATCAGTTAACAGACTTAGCTATACTCATTAGCGATACTTGACATGATTCTGTATTTAGAACTACAACCTCATTTTACAACTCTACCATCTATGGAATAGGACATAACGATAGACAAAGAAGATTGGAAGCATAAAAGCATATTCTCATAAGCACCAAGCAGTCCCCGTTGTTTGAAGACCAGATCACTCCATCTTCTATATAGGAGGAGTCAAAATTAATAACTTTGATGTCCTTCTTGGTGTGCTGAGTGTTCAGTTTAACTATACTTCGAGCAAAGGCATACTTCGAGGCACAGCTGTAAGCTTCTACATTGCAGACTTCATCGAACATCATGTCAAAATGTGGGTTGTCCTAAAGTTTACAAAAATGAAAACTGTTACAAAAAAGCCATAGTTTAGGTGTGATTTCCCATATTTATACATATAGTCAATTAAATGTGAAAGATACAATATATAACACTACACTCTCAGCCTAATTCCTGGTTTAGAAATGCAGGGTCTTTTGTGACACCTTAGTCCAGTGCCAGGGCCAATTAGTACTTGAACAAGAGGAAATTTTTATTTTTACAATTTTTTTACGATACCACGGATCAGCTTCTGCAAAGCTGCAAAATGAACCCATTCTGGCTCTACAGCTATTAATGAAATGTGCTAGAACCCATTCCCCTAGCACTCTAGCAACAAACTAAGGCATACTGAGAGTGGAAGGAGTTTTACTGGGCAGGAATTACATCTTTAATTGGTCAGTGTCCAATCTCCTAAAGACAGCCAATTAACCCAATGTACCTGAATATTCATCCTCTATCCTGTAAAGTCTGAATAGGAAACATACATTTTTTCATGATTGGATGATTGAAAAAGAAACTATAAGTAGAGTTGATCAAACCCCTGCATGTTCGGGTTTGGTGGGTTCAGCCGAACTTCAGGAAAAAGTCTGGGTTCGGTATCGAACTTGACCCGAACTTTACCCCGAACCCCATGAATTCAATGGGGACCCAAACTTTTTGGCACAAAAATGACTGTAAAAAAGTCCTGGAAAGTGCTAGAGGGCTGCAAAATGATTTTAGAACAGTAATCTGTCACATACAGCAACAACAGGAACCTGACCCTATAGAACTAGAAGATGATTTTAGAACAATAATCTGTCCCTCTAAGCAGTAGACTCTACCTAGTCCAGTCAGATCGTTCTGTAATGCAGGATGAGATCTGCAATCTGTCCCTAAAAGCAGTAGTAGTAGTAATCTCTACCTATCTATCTATCTGCAATCTGTCCCTCACAGCACTGGCAGCATCCTCTCCCTACACTACCCAGAGAGCATGTGACATAGAGCACTAAGTGACTCCAGCTTATAAAGAGGCTGGGTCACATGATGCACTGGCCAATCACAGCCATGCCATTAGTAGGCATGGCTGTGATGGCTTCTAAGGGCAAACCAGTGAAACACTTGTTGATTGGCTGCCCTGCAGCTATTCAACATGCGTGATCAAATACCCGAACCCAGAACTCGAACCCAAACTTTTTTTCAAATGTCCGGGTTCATGTCCGGGTCACGGACACCCCAAAGTTCGGAGCTTTACAGTTCGGGTTCGCTCAACTCTAACTATAAGGCCTCTTTCACATAGCCATTTAGCTGCAGTCACTGGATTCAGCAGGCAAGAATCAGCAGGTTCTTGTCACTGGAATCACAGGTGCCTATATAAACTAATGACAGGCTTACAGTGGCCGCCGCTGTTTCCACATAGTCACATACCAAAACAGTTACCTGTGGTTAACAACAAATTTCTGAGCCTGGATGCAGGCTTGGACAACTGTCCTAACTACAGGTAACCATATGTAGACTGGGTCTGAGAGCTTAAAGCGGAGTGCCACCCAAAAGGGGAAGCTCTGCTTATTTCTCCCCCCCCCCCTTTCTGCCACATTTGGGACCTTTCGGGGGGGGGGGGGTGGATACTTGTCAAAACCAGGTACCCGCTCCCACTTATGGGTAAGATTACCGTACAACGATGTGCAGTGATCTACACAATTTCCGGCCCCTCCTCCTCACCCCCCCCCCGCTGCCTTCTGGGAGACACACAGGTCCCAGAAGACAGCAGGACCATTCAGAAAGTGCAGTGCAACTTGCGCATTGTGCAGTAGGAAACAGGAAGTGAAGACACAAGGCTTCACTTCCTGTTTACCTTAGTGAAGATGCCGGCGCTTGCACCAGGAGCCGATGGACGGACCGGCTTCTGGTGCTGACATTGCCGGATCCCTGGACAGGTAAGTATCCTTATATTAAAAGTCAGGAGCTACAGTATTTGTAGCTGCTGACTTTTATTTTCCCCCCCTGCTGGTTAAATAAAAGACTACATAATAATTGTATGCAATATTTCCTATTTACTTGATTAACAAAACATATATATATTTTTTAACTTTTTTAGTCCTGACCAAAATATAGAAAGAAAAAAAGATTTGCACAAAACCAATATACATTGAATGAACAAGCTTTATCCTATTTAATAAACAAATGTATGTTCAAATTGTATTTTTTTACTCCGTCTACAGTCCCACTCCCTACATTTAATGCATATTCCAGGTGAATTTTGCGTTTTTCAATAAACGTTTTTGATCAGTTGAAACCTATGGAACCAAAAACACAATCTGCTGGTCCCTTGCTCTTGCCATAAAATGCACAGATGTGACGTGACCTAGAGGAAACCATGTTACATGGACTGTAGTGTGTTTCTGAAAAACTGAAAATGCACTAAAAAAATGCATAGGTGTGAACAAGGCCTTACAGTCCCCTGAAATTTTTAAATAAAAGTTTTGTAGATACTGCACAGCTCTCAGTGTATTCCACAGATGGTGTAGCAAAGATGACACACTACATAACTGATAAGTTGTGCCGCATTAGAGGCAGATGCAGAGCATTGACACTACAATGTAGAGCAGAAATGTTTGAGGGACAGGTGACATTTATAAAAATGTTCCAGCAAATGTAAAACCATACTCTTTTTTTCATCATTTAGACAAAATGGCATCATGCCATAATAAGCACAAATGGTACAGGTGAGATTGACTTTCTTAAAGCGGAACTAAACTCTCTCGATCAACATTAGCTATTTTTAATCGTTATAAAAAACACAATGCCTAAGTCACTGGATCAGGAAAAAGTAAACACTGTTTATAAGGCTAGGTTCACATATGTCTGGCTGCGGTTTGCAATCCGGAGTCCGGTGTGGTTTTGTTCACCGGTTCAGGTGCAAATTTTTACTTGAATTTGCACCTGAACCAGACCCAAAATCGAACAGGACTCTTTTCAAAAACAGACGACGGCTGTCCCGCATGTGTGAACCCAGCTCCATTGAAAGCTGTTCCGGTTCACATGTTATGCGAATTGGATTTAGTTAAAAAGCATCCAATTCGCATATATGTGAACGGAGCCAAAAAAATATATATCCAAACTTACAATGGGGTTTGAGGGAGACAGCTCCCAGGGGAGGAGGTGAACCACACTAGATCAGCAGTAAGCATTGGGTTGCTAGAGATCACTGAACTGAATGAAAGCGAGCCAGGCTGCCATGCTCCATGCCAATGTCAGTGTCTATCTGGGCTCCCTCCGTTTCTCCGTGCTGAAGACCAACTGCAGTGATTAGTAGGCAGGCATATGTGTTTCTGGGCCCACCCCTTTCTCAAAATCAGCCCACTGTCTGAAAGGCCAGCGGGAGAAGTAGAAATATTAGAGCTGCTGCAGGGAACCTAGAAAAAAATGAAAATGGCAAGGCGCCATTTTATCATATTATCAGTAACTATTGCTAATAGCGGTGTGAGGAGCAATATGCAGATAAAGCTGGTCCATTGCATGCTACCTGCATGCTTGGGCTAGGGACAGATGGATTTCAGGAAGTAACTGCTACATGAATCCTCTACCCTTGAGGTGTGAAACTGGTCTAGAATAAGACAATTTCCATAGCGTCATATAGAGGTAAACAGTATCTTGCTTGCTGGTCTGTAGGTGGGTTCTGGGTGGATTCAATGCATTTTTAAGGTCACTAGACCTGCTTAATCAGGAACTGTTAAGGTTGTGTCACATCATTTTTCAACTGAGTTGAACTATCAACTAAGTGTTTGATGCCTCCACCTCAATAAAATCTTTTCCCTGGGAGGAGAGCATTTGAAACCCAACAAGAAGGGGGATCCCAGCATCAATGAGTTCAAAGCAGCACAAGTCAAAAGCCTTGTAACATCACTCATTGCAGGTTACTGCATAAGCATGGATATTGAGGGTTCCCACAAGTATTTCATTCTGACTAAATGGGACTTTATATAAATCTGTCCCCTGTATCCAAAGAATACAATGGGATTTTCATCTATCCTAGTGGCACTGCTCTGTGTTTCCTTATTGCTTTAAAAATATTCATGCTATACCAGAAAGGAAAGAGGCATGTGCATTTCTGCATTCAATTGCTTTGTCTACATTTGATCCCAGTCTTCCCCTTCCAAACGGAGAGGCAGGGGAGAGATGGCTGTGCCTCCTCCACCTCTGGTGTCAGTGGTGTAAGAAAACATTATCAGATTGCTGCTGCTTCCCTTAGATGAAACAGTAGTACCAAACGTTCATGAAAAGCGCAGAGTGATACACATGGCTCGGGTGGTCAGATTGTGTCTGCACATCCAACTGCCCTTCTATAACTGTGGTTGCACTTGTAGGTCTTTAGGCTAGATTCATTCTATGTATTTTGCTTTTCAGCATTTTTGTAGTGCTTTTTACCACATTTTTACCACGATTTTGCCGAGATTTGCGTTATGCAGGGTTTTTTTTTTGGGGGGGGGGGGGACTTTGTTGCTAGGCAGATTTAAAAATGCAAAATGCAAATCGCAGCAAAATCACTGTAAAACACGTAAAAAACGCTGCACTTGCGATTTTCTTGCATGCCCATTGAAGTTTATGACATGCAAAATGTTGCATTTTGTGGGAAAAAAGTCCCCGGCCCTTTCCAAAAATGCAGAGACACAAAAATGCATTGATGTGAACATGTTCCAGAGGAACCCATATTAAAAAAATTCCCTGCATTTCTGCAAAATGTAAAATGCATCAAAAAACGCATTAGTGTGAATGGAGCCTTAAAGCTGTTGTAAACTCTTACATATACCCAGTGAAGTGACAAGACAGAGATGAAACAAATCATCTTATGTAAGTTGTACCTGTTTATCTGCAGCATTTATATATTAGTTTAAAGTCTAGTATGAAAGTTCCTCCTTAAGGTGGATATATTAGAAAAGTTTCTCCTTATATTAGTAGTCAGTAGAGGAGCCCCCCCCCCCTCCCCTACATTTGTGGTCAGTTGGAGAGGTAACCACTTACATTGGTGGTCAGAGTGAGTTTAGAACAGGAACTATGTACACACCATCAGGCAAAAAATCAATTCACCTCTCCTCTCTGCTCAATGAACCCCTAGCAATCTCTGGAGCAACCCAGGTGGAATGCTGTTTGGGAAATTCTGATGGACCTGGCGCACCTGTCTGAAAGATTCATTTTTTAAAAGATGCACTCATTAGTGTATGTGTGAGCAGGGCAGCCATCAGAAATTTTGGGGTCCCTTACACAGCTTTAGACCTGGGCCCCCCTGTCTGACCACTGGCGATCTCACCACTGTTGCAGCCGCAGTAGGAATTATACACCCTGTCACACTTACCAAGTGTAGCCTGCCAAGCATGACCCATTCAAGTGAAGTGAGGTGTGCAATGCATGCTAGTGTGGGATCCGAAGGGTTAAAAAATACAGTGCACAGGCAGCACAGCCTCACCCAATGCTTGCAATAAGACCTTGCGCCGAACCATAGGTGCTGCAGGTACTAAGCTTGGACCAGTTGTAGCCCAGGGGGGCCTCTCCATGTGACCCAAGCTTGGTATTTTTATCGCCTATGGTTCAGGAGAACAGTGTCCCCAAACCGGGTGCCCCATAGACTCCAATGTTAAGTCCAAAATGCACCTGACATTTGCCGGTCAATGACTGGCCATTTTGGGGACCCAGTACAGCCGAATCATAGGTGCTGGAGGTCCCAAACTTGGACCAATTATGGTCCAGTGGGCCCTCTCTAGGTGACCCAGGTTTGGTATTTTTATCGGCTATGGTTCGGGTGTCCCCAAACCAGATATCCCCCTTCCATAGACTCCAATGTTAAGCCTGAAATTCACCTGACAATTACTGGTCAATGACTGGTCATTTTGGGGACCCGGTACGGCCGAATCATAAATACTGGAGGTCCCAAACTTGGACCAGTTGATTTCTAGGGGATTCTCTCCATGTGACCCAAGTTTGGTATTTTTATTGCCTATGGTTCGGGAGAACGGTGTCCCCAAACTGGGTGACCCCCTCCCATAGACTCCAATGTTAAAGACTGCTAAAGTCTTTGTTGTAAGGGCCCCTTGAGATACTGGGGCCCCTTACAACAGTACTGCCTGTACCCCCCTGATGGCGGCCCTGTGTGTGAGGGTGCTTGTACAGTTCATAGGCAAAGCTTCTGTTAACTGTTTTCAATTTTTTTTTTACTCTGTAGTATTTTTTAAAAATGTAAAATTAAAACTGCTTACTGTTTCTGCTTCCTTCCCATCAATGAACTTGAGATCTCTGAGAAGCCACATCTCAGCCACTTCATACTTCTCATCTAGACACGCTCTGTAGTGTTTAACCAAGGATATATGGACTTCTTCCTCTTTAGCCACTGAAAAACATGATTGCTTTGATGTTACACTGTGTTCTTGTAATTCTGGTGTATGTAATAGCTGAAATGTCTCCATCCTTCTTTTTTACTATGTAAATTCTTATGAAATAAATTGCTCATGAAATAGCTTGAAAGGCTATGTTATTATGTGTCATGGGAGGGGGGGGGGGGGCAATACAGCAGCCCATTAATTTTAAATGGACTGGTAGCTCATCACAACACACAAAACAGTGGACATGACATTTACTGAACTTGGCTGTGGACACTGCTCCATAAGTTGGTAGTGATGTGGACTTGTAATCACAGTAAACTGATAATACGACAGCCTGAAGAACATTGTTATATTACTGTGTGTCATAGCATGATGCGTTACAGCAGCCCACAACTGTAATACCATGATTCAAGCTTTAGCATGCATTGTGGTACCATGTGGTGAAATTATTCTTCTACTTCTGACAGTTTCACTTTATGGAGATGGTCCCTGTGCACCCAGGCCATACACATAAGGGACACAAAATCCCTGGTCTGCATGTCAGCTGAGTTCAACTCATAAGTGCCCAGAACTGAGCACTTCTGGGTTCATTTAGTGCAAATACTCTTTTTTAATCCCTCTATAGTAAACCTGGGCTCAGAGCTGAGCCAGATGAACCTGGGGAGCACAGAGGAGAGGGGGTGATTACTGCAAGGTAGAAGTAATCACTTCTACTAAGCAGAAGGCCAGAAGGGTTATTTCAAAACAAGTTCCCAACTATTATCAGGTTGATATGTACAGGGTGGGCCATTTATATGGATACACCTTAATAAAATGGGAATGGTTGGTGATATTAACTTCCTGTTTGTGGCACATTAGTATATGTGAGGGGGGAAACTTTTCAAGGTGGGTGGTGACCATGGCGGCCATTTTGAAGTCGGCCATTTTGAATCCAACTTTTGTTTTTTTCAATAGGAAGAAAAACAATGGTGTGCTTTGTTTTAACGTAACTTTATTCTTTCATGAGTTATTTACAAGTTTCTGACCACTTATAAAATGTGTTCAATGTGCTGCCCATTGTGTTGGACCCTCTTCTCCCAACGTAACTGTTAGGTTGTGTTACCCGTCGTGTAACTTGTGTAAAATATTCACCAGTCTTTGAACATTTATTGAGTACTTTCTTATTTCAATGCAATTTTGTTTCGTGTGGTAACAAAAAGAAGGATAACTTTTTTTGTTTTCAACCTAAGTTTTACCGGCTGAAGTTTTACCGGCGGTACCAGTGGTGGGTGGAACTTTTCAAAGGGGGGAGTGTATATGATTACACGGTGTTTGTCCTTCAATTATAGTGGTTGGTAAGGGTAAAATAATTCCACATAGGTATATTTACCGGGTGGGACATGTATAGTTGGACTATTATCAACCCTTGAAC
>BLSH010221723.1:153000-173486 GCA_018402905.1 Glandirana rugosa | reverse complement strand
AACTTTATTCTTTCATGAGTTATTTACAAGTTTCTGACCACTTATAAAATGTGTTCAATGTGCTGCCCATTGTGTTGGATTGTCAATGCAACCCTCTTCTCCCACTCTTCACACACTGATAGCAACACCGCAGGAGAAATGCTAGCACAGGCTTCCAGTATCCGTAGTTTCAGGCGCTGCACATCTCGTATCTTCACAGAATAGACAATTGCCTTCAGATGACCCCAAAGATAAAAGTCTAAGGGGGTCAGATCGGGAGACCTTCGGGGCCATTCAACTGGCCCACGACGACCAATCCACTTTCCAGGAAACTGTTCATCTAGGAATGCTCGGACCTGACACCCATAATGTGGTGGTGCACCATCTTGCTGGAACTATGATGTCGGTGATAGGGAATTGCTGGCCATCAAGTCGGCTTTGGAGGAATGGCGGTACCTCCTGGAAGGAGCAGCTCACTCGCTTTACTGACCATAAAAACCATAAAAAAAAATATGCTGTGAAGATACGAGATGTGCAGCACCTGAAACTATGGATACTGGAAGCCTGTGCTAGCATTCTCCTGCAGTGTTGCTATCAGTGTGTGAAGAGTGGGAGAAGAGGGTTGCATTGACAATCCAACACAATGGGCAGCACATTGAACACATTTTATAAGTGTTCAGAAACATGCAAATAACTCATGAAAGAATAAAGTTATGTTAAAAGCAAGCACACCATTGTTTTTCTTGTGAAATTCCCAATAAGTTTGATGTGTCACATGACCCTCTTCCTATTGAAAAAACAACAGTTGGATTCAAAATGGCCAAATTCAAAATGGCCGCCATGGTCACCACCCATCTTGAAAAGTTTCCCCCCTCACATATACTAATGTGCCACAAACAGGAAGTTAATATCACCAACCATTCCCATTTTATTAAGGTGTATCCATATAAATGGCCCACCCTGTATAGTTCTCTGGTATAGAATTTTATTTAATGTTGCCAGAAAATAGCTCTTTTTCTGTGACATACATAACTGAAATCAAAGCTGTAGCCATTTTGGCAAACACCTGGGGACTTTTATCCAACATGTAACAGCATAAGCATTCCCTATAGCAAAAACACATTATTAATTGTAGTATCCTCCTAGTATTTCCCATAAGTCTGCTTCAGACTTGGCCAGCATGTCCTCCTGCTTAGTGATAAAGGGATAAACATTGACCAACAAGACAGACAGGCCACAACAGTCCATCTGGTGTATAGAATATGACTTATCCTCAGCAAACGCTAGGTGCAAGGATGCATACTTCTTTTTCCTTCATCTTCTCCTGCTAAATCCAATTTCCCCCCCCCCCCACATCTGTTATGGAATATATGGACAGGAGGCAAAAAATACACTCTTAGTCATGAATTTCCCAGCAAACTGATTGTACACTTAGCCAGGATGGAGCTGTAATTTGTGTTCTATAAGTTAGTGAAACCTAGCTCCCTCTGATAAGAGCATGTACCATGCCTTGGTGAAAGATCCCCTGTCACCAATACTTCAGTAAATCTGTTTCAACACAGGACTGTGACATTTCTATTAAACTGCCAACTTTATGCTCCGCCTACAGGTCCATATCACAGCCAACAAATGGAGCAGAAGCTAGAGCCGGGTTTTGCAAAGGTCCTTCTTCTATGTGTGCTCCAGCATCTCTGTTCTAAAATATTGACATGGTAAAGGAAAGCAAACAGAGGCTTCTTTTCACTTTTTGTAAATTACAGAAAGGGTGTCTAGAAATCAGAAGTTTGCGTAAACCTTTTCTCCACTAAAGAAAAAATAAATAAAAACACCTTAACTAGATTTGTTGATTTGTGGGATAGTTATTCTTTAGTAAAATTAATTTTATATCACATAAAATCGCGGGAAAGCAAATTCTGATTGGGTTGTCATCTTTAGCCAGTGTTGGGACAAGGTGTCAGGAACTATGAATCAGACCAAGAGAGAAGTGCAGTAAAATCACAATTTTTAATAAAAAGGTAAAATTACATAAATAGAGTAAACATGGTCAAAACATAGCCAGCGTTCGGTAATCAGAGCGGATAGTCAGAGCAAGCCAGTGAAACTGGAGTGCAGAGATCAGCGAGGTCAAACAAAGGGCATGCAGGGTCAGGAGCCAGGAGGAGAGTCAGCCAACCGGGGTCTTTAATCCAGGAACCAGAAGGGAATGTCAAACAGGCAAAGTCTTTCACAGGAAAACACAGCAGAGATTTCTCTAGAGATGTTGACCAAGGAGAAGGCATCTGCGATCTGATCCAGGCAGTCTATATAGCAGCAGAGCTGGCTGAGGCAGGATATGGTCATCGGGTAAGACAGAGTGGAAGCTAAGACTGGCAATTAACCCTCAGCTGAGCAGCATGCTCTGAGAAGGGTGTGCTGTTACACATAATGTGTGAGGATTTATATAGTTAATTTCCATAAGCCATTGTTATTAACTTCTGTATTGTTGGTTAGTGCACCTCCATCTTGTGGTCATTTTGGATATTTCATCTTTCCATTCTGTTTTCTAAGTGTGTACCTCCCATCTTCTCAGCTAACTTCCTCTTCCTGGTTCACTCTGTTATGTAACTTCCTCTTCCTGTGTCCTCTCTCTGTCTCATAAGAAACGACACGGCCACACGTTTGCAGGCTTCACACAATCTGCTCGCATCCTAGGACACATTACCATGTTTTGACCTTCAAAATATTGTCTTTCAATAATCTGCCATATCTTGTTGTCTGCTGTACCCGCTGTTTGCAATAAGAACCCACGTTGATGGAAAAAGACGTATTTTGGTGAGTTCAAGCTATCTGATGAGAACTGTCTGCGGTGATTATATTTGCTTATACAGGCCAGGCATAGAGGTCTCAGCAAGGGATAAGTCACAATTACAACAGTTGGAGTCAGAATAGTCAAAACATGTGGTAGCATTCCTGCTGTGTAGATGTGTATGTTTAATCTGCAATCAAGCTCAGTGCCATCCGTCATCCTGTGAAAGCACATGGTCGCACAAGTTTACTGCACTTCACCTGTGAATGTTAAAAACTGTTTCTCAGCATTGCTGCAGTTCGTCTTCTTAAAGAGACAGTAACCATTTTTTGCAAAACTTGAAAAAATGTCTAGACAAACTTCCAAACATTCTTTTATTGCTGAATCTACACAGATAGGTCATGCCTCTGACCACACAGATGTACAGGGAGCAGATTCCGTAGATATCGCAGAGCAAAGTGTACGACTCAAATGCACAATTATACCAACACAGAAACTTAGAGAAAACTATGAAACCACTAGAGATGAGTTCTCCAGCAATATGTCAGAACTGTGGGACAAAACTACATAATGCATGTCAGTCTTGCCATGCTGCAATCAACAAGCTGAACTAACAAATTCTACAGATTGCCTATCTGCAGTGTATGAAGCTACCAGCGACTGTCTGCAAAATACACAGCTTTCTTAAAGGACTCTAATATAGAGGGCTCTTTAGCAGAATTATCTAAGGCTGGTGAACTAAACCAACAAAGAGATATCTTAGTGCAAGATGCCAAGGATAAGGTGAAACTCTGCATCACTAAATTGCAGGAGACCAGATCTCATAAATCCACATCTACAAAGCTTACAGCACAGAAGCTGAAATGGAAGCCCAGAGCAAAGCTCGCCAAGCTGAAGTGGACACTCAAACTAAAACTCTTGAAGCAGAGATGGAAGCTCACCAAGCAGAGATGGAAGCTCGCCAAGCAGAGATGGAAGCTCGCCAAGCAGAGATGACAGCTCGCCAAGCAGAGATGACAGCTCGCCAAGCAGAGATAGAAGCTCAGAACAAAGCTCACCAAGCAGAGATGAAAGCTTGCCAAGCAGAAATAGAAGCTCAAAGCAAAGCTTGTGAAGCAAAGGCGGAATCCCAAATAAAGATTCTGCAAATTGAAAGGGAGGAAGCAGCTGCCCGAGCAAGGCTAAAGGTCCTTGAACAAGCAATGGGAGAAAGTACTAGCTCAGACTGTTCTATTCCAGCAGAAGTGGAAGACCCAATTGCACGCACCAGTGAATATGTGCTAAGGCATAGTGCTTGCAATGATACAGAGTCATCTCCTGTACCGCCTACTAACATTACTGTTTGGACTCTCAACACAGAGACCTCTAACACGCACAAGCCTGAGCCTCTTCAAGTCCACAAAGCAAGCGTATTCACACAACAAACCACATCACCTCCGGTCAACAACAAGGTAACTGCCAGCGACAAGCCACAGTTCAAGCCTTAGAGACTAAGCTAGATGCTCTTGCAACATCATTTTATCCTGGTAAACCCCACCCTTACTCACCAGAGAACTTTCACACCCAAGGGGTCCCACAAGTTACTTTGGCACCAAAGAGTGAGAAATCAGATCTGTATGATTCGCCGTGAGCTCATTAACATTAGCCTCTCAAGGTTCGAGGACTGTCCAGAGAACTACAGAGCTTGGAGATCAACCTTCAAGGCTTCTATTGCTAATCTCCACCTTACTGCCAAGGAGGAATTCGATTTTCTCATAAAGTGGCTGGGCCAGGATCTGCAGATCGTGTTAAAAGACTGAGAGCAGTGCATGTTGATTACCCAGATGCAGGTCTTGCTGCTGCATGGGCAAGACTCGAACAAACCAATGGTAGCTCTGAAGCCATAGAAAGTGCTCTATTCAAAAGACTGCAAAACTTTCCAAAAATAGGAAACAAAGATCACTGCAAGCTTCAAGAATGAAGTGACCTCCTCATGGAGCTGCAATTGGCAAAGGCAGACCCTCGTCTACCTGGGCTAAGCTATCTGGACATTACCCATGGCATGAACCCAGTGGTGTCTAAACTGCCATACAACCTGCAGGAGAAATGGACACAACAGGGCTCAAGATATAAAAGAGACTATAACGTATCCTTTTCTCCATTCTCATATTTTTGCAGGTTCATCAGTGAACAAGCCTGGGCGAGAAATGATCCCAGCTTCAGTGAGTCTAGCTTGCCTGCATCATCATCATCATCAAGGTGTGATAACAAAGAAGCTAAACATAGAGACTTATATAGAGCAGTATCTGCTAAAAAGACAGACATCTCACCTCCCGTATCCTCTTCCGCTCACCAGAGTGATTCGGGTGATAGAGATAAAGATCCAAATCGTCAGTGCCCTATTCACAAAAAACCTCACCCTCTAAAGAAATGTCGTGGGCTTAGGGCAAAGACTATCCAAGAATGCAAGGAGATTCTCCAGAAACTTGGAATATGCTATAGGTGCTGTGCTTCCTATGACCATTTTGCTAAAAACTGTAAAGTTGCCATCAAGTACACAGAATGCAGTAGCGACAAACACGTTACAGCTATGCATCCTGCTCCAATTCCAGACAATCCACAGCAGCCATCTGCATTGAACCCCGCATCAAATCATGGTGGGGAGCAACAAAGCCATGCTCCAGCCATTACAAACATCTCTTCTTCATGTACCGAGGTCTGTGGAGAAGGATCAAGCCCCAAATGCTGTGTCAAGGTATGTCTAGTCAAAATATATCCAAAGGATTAACCTGAGAAAGCTACCAGAATGTTTGCCATAATATATGAGCAGAGCAACAGATCCCTGGTCAAGCCTAAATTCTTTGAGATCTTTGGCATAGAAGGACATGCAACACCATACACCATCAACACCTGTTCTGGTAGTGTAGAAACCTCTGGCAGGAGGACCGATGGGTTCATCGTCTCCCATATCAAGGCAAAGAAGGGCATACCCTTGCCAACATTAGTTGAGTGTGACCAAATACCAGACAACAGGGAAGAAATTCCTACTCCAGAAGCTGCATAT
Source organism: Glandirana rugosa (assembly GCA_018402905.1). Taxonomy (NCBI): domain Eukaryota; kingdom Metazoa; phylum Chordata; class Amphibia; order Anura; family Ranidae; genus Glandirana; species Glandirana rugosa. Next base: position 167,679 of record BLSH010221723.1, on the reverse strand, counting down.
CACCATTCCCACTTAAGGCCCCTGATTACTGAAATTCCACCAATGGACATGGATGCGGAAATATTAATCTTGCTGGGAAGAGACATTCTCAGCGTACATAAAGTGCGCCAACAGTGCAACGGATCTGACGCTCCATACGCACAAAGACTTGATCTGGGCTGGGTAATAGTGGGCGATGTATGCTTAAACAGAATGCGAATGCCATCTGAGATTAACACCTTCAAGACTCACATGCTAAAGCCTTGTACACACGGTTCGATGGTCGTACAACTGAACGGACCAAATCGTATGTTGGCTGTTGTATCTAGCATACTGACATGCACTACACGATCGTACGACCAAGCTGAATGTATAAAGAGAAAGTTCAGGTGCATGTAATTAGTGTCTGCCCGTTCCTGACTTCTGAGCATGCGTGTTTTGCACAATAGAACTTTTTGGACCAACTTCTCTGTACACACGATACAACGACCGCTTGTTGGTGCTACCAAGTTTTCTAGTCTGCTCATACAACTTCTGTTGTATGACTGTCTACGCGTGTACTAACGGTCGATTTAGCATACAACGGTCGTTCGTACGACCTGTTGTATACGATCGTTGACCCGTGTGTACGAGGCATTAGAAATGGGCGTGCATCTCACTTTAGACCATGCCCTCATCATTATGAAGTAAAAGAGAAGCCTCTTGACATCATCCAGGTATCTGATGTTACTCCCATCTCCTATGATGACAACTTAGGTAACACAGTGTTTTGTACTACACATGATAACAACAAAATAGCCTTGTCAGTTGAAGATAGAGAATTCATCACAATAATGGACAGTGAACTCTACAAAGATGAATCTAACAGCTGTGTTGCACCATTACCTCTTCGTGCTACAAGAGCCAAACTTCCAAATAATTGTGAACAAGCTTTATCCAGATTCAACTCACTTCAGCGAACACTAAAGAACAGGCCTGAAATGAAGGAACATTTCATTGCATTTATGAAAAGGATCTTTGACAATGATCACGCTGAGCCAGCTCCACCTCTTCTTGAACATGACGAGTGCTGGTACCTGCCTTTCTTTGGAGTTTATCACCCACGTAAGCCAAAGCAAATCAGGGTAGTGTTTGATTCCAGTGCCAAGCATCGAGGTGTGTCAATGAACGATGTTCTTCTTACTGGTCCTAACCTAACCAACAACCTTGTAGGAGTACTTATGAGGTTCAGAAGAGAGCCAGTTGCCATAACTGCTGACATTGAACAAATGTTCCATTGCTTTATAGTAAGAGAAGACCATAGGAACTTCCTAAGATTTCTGTGGCACCGTGACAACAACATAAACAATGAAGTGATTGAATACCGCATGAAAGTACATGTCTTTGGAAACAGTCCCTCACCTGCTGTAGCAGCATATGGTTTACGAAGGACTGCCCTTGATGGAGAAAAGGAGTATGGTGCAGATGCTCGACACTTCGTTGAGAGAGACTTCTACGTCGATGATGGACTCAAATCCTTACCCACAGATGAAGAAGCCATAGACCTACTCCAAAGGACTCAAGGTATGCTTTCTGAGGCCAACCTCAGACTTCATAAGATTGCCTCAAACAGTGCTGCTGTGATGAAAGCCTTTCAGCCTGGCGATTATGCCACAGGAATTAAAGATTTAAATCTGGGAATGGACATGCCTCCTGTTCAGAGAAGTCTGGGCTTATGGTGGAACTTATTTAAATACACCTTTGATTTTCAAGTCAGCTCTGCAGACAAGCCATTCACCAAACGTGGTGTCCTGTCAGTGATGAACAGTCTATACGATCCACTGGGATTCGAGGCTCCCATCACCATACAAGGTAAATCCTTATTAAGACAACTGTCAGAGACGATTCAAGATTGGGATGCTCCACTAGCAACAGACAAACATTCAATGGAAGTCCTGGAAACAATCTCTACATGGCTTAGATGGAATTGATCTACCACGCTGCTACACTTCAGTTTCCCTTGCTACAAGTCAGAGAAAAGAGATTCACATCTTCTCAGATGCATCCACGGAGGCCATAGCATCTGTTGCTTACATCAAGGTAAGAGACTCTTACATTCAAACCCATGTAGGGTTTCTGTTTGGCAAGGCTAAGTTAGCGCCTAAGCCTGAGCACACAATTCCCAGGTTTGAACTTTGTGGGACTGTATTAGCTGTAGAAATCGCAGATTTTATACTGCCTGAGCTAGACATTCAAATAGATGACATCAAATTCTACACAGACAGCAAAGTTGTTTTGGGCTACATATACAATCGGACAAAATGCTTCTATGTCTATGTCAGCAACCGTGTAGAAAGAATCAGAAAATCCTCAAGGCCTGAACAATGGCATCATGTTCCATCGGAGCATAATCCTGCAGATCATGCCACCAGACCAATGTCTGCAAGTGTCTTTGCAAACTCTTTTTGGTTGACAGGACCTGAATTCCTACTGGATCTTTCCAAAGAAACTGCACCTGAGGTTTTCAGTCTTCTAGATCTTGACAACTTTCCAAAGATTCGGTCTGAAGTTAAGACTCTTGTCACCAGATCTGAACAAAGATTTATCTTGGGTTCTCAACTCTTTGAACGTTTCTCCAAGTGGACAAAGCTTGTACGCACTATTGCAAGGTTAGTCCATATTGTTCACTGCTATCACACTAAGTCCAATGATACTGACTGTAAAGGCTGGCACTTATGCCAAAAACCTCTTTCTGCAAAGGACATAGCTGAAAAGTGAACTGATCATAATACACAGTGAACAACAGAATGTCTTTTGCTCAGAAATGAAATGTATATGTGACAAGCAGGACATTCCAAAAAATAGTCCAATTGCCCATCTGAATCCATTCATTGACAGCCATGGTATGCTAAGGGTTGGCGGCCGTTTAAACAAGGCCAAGTTGAGAGAGAAAGAACAAAATCCCCTTATCATACCTGGTCGTCATCATCTCTCCACCTTGCTCACACGACACTACCATGAAAAGGTTAAGCACCAAGGTAGACATTTCACAGAGGGTGCCATAAGAGCCGCAGGCCTGTGGATTGTTGGAGCAAAGAGACAGATTTCAACTATACTGCACAATTGTGTCCAATGCCGCAAGCTAAGAGGGAAACATCAGCAACAGCAAATGTCAGATTTGCCAGCTGACAGACTAAGTATGGACCCACCTTTCACTCGCGTCAGTGTAGATGTTTTTGGGCCATGGATGGTAACAGCACGCAGAACCCCAGGTGGCCAAGCGAATAGCAAACGTTGGGCAGTGCTGTTCACCTGCATGAGTGTGCATGCGGTACACATCGAAGTCATAGAATCCATGGATGCTTCGAGTTTTATTAATGCTTTAAGGCGATTCCTTGCCATCAGAGGGCCAGTAAAGTCATTAAGATCTGACTGTGGAACCAATTTTACTGGAGCCTGCCGAGAGTTACAGCTCGACTCTAAGCCAATCCAAGACTTTTTAACCGAAAGGGGCTGTACATGGACTTTCAATCCTCCTCATTCCTCCCATATGGGTGGCTCATGGGAGAAAATAATAGGCATTACACATAGAATACTGGACTTTGTGTTAATGGACTTGAACTCCACAAGTCTTACTCACGAGAGTTTAACCACCTTTCTGGCAGAAGTGTCTGCCATAATCAATTCAAGACCACTTGTTCCAGTGTCTACAGACCCGGAGTCTCCAACCATCCTTACTCCAGCTACTCTCTTTACCCAGAAGCTTGGGTCTGTTCCTGTTCCACCTGGAGATTTTAAAGAAGGGAACTTATACCGTGAACAATGGAAGCGAGTACAACACCTTGCCAACTGCTTCTGGAAATGTTGGAAGATGAAGTATCTTTCTCTTCTGCAAGGATGCAGAAAATGGCAACATCTGAACCCTAACCTCCAAGTTGGAGATCTTGTTCTGCTCAAAGACCAGCAAACCGAAAGAACTGAATGGCCCATTGGACTCATTGTAAAGACCATTCCCAGTGATGATGGTATGGTACGTAAAGTAGAGGTGAAGGTTGCCAGACAAGGAACTGTAAAGACTTTCCTCAGACCCATCACAGAACTTGCTCTACTCTTGCCTTTGAAGACTGAATTTGCTTACCTGGGTCTGTTGGTTTCAGCTTCTACCACAAGAAGAATGTGCCTTGAACTTTAAGTGACACTTCTTGATGCCTTATTGCAGTTTCTACTGTTGCATATACATGCGTGTTGTTTTTTTTGTCTTTCAGATCTTCAAGACAACTGCAAATTGCACAGCGTTTATTTGCATTGCATAACTACCATTATGATATAGCATAGTGGTATTTGCAATACCAGATGGGGAGTGTGCTGTTACACATAATGTGTGAGGATTTATATAGTTAATTTTCATAAGCCATTGTTATTAATGTCTGTATTGTTGGTTAGTACACCACCATCGTGTGGTTGTTTTGGATATTTCACCTTTCCATTCTGTTTTCTAAGTGTGTACCTCCCATCTTCTCAGCTAACTTCCTCTTCCTGGTTCACTCTGTTATGTAACTTCCTCTTACTGTGTCCTCTCTCTGTCTTATAAGAAAGAACATGGCCACACGTTTGCAGGCCTCACACAATCTGCTTGCATCCTAGGGCACATTTACCATGTTTTGACATTCAAAATATTGTCTTTCAATCATCTACCACATCTTGTTGTCTGCTGTACCTGCTATTCGCAATAAAGGCCTACGTTGATGGAAAAAGACGTATTTTGGTGAGTTCAAGCTTTCTGATGAGAACTGTCTGCTGTGATTATATTTGCTTATACAGGCCAGGCATAGAGGTCTCAGCAAGGGATAAGTCACTATTACAACAGCTGGAGTCAGAATAAAGGGAGAGCTGAGCCAAGCCCTGACAGTACCCCCTCCTCAACGACCCCCCCCCTCGGGGGCCACCAGGTTTGAGGGGAAAACATTTATGGAAAGTACAGAGGAGGACAGGAGCATGTACGTCCAAGGATGAGACCCAAGAACGCTCCTCCGGACCATACTGTATACGCCCATGGAACCTATGGGAGTCAATGATAGGTTGTATTTCATACTCTTCTTGGTTCTCAACCTGAACAGGATGAGGACGTGGTACCGAGGTGGTGAAGCGGTTGCATACCAAAGGATTTAACAAGGAGACATGGAATACATTAGAAATTCACATATTAGAAGGCAGGTCTAAAGCATAAGCCACTGGGTTGAACTTGCAGAGAATACGAAAAGGCCCAATAAACCATAAACCGTGGTGCCAGCTTCAGTGAGGGAACATGGAGTCGGAGGTTGTGAGAAGACAGCGAGACCCTCTCCCCAACTTGGTAAGAAGGCGCAGGTAGGCGTCTGTGTTCAGCATGGTATCTGTACCTCTCATTGGCACATCGCAAAGACTCTTGGACCTGTACCCAAGTGGAATGAAGACCATGAAGATGTTCCTCCAACGCAGGAATTCTCTGAGGAATAAATGAGTCAGGCAACATGGCTGGTTGTAAACCATAATTTGCCATAAATGTAGTCAATCGGGAAGAGGTATTGACGGCACTATTGTGAGCAAACTCTACCCAAGGTAACAGGTCAGACCAGTTGTTATGGTGGTCAGAAATATAGCAACATAAAAACTGTTCCAAAGACTGGTTGGTTCGTTCTGTGGCCCCATTAGACTGCAGATGATATGCAGAAGAGAAGGAATGCTGAATTCCCAACTGTGCACAAAAGGGTCGCCAAAACCTGGACACAAACTGTCTACCCCTATCCAAGACGATCACCTTGGGGAGCCCATGTAAGCGAAAGATCTCCCGAGCAACAATGGATGCCAGTTCCTTGGACGTGGGCAACTTCTTAAGTGGAATACAATGTGACATCTTTGAGAATCGGTCAACCACCATAAAGATAATTGTGTTACCCCGAAAATTCAGTAACTCCACAATAAAATCCATAGACAGGTGGGTCCAAGGCTGCTCTTCCATTGGGTATGAGTTATAGAAGACCTACTGGAAGATGTTGTGGTGGTTTTTTCTGAGCACACACAGAACAGGCTGCTACAAAGGCGGCTACATCAGCACTGAGACTAGGCCACCAGAACTGTTGGGAAATAGCCCAAATTAGTTGATTCTTCCCTGGGTGACCAGCAGCCTTGGGAGAATGGTAAATCTGGAGCACAGCAGTACGGAGACTCTCCGGGACAAAGCAGCGGTCACAAGGTGTCTCAGGAGGCGCATGGATCTGAACAGCAAGGATCTTGTCACCCAAAGGTGAAGTGAGGCTGGTACGAATCGTAGCCAGAATATGATCAGGAGATATCACAGGAAGAGGAACCCACTCCATCTTGGAAGCAGAGGAAAACTGTCGCCACAATGCATCGGCCCTTACATTCTTAGTACCGGGTAAGAATGAGACTATGTAATTGAAGCTTGAAAAGGCCAGAGCCCATTGTGCCCTCCTGGGGGAGAGGCGTTTAGCCTCAGACAAGAATGTGAGATTCTTGTGGCCAGTCAAAATAAGAACCGGAACAGTGGTACCCTCGAAGAGATACCTCCATTCTTTAAGGGCTAAAATGATCTCTAACAACTCTCTGTCCCCAATCTCGTAATTGCATTCTGCAGGAGACAACTTCTTGGAAAAGTAGCCACAAGGATGCATAACGCTTTAAGAGGTGGGACGTTGGGACAGAAGGGCACCAACTCCAGTCTCGGATGCATCAACCTCAAGGAAGAAGGGTAACATAGGATCCGGATGTGCCAACACAGAAGCAGAAACAAAGGCAACCTTGAGACTTTCAAAGGCCTTAATGGACTCCGGAGACCAATTCTGTGGGTTGCAGTTCTTTTTGGTCATATCAGTCAAGAGCTTGACCAGAGACTAGAAGTTACGAATAAAACTTCCGATAATAATTGGCAAAGCCAAGAAAATGTTGTAGTGTACTTAAGCCTACGGGCCGGGGCCACTGTAGGACTTCCGATAGCTTCTCTGGGTCCATTGAAAAGCCAGCAGTGGAAATGACATAACCACCTATCACCCATCAGTGACCACCGCCAGACACCTGTCACCCATCAGTGACCACCACCAAGCATCCGTCACCCATCAGTGACCACCACCTGTCACCCATCAGTGATCACTGCAAGACACCCGTCACCCATCAGTGACCACCGCCTGTCACCCATCAGTGACCACCATCTGTCACCCATCAGTGACCACCGCCAATCACCCACCAGTGACCACCGCCAATCACCCATCAGTGAAAGTCACCTGCCATCCATAGCACAGCCAATCAGTGAACCTCACCTGCCATCCATAGCATAGCCCATCAGTGACCGTCACCTGCCATCCATCTGCCACCCGTCACACAGTCCATCAGCTACCGTCACTTGCCACCCGTCGCACAGCCATGTCCAAACAAGTTTATACCAGTGAGGAGGCATTCCAGATTCTGTCCATGATCGATGAGAGCAACGGGGAGCTCTCATCAGAATCTGATACCCCTTCTGACTCCAAAACAGATTCTGCATTTGAAATAATTGGCAGCAGCGGATCAGAAGATGAATCGGAGGAAGAATGGGTTCCTCCTCCTAAAAGAGCATGGCACGCTGGAAACCAGGCAGCCACCAGCAACCAGGATCACATTGCCAGGCCAAGTACCAGCGCTGCCGCTAGCAACCGTGATCACATTCCGAGGACCAGTACCAGCGCTGCCGCCAGCAATAGGCCCCGGGAACAAATGCCCAGTACCAGCGCTGCCACATCACATCCCCTAAGAGCCAGGGCTGCTACACACCTCCCAGAAGGTCTTGCCAACCCAACATGGCTGCCTACCAGCTCGGGAGCAGCAAGAATTCCCCCTTTCACCGCACAGCCAGGTGTGCAGGTCAATGTCCAAAATTTCAAAGAAATTGATTTTTTTCTCTATTTTTGCCCTTCACTTTTCTTCAGCTTATCGTGGACCAGACCAATTTATATGCCCAGCAATTTATTTCAAACAACCCCCAATCATTATATGCCCATCCATTTGAATGGTGAGATGTCACTTTGGAAGAGTTCAAAGTGTTTATGGGCCTCACCATAAACATGGGAATTACAAAAAAAATTAACTAAATGCCTACTTGTTCACCCACCCCATCCACCACGTGGCAATTTATTGTTCCGTAATGTCCAGGTCCCGATAACAATTGATAATGAGATTCCTAAATTTCAGTGCCTTCCCCGTAATCATCCAAATTACGATAAATTAAATAACATTTGCCCACTCATAAATTTCTTTTCCCAGCAATTTTCAGAACTCTATGTCCCTGAGCAACATATTTGTGTGGATGAGTCCCTGGTACCCTTTTCAGGCCGTATAAAGCAGTATATTCCTAGCAAAAGGGCCAAATATGGAGTGAAATTATATAAACTTTGTGAGAGAGCCACGGGATATCTGTATGCATTCCGCATATATGAAGAAAGAGATTCCCAGCTCCAGCCCCCTGAGTGCCCTACCTACATGGGCACATCTGGAAAAATTGTATGGGACCTAGCCTACCCATTGCTCAACAAAGGATACCATATATATATATATGGACAATTTTTACCCAGTTTGCTCCTTTTTAAGCATCTTTACATTGTTAAAACCCTGGCCTGTGGAACCATAAGAAAGCATAGGAAGGGCTTCCCACAATCTATAGTGAACAAGAAATTGCGAAAGGGGGAAAGAGTAATGTTGTGATGCAACGAAGTGCTGGCCTTGAGGTGGAAGGATAATCGAAATGTACACATGATGTCCACCATCCATGACGACACCACTGTCGAGGTTCCGAGAAGAAGAGGTCCCATTCAAAAGCCAACCTGCGTCCAAGATTATAATCTCTACATGGGGGGGTGGATTTCAATGACCAAATGATTCAACCGTATTTGGCAATAAGGAGGTCCAGGTTCTGGTACAAGAAGATAGCATTTTATCTAATTCATTTGGCCATGTGTAATGCCTACATAATCTTCAATAAATCCATAGAAAACCCCACCCCCTTCCTAAAATGCATGGAAAAAACTGTCATGTCCCTCATTTATCCAGAAAGCCCCCCCCCCGAAAACCTTAGCTCTGATGAGGTTAGCCGACTTCATGAGCGCCACTTCCCGGACAACATTCCCCCCGTCTGAAACAAGCTGAAGACGCCAAAAAAGATGCAGAGTATGCACCAAGAGAGGATTCTGCAAAGATACCAGCTTCCATTACTAGAGTGATCCTTTTGGACTATTGTCTGGGTATGCTGCCTCCAGTGGGTACTCCCTGGTGGGGGAGTAAAGTTTGTAATGAAGGGTCTGGGTTGGCTCTCCCCTGGTAGAGTGATGTAAGATAAATTTCTAATTACTGAGTGAATGTCTCTCTCATTTTATTCATCTGATTTTAATCACCTCTGATTTTATTCATTTTATTATACTTACACCTAGCACCGTACATGAGAGAGACATTCACTCAGTAATTAGAAATTTATCTTACATCTCTCTACCAGGGGAGCGCCAACCCAGACCCTTCATTACATACCAGCTTCCATTGTCCCCAGTGTCCCTCCGAACCCGGCCTTTGCATTGGTGAATGCTTCAGAGTGTACCACACATCCATAAAATATTAGCCCACATATTACCCAATTTTCATCATCTGTGCAGACCATTTTCATGCTTCCCCAAATAACCATGCGACTTCCTTCCACGTGAACTGACCCTGGCCTGTTTTTCGACTATGCTTCTGCCTAATGTTTGGACTGCTTGCATGTGCACTGACCCTGGCCTGTTTTATCAACTACGCTTCTGCCCACCGTTTGGACTGCTTGCACGTGAACTGACCCTGGCCTGTTATCGATTATGCTTTTGCCTACCACTTGGACTGATCTTTTGCCCTGCTACAGTAGTACACAGGGGTCTCACATATGTGAGGGGCACCAGAATTAGTTTTTCCGGACGGATGGAGAAAACACCTTTTTTATTTACTCCGGGTTTTGTAATTTCCGGATTAGGGACTGGTTGCACGGAGGCTTCAAAGCGAAGGGTGGGAGAAGCCTCTACCCCTGTGCCCCTGTCCACAGGTCTTACCCGAATGAGGCCTTCAGCCTGCTGCTGACTTACTGCCATCATGCCTCTGCTTGCTGCGTGACCTGACCACACCTTTGCCTGCTACCTGGACTATGGAAGTAATTAGCTGTAGCAAGAGGCAGCATGTTTATGAAGGGCTGGAGAGCTGTAAAGTGAGTGACTACAGGTAACAATGTACTAGGACCAATGTTATAGCTGTGCTGGCTGTCTCTGTCTGGACAATTCTTATGGACAAATGCTTTGGCTGTGCTGACAATGTCCTTGTACTAACTATAGGCAATATTCCTGCCTGCTGCCTGGATAACTACTATTGCCGTCGCTAAGCACATCCCTGCCTGCTGCCTGGACCAATGCTCCCCTCGGTGAACACTACTAAAACCACAGGTAATACTTCTTTTTAACCCTTTCCTCAATAGAACTTATTTTGGAGTGTAATTCTTGGTATGTACATGCTATTTGATGATGTGTGGTTCTCAGAAAATTATATGTGTAATTTATGCTCCTAGAACGCCTGATAGTACTATTTGGATGTTGGGCCTCTGTATGTGCCCAGGTTTTGTAAAAGTCTTACACATGTGGTATCGACATACTCGGGAGGAGTAGCAGAATGTATTTTGGGGTGTCATTTTTATTTTCAATATTTTTATTGAGATTTATCACATATAACAGAGTATCAAATACAACAGGATTGTCATAAATGTACCAGCCATAGCCATAAAACAATAGCATAAGCACAGCATTGATGTACTGGGGTGTCATTTTTGCTATGTACATGCTATGTGTTGGAAATATCTTATAAATGGACGGCTTTGTGTAAAAAAAGTGTTTTTATTTTTTTTCCACATTTTCCAAAAACTTCTGGAAAAAAAATGACATGTTCAAAAGACGCACTATGCCTCATATATTATACGTTGGCATGTTTGCTTTCCAAAATGGGGTCATTTTATGGGCAATTCCATTGTCCTGGTGCTCCAGGACCTTCAAAAGTGTAATAGGTGGTTGAGAAATGAGATGTGCAATTTATGCTCGTAGAACGTCTGAAGGTGCTAGTTCAATGTTGGGCCTCTGTATGTGGCCAGGCTGTGTAAAAGTCTCACACATGTGGTATCGCAGAATGTATTTTGGGGGTGTCATTTTTGCTATGTACATGCTATGTGTTGGAAATATCTTATAAATGGACAACTTTGTGTAAAAAAAATGCGTTTTCATTTTTTTTACACATTTCCCAAAAACTTCTGTAAAAAAATGAACCGTTCAAAAGACTCAATATGCCTCATATATTATACGTTGGGGTGTTTGCTTTCCAAAATGGGGTCATTTTGTGGGCAATTCCATTGTCCTGGTGCTACGGGGCCTTCAAAAGTTTGATAGGTCGTCATGACATTAGATGTGTAATTTATGTCCCTAGAATACCTGATGGTGCTTCCTGCATGTTGGGCCTCCGTATGTGGTCAGGCTGTGAAAAAGTCTCAGACATGTGATATCGCCATACTCAGGAGGAGTAGCAGAATGCGTTTTGGGGTGTAGTTGCAAGTATACATATGCCATGTGAGGGAAATAACGTATTAATATGACAATTTAGTAAAAAACAATAAATGAAAAAAAAAATCTTCTTTTTTGCAAAGAAAAGAAAAAATTACATTTCAAAGAACTCACCACGCAACTTACTAAATACATTGGAATGTCTACTTTCCAAAAAGGGGTTATTTGGGGGGTATTTGTACTTTCTTCACTTGTTAAGCCTCATACACACGGGGTGACGTTCGTATATAACAGGTCGTACGAACGACCGTTGTATGTAAAATCGCTCTTTCGTACGCGCGATTAGAACAGCCGACATACGACGGTCGTACAACGGGAGTTGTATGAGCAAACTAGAAAACTTGGTCGTACCAACAAGTGGTCATACGACCGTTGTATCGTGTGTACAGAGAAGTTGGTACAACAAGTTGTATTGTGCAAAACACGCATGCTCAGAGGTCAGGAACGGCCGGATGCTAATTACATGCACCTGAACGTTCTTTCTTTGGTCGTACGATCGTGTAGTGCAGTCAGTATGCTAGATGCAACAGCCAACATACGATTTGAGATGATCGTACGTACAATCATCGTCCCGTGTGTACGAGGCTTTAGTGTCTCAAGAAATGAGATAGACCTTCAGTACATCAGGTGTGATCAATTTTCAATGATTGGCACCATAGATTGTAGACTCTATAACTTTCACAAGGACCAAATAATATACACCAATTGGGATATTTTTACCAAAGATATGTAGCAGTATAAATTTTGGCCAAAATTTATGAAGACAAATTACTAATTTGCTAAATTTTTTGACAGTAACAAAGAAAAAGGCATTTTTTCACACAATTTTCAGTCATTTTTTATTTATAGCACAAAAAATAAAAAACCCACTGGTGATTAAAACGGAGTTCCATGCTTTTTTAGTTTATTAAAAGTCAGCAGCTACAAAAAGTTTAGCTGCTGACTTTTAATAAACAGTAGCTTACCTGTCTCCTGGTCCAGCGACGGCTGCTCCCGAAGCCTCGCTCGTCTCCCCCCTCCTCCCTGCGGCGCCGGCATTGTAGGTGTGGGCACCGGCCGTGGCTTCACGGCCAGGCACGCACTGCGCATGCGCGAGTCCCGCTGCGCGTTGCCAGTGGCCAGGCAATCTTCTGGGACCTGTGACGTGTCCCAGAAGATTGCCAGGAGGGAGGGGCCGCCTAGGAGGAGAGGAGGAGTCGCCTAGGCGGCCTTGAGGCGGAAGGTGGAAGAGGGACAGGAAGTCCCTCTGAAACCTGGGGACACACTCCCCCCCCAAAAAAAATTACATGCCAAATGTGGCATGTAAGGGGGTGAGGAGTGCTTAAAGCGGAAGTTCCATTTTTGGGTGGAACTCCGCTTTAAATACCACCAAAAGAAAGCTCTATTTGTGTGAAAAAAGGATGCAAATTTCATATGGGTACAGTGTTGCATGACTGAGTAATTGTCATTCAAAGTGTGAAAACGCTGAAAGCTGAAAAATGGCCTGGACAGGAAGGGGGTTTTCGTACCCACTATTGATGTGGTTAAAGAACAGATTTTTGGAAAAGGGTTATCCAGCAGGGATTATAAAGGAAGCATATTCACATTACCTCCATAAGGATCTCAGCAGCAATAGAGACCATAATACGGATGAGGTCACACCTACACATTTTGTGACTCAGTTTCATAGACCGTTTAGAAGAATGGAGCAAACTCTCCATAAATATTGGTCCATTATACTACAAGACCCTCATCTTAAATCCACCACAATTATTACCAATAATCCGAAGTTTACCTACAAGAGTGCTAAAAGTCGAAAAGCCCACATAGCACCCAGCAAACTATGGCCCATACATTCAATCGCAACCAGTGCCCCCCTTAATTCATTAATATTAAGGGGATGTATCAATGCAAGAAACCCCTGTGTCTCACTTGTAGACATGTAATTCACAGCCAAAAAGATTTTATTGTCAAGGGAAAAGATACATCCTTTCTGATTTCTATAACTGCTCTTCGGAACATGTTATATATTATCTTCAATGTCTACTTTATGTAGGCCGCACCATCCAGACCCTAAGAAAAAGGTTCAGTGAACACTGGGGCCTTATGGAAAAGGGCTCAGATAAACATAGTGTCCCCAGGCATTTTTTCGAACACCATGAACAGTGTTCGGAAGGATTGCGGGTGTGGGTAGTAGAAGCCATCCCCAAGAACCTCCCTCAGGCAGAAAGATACAAATGCCTGTGTGAAAGGGAAAATCACTGGATTTATATTCTTGATAGTCTCTCGCCGGGTGAGTTAAATGAGGACCTTAAATATTATTACTTATCTAATTTAGAAACAAATACATTTTATAGTTTTCACTAATGACCTGTTTACAGCTATAAGATATATATATTTATTCCTTAGATTAGATCACCTATAGACCACTCACAATTGGTTAACATCATAATAGTGAGTATTTCATTTACATATGTTTTTGCCTGAACTTACTGGTTAAGAGCAAAGGAGTGGGAATCTTTTAGTGAAACAGCTTTGATTTAGACTGCTAGTGTTTGCTGTGTTTGGAGTTTTTGTTTTTTGGGGGTTTTTTCTTTGCAGCTTTTTAACACTTTTTCTGTCACTTTTTAAATACCGGTAGCTTTTTTTTTTCCCTTTCCTTCCTTTAGACTGCTAATTAAGGGGAGGGGTTAATTGGCCACAGGTGATTGAATTCCTATAAAGCTCTCTGTTGAGCTCATTTCAGAGCTTGCTCATCTTGAGCCCATCGTTCGAGTTCTACTCGTTCGAGACTTTACTCGAGTTGTCTCTCGAAATATCCTTAAGTTAGTGGACACCGGTTAATTGGGGAGGGGAATTAATCGTCAGATTTCCTTCCTTTCCCTTTTTTTTTTCGATGGCCATAAATTTTTCACTGTCTTTTTCACAATTTTTCGACGTTTCTTTTTTGGGGGTTTTTTGTTTTTGAGGTTTGTGTCGTTTGTGATCGTCAGATTTAGTTTCGACAAAGTGATTTTCTAAGGGTGAGGAAACGAGAATTGGTCATTCAAGTCCGTTTTTGTATACATTTACTTTATGAGTGATAATACTACAATTGGTTAACACTCAC
>BLSH010221723.1:114435-138336 GCA_018402905.1 Glandirana rugosa | reverse complement strand
GTAGATGTGTATAACATCGACGATTGAAAATTATTTTACCCAACCCTTAAAATTAATCCTTAGAGAGTAACTTCATCCAAAAGAGGAAGTTCCACTTTTCCACCTCTTCCTCCTCCCTCCTCTACAATTTTGGACACATTTTGTTGGGGGGAGGAGCAGGTGCCAGGTTTTAACAGGGCATCTGAGTGGAAGTTGCCCCCCCCCCCTTTGCCCACAGCCTGATCTCCCACACCACAGATCTCAAAAGGCTGCAGGACCATTCACAAAGCACAGTGTAGGTCCTGCATGCACAGTGTAAAGTCGGCTGTGAAACCACAGGAGTCACATCCGACTTTTCACACGAACGCAGGGGGCACGAAGATTGCAGAAGAACTGGCCTGGGTGAGAACAGTGCTGGATCCCTGGACAGGGAAATCTCCTTTTATTAAAAGTTAGCAGCTACAATATGTGTAGATGCTGACTTTTAATTTTGGGGGGGGGGGGGGGGACTGAAGATACTCTTCAACACGTAACATGGTCATAGCACTTATCCAAAATACTCTCCTAACCTTCTAACCTTAAAAGACCTGTTTGGCAATCCAAAAAAACAAACAATTATAGTCACCTAGCTGGCTGCAGCACCAATCCCAGCTGCAACTGTCTCCCACCTCCTGTTTCCCAAGAATCGGTGATTGCTCAGTTCTCGGTAAATAGTCTGGATATATGCGGTGACTGGCAGTCACCCACTCTCTGCTCTGCTCCTCCAGTGCTAACTGGAGTGCTGGGCTGTGGAGGGGGCGGAAGTGGCAGGCTCAGTCTCCCAGCAGCTTGCTGAGAGGCTGAGCCAGCTGCCAGTCCAGGCATCTGGGTGGATCCTGACTCCCGGCTAGAAACAAGTCACAGGAGTGCAGAACTAACTGCACTCCTATGACCCATAGGAAAAGTATAGCCAAAAGAGCTTTGGCCATACTTCTCCTTTAAAGTATAACTAAAGCCACCAGTTTCTCACTTTAGATGTTGAGAATAGTGCCATTTGAGTTTCATACAAAAATGTGCCTTCTTTTCATGTCCTGTAAAATACAACAGAAATTTAAAAGAAATCTCTCTAAAGTGCAGTAAAGCCCCTCTTGGACAACTGTCACCAGAACAAGTGCCCTATTGGAAAATTTTCCCTCTATTCCTGTTTTGGTGACAATTAAAAATTTTGGATTTTACTTCACTTTTAGTCTTTGTGACAATGGTCACCAGAAACAATAGAAAGAATGAATCTCCAAACAAGCACAGAAATAACCCCTCACCTCTCTGCCAAAAAGGATATACTTTAACCTATCCCCTTAACAGATCACCTGTGAAATTAGTGAACATTAGTAGAAGCTCCTTTTCTTTAACTTAAGTTTACCAGGTTAGTTTGGTTTTCAAGGTTATGTTCTCCTCTTTTCCATAAATTCCATTTTTTCATAAATGTCAAAGACCAATTGATTATTTATTCAGTGTTGACCTTACATCCTATGGTCTACAAAACTACACCTTCAGGTTTACATTTAACACCTAGTTTATCTTTCACTTTGTCAAAAATTTCCAGCTCACTAATCCAAGTCTTCCTTCAAGATGTAATTTGTTGCAAAAGTTTATAGGTGGCACACCAGTATTCAAGGCTTCTACAATGGTCAATTGAGATGAACTCTCACATGTGTATGGTCACATTAAATCCACCACATTGTAATTACTGGATATGCCTGTGGGTATAGAGCAAAGAGTACCATTACAGAACCATGAGAACCACTACAAACAATAAGTATAACTGGAGCTCCATATCTGATAAAAGATACCATAGGACAGTGTTATAAGAAGGCACCAATTTTAAGTTCTCACCTGTTTCAGATCTCCTTGGTTGTCTACATACCACACCCCAGGCTGCACTTTATCTCACTTTATGCATTTAAAAATTAGTCTTTTCCTAAAAGTTGTCATATTTACTGTGTTCACTAAAATTAATTTAGCTTTTTTAAATTGTGCATTATATGAATATATGGTAAATAAAAGCAATGGCTGTTTTCTCAGACTAGACCTCAAATAATAATACGTTTGGTAAATTATACGTAATGTAAAATAGATTACATTTTTAGTTAAACAGGGATAATGACATTCCCTTGGCATCAGCAGGTTAATGATCTTAGGATTGTAAACAACATAGATCTTACTATGCCATCGTTCCTACAGACATGTAATAAGTTATTATTATTGTTTTTATTGTGCAGGAATTATATAGCGCCAACAGTTTACGCAGGGCTTTACAGCATAAGGTCAGACAGTGCAATTACAATACAATTTAATACAGTAGGAATCAGAGGATCCTCCTAATTAGGGCTTACAATCTAAGTTGGTATGTTAACCAATTCCTTGGCTTCTACAGAAAAATAAAAATATATGTTTTGGTACTGGCTTTTTAACCCTGGCTTAGCTAATGTGTTATGTGTTCTTCAACTCTACTTGACAGAAACCCTTACTGAATTAATTCCTGGCATACAAGAACTCATTCATTGGAATTACAGTGAAAATTGGATTTATATTAATATCTTATATTTATGTTATTTTAATTTATATTTATGTGACCTAAAAGAAAAATACTTAAAGTGTAACTAAAAGCAAACTTTTTTAGTTTTGAATGGAGAGGGATTAGAACACCTGTCAAGTTTTATTGCTGTCTGTACCCCCGTTAGGGAGATTCTCTCTTTCTATTTGTCCCATTTACCTTCATGATGGAAAGTGAAAATAAAAGAACATCCCACATTTTGGATTGACTTTGGAACATTAATAGAGGGACAATTTTCAGAACACTAGTTCTGGTGACCCTGGTGACACACCAGGATTGCCTCACTTTGGAGGGATTTCCTGTTTTGGCTATTGGACTGGAAGCAGAGGGAAATCTCCCCAATGGGACACAGATGGAAAAAATGGATGGGGTTATAACCCTCCCTGACTCTATACAAGTTAAAAAAAGAAAGTTTTGCCATTAGTTACACTTTAAAATATAAAATTAAACCTGCCCAAAATATCAAAATATACTCCCCAAAACATATTTTGACTACACTATTTATTTTCTATTCATTTATTAGATTTACAAAAAAAAAAAAAAAAAAACAGGTTTTTACAAAGCTTGAAATCCCTGCAAATATAAAGCTTTGGAAAAATAGCAATGTTCCTTTGCTGTCTATATAAATAAAACTCTGTATTCTTTGTAATGCTTGTTGAGTTATGTGATCACACATGTGACTTTAAATTTCTATAAAAAAAATCTGGAAATCACAAAAGTTAGCAAAATAAGCTGGAACTTCTATATCTGAAACACTCATATCAATGATTACCCATGGTTTGCGTCGAAGTGTCAGAACCAACTGCACCCACCACATACACAGTTTGAAATTTCCACTGCAGTGGTTATCTGCCTACATACATAAGTAGAAGTTGGCATTGAATTTGGTAAACACGTGTGTCATACCAAGGATTCCACATTGTCTCAGTGACTATGGGCAAATGCTATAGTCAGGTTCTACAGTGAGTACATGGCACTTACTGTGATTTCTCATGTGATCTCTCATTACTAATAAACAGACTGTTTATTAGGAATGACTGAAAAAAGTAATTTCCTCAGATTTTGGTGAATTGCAATGGAGTCAATTGGGAAAGCAGAGTTGAGTGATTTTAGTGTTTTTTCAGCGGGCTTTAAATAGCTTCTGGCGGATATCAAAGCTTCTTTCAACTATCTTAGACTTGTCACCTGTTCTTGTGTGAAAGAACAGCCCCTGATCATCTTATTTTTATTTTTTTTTTACTTTATACCATAGAGAGAAAACACAAAAAAGGAAATAAAACAATAAATTAAAATATAAAAGTGATGGTACACAAATAACAATGAAATACACAGCAACAATCAAAACAATTCAAAGAACATTAAATGAAATATAATAAACTCTGCAAAGGAACATAGCCTCTAAATAAAGAAAAAAAATATTACATTTTTTTCCATGCAAATTTCACCCAAGCAGCTCAAGGACAAGGGGTAAAATCGAATGTTTCCAGTGAAATTCTGCAGACTGAGAAATTGGTAGTTTTGTTGCATATTATTTTGCTTGTGCCTACTGTTTCAATGTGACATCTAATGCTCCCATGAACCCCAATGTATCCTTCAGGGTAAAGTGAAGCTCACCAATGCCATATTGAATAAACACACATCAATAGCCATCCTTCCATGCAACATTTAAAGACTTATCCCACCTCTTAAGTCCTGCCTATAGAACAACTATAGGGTCGTCAGTCTATAGAACAACAACCGAAAATATATCTAAGAAACTGTAGTGGTTGTCTACATCTAGCAAATACTTTTTAAATTTTTCATTAAACTCTTCCTCTCTCCCTGCTCTTTGCTCCTTACCCCTACCATGTTACTTAGATTTAGCATTATGTTGAAATACCATTTCAAAACAGCCAAGACTATTTAGAAAAATTACTGTATTTTAGGTGCTTGAAATTAAAATCAACCAACTTAGCTCATTTAAACCTGCTAGGCTTATATAGCTAAACATAAAACTTCAGAACAATCTGATTAAAAAGAGCAGGAAAGACGATTTGAGTGATCTTCCACCAGCTTTGTCTCTTCTCGTGGTATCTCTCACAGTGTGTGAACGACACAGAAATAGGAAATATGTTTGACTGGAAGACTGCCATCCTGGCAGGCTGGTGCCTGACGCAGTACTGTAACATATACATGTGCCATGGCACACAAACTGGGAGATGTTTGTATACTAAACGTACTGCAAATTCTCACTATTAAAGTCAACAGCATCATTATTCCACCTATTTACACAATGATAGTAATGCAACCGTGAAACAGAAATACTATCCTAAATGGAAAAAATGGAATCACATATTACATATGATATACACTATGTATGCAATGTTCATTACCTGATGTGCACAAGTAAAACCTCTCCTTGTGTTTTGACCTTGTTTCAATGAACTCATATAAAGTGTGTCCTTTAGGCTTAAAAAGTTTCTTCTCCATGTCTTCCTTTAACAGTGACGACATGTCCACAATCTGATGACCCTTTGTAGATGAATGTCATCCACATGCAGATGGGAGATCTTCTGTATGTCCTTTCTGCGAGTTACTTCTTGGGCCTTTAAGTAACAGATGAGCACCTTATCCACCTCAGCAAGTCTTCGCAGGACAGCTCACACAAGAGTTGTTATATCCTCCGTACTGATGTTCTGGAATCCCTGGAGCTCTAAGCGTTTGTAAAGGTACTCATAATCTCACGTTTAGAGATGCACAGCAGCAATGTTATTGTCATTTAAAGAGTTTTTGTAAATTTGAAAATGAAAGAAAAGAAAAGATGTTTAGGCTCCATTATAATAATCTGTTAACAGCTGTCCTGTTGTATTGATTGAGCTCCTCTTCCATTAAGACTATTATTACAAGTAGCAAGTGAAGGCACGGCCTCTCTGTTCTAGTGCTGAACACTTAACGCTTCCCACAAGTCTATACCCATGGCGTTGCCTTAGAACAAGGAGCCAGACAATTCCCAGTTCAAAACCACTTTCTAAAACCATGCAGCATCCCCCCTGCATTATCGCTAAGAGCTCCACTTCATGAAAAGAGAGCTGTATTCATTTATACACGTCAGTGTCTTGAGCAGGGGCCAAGAGTTATTTATTAAAAGTCACTCTCTTAATCAATTCACATTAACGGAGCACAAATCAGTGCACTATTTCTCTATATGCCTAAATTTCACAACTGCTGCTATTTATTTTCCCTCATTGGTCTAGACTGATTTCCCAAAAATGGCTATACCAAGATGTAATAGCCTTATTTCTCCAGTTATTTTGGTCATCAAAGGCTACAGGCTGTCACCTTATCTATCAAGAAACACTGGAAACATTTTAAGAGGCAACTCTGACCAAATGTATATCCAATTTATTAAAAAAATTTAATATTTCTGATTTTTTTTTTCATAAGCTAGATGTCAGATGGAAGGTAAAATCAAGCTTGCATGAGAGTGCCAGCTCTGTAACCAGATGAGCTAGATTGAAGGGTTCTTTGGATGTCAGAAAGAAAGGGTTCAGAATGGCCATTCCAGCTGCAGTGATTTTTTAAAGTGTATGTGCACCCAAAACCTTTTTACGTTTGTATACAGAAGGAAAGGGTTAGAATCCCTGTCAAGTTGATATTCTTTCTGTGTACCTGCAGTAGGGCCCAGAAACAATAGTGTTTATTTTGCTTTTTTTATATCCCACCTAAACGGTTGAGTGCTGTCCATGATATTTTTTAATTTACACTAGCATCCAAATTTTCAGGGCAAACGTTCAAGGTGTATCCCCCTCTTCGAAGTTCAAGCAGTACTAGTACACAAAGTTTTAGCAGAATGATAATAAGATAATCTCTTAGGGAAAAAACACACAGACAAACATACTCAACAAAGGTAATTAAACTTGAATAGTTAGTACAATAAGGGAGGGATGAAATGGGAGTGGGGGAAAGTCACAGATGTAAGACTGTTGGATAGTTATTTAGAAAACTGAGGTCCACATTTAGTCCATAATCTTTTCTGTCAAATAGAATTATCATTCTTAGTTCAAAAATGTTCCTTTCCTTAGTAGTTTTGAAGTTCCCTTTAAGTACCAAAACATTTATGTCTTAGTGTGGTCTGGTTGTGAGAAATTACACCTCTGTCTGTGTAAATGCATTCTTGTTTGTATTTTTTGTCCTGTTTCACCAATGTAAGGTCCTTTGTTGTATTTTTTTTTTTTTTGCATTGGATGAGCTGCGCAACATTACTGGAGGTACAGCTGTATGATCCTGTAATACTGAAAGTCCCTTTTGTGTGTGTGTGACACTTTTTAATTATTTAATTTGGTTGGACAGTATGCAGCATTTTTTGTTGCAGGGTTTGGTTCCATTATTTGTGATAAGGTTGGGTGGTTGCCCAAAAGCCAGCATGGGAGTTGTAGGAATAATTCTTTCAGCCTTCCACCCTCTGTTATACGTAATTGCTTGCAAATCTTTGATTATCTTTCTTAACACATATTTCAAACATCAATCAAACTAAAAATGCACTATTCAAGCCAGAAAGTGAAGTCTTCACCTGGGGAGCAACACTGGTTTATACAGTTTCCTATGTTGCCTCTCCAGCTTCAACTTTATCATTGGGCAATTATCAGCATCACAACTGCTGTTCATTTGGTAGGGAAGTGATCTAGGAAGTAGCAGATTAATCTTCCTGTTTTGTCACCACTGAGAGGGCTGACATCTACCCCTGGTCTTTCTTCCGGGTTCACGCGTTTCGGCTATGTTATTGGCCGGAGCCGCGATGATGTCACTCCTGCGCATGTGCGCAGGGGCCCTCGGATTAAGCACGAAGCTCTGAAGGTCCTGCAAAATCTGCCGGACCTTCAGAGCACATGCGCTGGTGACATAGCTGGCTGCATCCAGGGTGAATATCTCCTAAACGTGTATTCATTTTACCTGCAGGTAAGCCTTGTTATAGGCTTACCTGTAGGTAAAAATGACCAAGCAGGGATTACTACTGCTTTAACTGTAACATTAGCACCATAAACTATCTTTTTATTTAATATTTACAAACACATAAATATTCTATGTTGTACTAGTTCTGGTCTCCTGAACACGTTTTTCTGGGAAGTAGCACTTTATGAGTGTGGAGTTATTTACGATACTATCCCACAGCTTAGCTAAGTAAAGCTTTCTCCATTAATACATGCTGCTAGTGTATATTTAATGGACCATGATAATATTCATTAGGCACAAGAGTGTGTATTTCTCTCCCATCCCATTACTAAACTATCTTTATATATAATGGTTGTATTCTTAGTTGAGGTGCGCAGTAAATACGTCTATGGAGCCAAGCCACTTTGTAAGACACATCGCTTTCTGTGATCAGTTGTGTCTGCCAGACATAAAACATTTTTATTTTCCTACTTTTCCTGCCAAAAGTGTAGATGATGGTCATAAGTAGAGGTATATGAACAATATTAGGTCCCTTCCACCCCTGCTCAACCTCTGATTGGCACGTGCAAGAGCCAAAATCCATTTTGCAAAGGAAAAATTTGCTACCTACTGCTGACTTCACCTAAAAGTGGTTTTAGTTGGTTTTAAAAAAAACTCTGTTACCAACTTTAAAAAGCTTTAGGCAAAAGCACAAAAGATCAAGTATTTGAAATCCTTACTGCCAGTGTTTTTTATTCACTTGGTATGTGCTTTTCAACTTGCTTCAGGAAGAGTCAATTCCCCAGCTCAGTCCCCTCCCTTTTGCCATGTCATAGCCCTCTCCTCTTCTGGGAGTGTATAATTACTGTTTGTGCAGGCCCAGCTCCTCTGACCCTCCCTATATAACCTTTTATGTAACTGTGGGGGAGGAGCAAAGTAGAATAGTTTAACGTGTCACTCACAGCTGCGAGTCTGCTAGAGCTGCTGACATCACATTTAAGATGACTACACCCTATAACCCTTTGGATCTGTAAACAAACAGAAAAGGGTGCAAGGGGATTTAAAACCAGTAGCACTGGGGGTAGCAATATATAAGCAATGGCAGTTTGACAAATGGGCAATGAGTAGATAGGAGAGCAGACCTTGCTGGCAGTATTGCCAATTATAATGCCATCTTTTTCACTGATATTAGGGATAGGTGGCTGCTGCTACTGCTGGGCTGTGTGTGTTGCCCAAGTAAGTCCTGCCCACCACCCAAGACACAGAGGAAAAGGATATTGATCACTGTGCCTACAGGGAATGACAAAAGCCTGCTGGGAGGAACTGGAGTTTATGGGATATGTAGTCCCCACACTGTGACACAGCCCCATGGAAGGAGCACCAGGAACTACATTTCCCAAGGTGCCTGGGGACAGACAGCAAGCAAGAAAAGGTGAAGGGCAACGAATTGGGAGCCCATGTGGAGAGACAGAAGTTGTAGACACAGGTTGTAGAATGTGCTGCATTCTAAAGCAAGAAGAAGAAAAGGATCTCTGGCTGGCTGCTACAGGAGTGAAAAGTTACTGAACAGAGGCATAGGGCTCCAGGCTGCACTCTTATGTGGACTGAACTGCTACAGGGAGACCAACTTTCCGGCCTTCTACTGTGTGCTATTACAAGAACCAGAGAGGGAAAACCGTGTGTTGACCTATCCTGCTGTGTGCTACCTGGTGTGAGGAGCTGCCATTATTGTCTGGGAGTGCTGGCTGCCAGGACCTGCATGCAGAAAGACTGCTGTGAACTCTGAGTTACTAAAGTTACAGTGAGGTGCTACTGCTACAGACTCCAGGGAGGGAGAAGGCTGCAGTTCCATCTCACACCAGTTTGAGGGGGAAACCTTGTGCATGCAGTTGGATCCCTCACTGAGCTTCAGGAGTACACATCAGGACTATTGGGAGTGGTAAGAAGCCCTTCTAGCCATCTGTTTAATATCTGCCCTGCTGCTGTTATTGCTGATTAAAATTGCTGCCTATCAGTGGCAGCTGGTGCTCCATCGGTCGGGGGGGGCGGTAAACAAACCTGAGACATCTCATCTACCCCCCCCCCTGGTTGCTGGCTTGCTCGCTGATTGATCAGCACTTACCCCACCCAGCAGTGGTGGCTGTGGCTTCCCCCCTCTGTCTCCTCCATCCAGGTCGCAGCTGCGGCTTCCCCCTCCGTCTCTCTCCTCCATCCAGGTCGTGGCAGCGGCTTCCCCGCTCTGTCTCCTCCATGTCCCGGCAGTCGCTGCTTCTCCTCTCAGCCAAACGGGACTTCGGACTCCTGGCCAATGGGGTCTTAGGACCTGCTTCCTGATTGGCCGGAAGGAGAAACAGGAAGACATTAGCGAATATTAATTTGCTAATGTCACATAAGTGGGGGTGGGCTCACCACCCTTTTTTGAAGCCAATTAGAACCTGCTGCCTATGGAGAATTGACCTAGCACCCTTTACATTTTTTTCATTGTATTATAAACACCCTCTTGTGAGTGGTCACTTCAACGGGAAATCCAGGGCCCCAGTGCCGGCTAACTGTACTTAGACCCACTGACCAGTGGTTTAGATTTTTTTTTAACTCTTAGACAGGTCATCTAGATAGTTTGCAGGTTCCTTATAATTGTGTTCTGCTTTAGATGCTCTATTTAGTTGTATTATTATTGTTGGTTGCTCCACTCATTTCTTCCCTGCAGGGCTTTTGCCTGTATGTTAAAGCCTGTTTAAAATCACAGGTGTGTTGGGAAGTGTGGTGCTTCTTAGAGTCATAGGCACTAAGAACAGGGTTCCTAATTGTGTGTAAAGCAGTGTACTTATGCACATAGACATTTAGAATGAAATCATTTACTTCCCTACCCTAATTGGCGCACAGACAGAAAAAAACTGACTGAGGTTCTAAGTGTCAAATTTATATCAATGTCTGCATACTGTGACCAGGGGGTCTTTAGCTCTTGTGGTAGGCGTGTGTTCAGTGAGTTTCCAACAGCCAGGATCTCTGCTTGAGGGCATGGTAGCCCATGTTTATTAAAAAATAAACATGGGCTACAGAAATCACAGGGTTTTCCCTCGCAGGGGGCTGTCACCATCCATATGCAGTAAACAAACTTATCTACTCAGCCTCCTGGCTCATCAGCGAACATTAGCTCTCCTGGCTATATGGTTCAGTAGCCCTCCTGGCTAAAACGAAATCCTAGCCTTCCTGTCCTGAAAGCGATCTGCTGCGTTGTGATCACGGTTTACGCCTGCCTTCTTGCAGACATGGACACCCAGGCCTGCCTCCTGCAGCCTGTGACCCCTGGAGACCGCCCGTCTCCCTTCCCGCAGCCTTCTCCCAATGTGTGCCACTGAAGCCTTGGCTTGGCTGCTATAACAGGCCTCCTCCCAGCTGTGCAATCAGAGTCCTGGTAAGTCCCAAAACCCGGACCCAGGACTGGGGATTTCATCCCACCCAGATCTCTAAGAGATACCTGGGCTCCAGATCCCGGAACTGACTTTTTTTTATGAAATGAGGAAACTGAAAAGCCTGTTTCCTCTTAGATGCGCAATGCTTCTGGAGCCCCTCAACCTGCCAGGTTGAGAATTCTGGGCCATCCCTACCATCTAAACCCTGGCAGGGTAACGCTCTGCCACAATACCCATTGGGAAGATTCATACTGACAATTGATACTGATACAGAAAGTGATGGAAAATTCAACAGTTTCACAGAAAACAGAGGTGAGGGGAAAGGTTCCAATTGGTAAACCTGTTTTTGTGTGTCTAAGAAAGAATGTATCCTCACATTGGAGAAATCCCTTCTTCCTGCTGTGTCTTTGGGACAAGAAATAAAGCATAGACAGCAAAAACACCCAGGGTCTATAAAGGAAAGTACCAAAATCATTGTGCAATGTCCAGAAAACTTTCTTGAGTCATATAAACAAAAGATCCAACATGTTTTAGGGGTGTCAAAGGACTCCCTTCACCAGGGCTTGATAAAGGTTTAAGCTGTGTGATCTGGACAGTATAAAAAATGATATCCTGAATGACAGCTTGAAGTGTAGAGCTGCTCCAGTCACTGGTTTGACCTCCAAATAAAAAAAAAGCTAGTCTAACAGATATTTTCGTATTTTCTTTCATCCACTTCTAGTCTCCCTGAGATAACAGCCGAACATCAGCCCCTGTTCTTCCAATAACCTCCTCTTGGAAGAGAGAGAAAGCAGAGGGGAGGAAGTCCATTTCATGGGTGAAGATCTGCTTTAACTGATAGGGGTCTTACCTAGTCCTTACTTCCCCTACTCTGTCCAAAACTAAAAGTTTTTGGCTTTACAAACACTTTAAGCTGGCCATAGCATGCATGATGGGAATGTCCCATGATGTCTCTTGGCCAAGTTACTCCCCTAAACATAAGCTGATCTAGTCCCAAAGGCTCTCGTTAAAAGCAATAAAGGATGTCATATTGACTATTTTGACCCCTGACGATGCTGGCTGAGGGATTTCATGCCGTACCACATAGACATTGAATCTTTGCCCAGTCTGGTCATAAAAGGCTGGAATGGGAGATTGCTATCCAACGTCTGTATTTAGCTATAGATATGTCTGAAATTAAAGATGACAACTATGGTACCCATTTTAATTATGTCCTAGATTACAAAAATGTGAGGCTCTTTAGCTATAAATCATTATATAAAGAAAGTATCATCTACAATTATTGTTTTAAAATATTTAAACTTGTTGGGCTTATATATGAAAGAAAAGTGAAAAGATAAGGAATAATATTCTATACTGGTCAATTGTTCTAAGCTGGGGGTTATCAGATGCCCTTGATTGACAGCACACATGACTTGCAAAGTTGTATATACTGTATATAATCACAAAGTCAGAGGATTTGAGAAAGATTGTTTCTGAGCATCTCAAATGGTCTCAATTAATGGAGCCCAGAACCATACTGACACAATTAGCTTTGTGTGTTTATGATTAGCATAAATCAGCTATCAATTGAAAATGTATGTGTTTAGTTGAACCTGTAGATGGCAGTACATATCAGTTCATGAATCGGCGCAATTCTACCATCAGAAAGAAGAAACAACTGTTGGCTTATATATATTTTTTTTTAATGTGACTAGAACAAAAAAAAAATATTTTAATTAAAAGCAAGAAAAAAATGTTTTGTTTTTTTACCTGTAAATGACAAATGTGTTTCTTTTCTGCAAAAATAGACATATTACAAACATATTGCACATACATCATAGTACATACTAAATGTTCCCTTTGTTAAAAGTTGTATCTAATGAAAAATGCAAAATACATCTAATCCAGATACTGTGGTTTCTCTTGGTCTGCATTAGGCTCCATGCACACTGGACGCTATCTGGGCTCTCTCGGTGTCAGGCAGCAGAAGCTACTTACAAAACGTTCTTTTGCAGCGTTTTGTAAGCAGCGTTTACCGGCGTTTATCGGCGTTTATCGGCGTCAGCGTTTTTGGGCGTTTTTTTTCCTTCATTAGCTTCCATTGACTGCAAAAAAAACGCTGGACGCCGATAAATAGCCGTTTACCGGCGTTTATGAGCATTTAGCGGCGTTTATCGGCGTCCGGCATTTTTTGTGGTTAAAGGAACGACTTTTGAACGCCAATTCAGCCCAAGAACGCCACTGCTGATAAATGACAATTAACGTCCATGTGTGCATGGACACATAGGATAACATAAAGTGGCGTTTTTGGGCTGATAAAAAAAACGCCAAAACGACCAAAAACAGTCGTTTATCAGATACAGTGTGCATGGACCCTAAATGTTGTAAAATTCTGGATGGATACATTTGTCTCATTCTTAAGCAGTATTGTACAAATATTGAAAAGACAGCAAAACAATAACAAGTAAAGCTACAGAGGGTTGGTTGAGCATACACAGAATTATTGGTTTACAGTTGTTCATGAATGATTACCAAGGTCATTCTGCACATGCATTGCCACCGCATGAATGAAAAGCGCCTGTGTCTTAGTATCCAAGGACACTAGTTGGCAGAAGCCACCTGGGTTCCAGCAACCAAAAGCGATAGGGTACAGTAGCCACCTCCGCTTCCTATAGGGCACATACACACTGGCCACTGTATGCATACCTCACAACTTTCTGAGATGGGAATGAGGGACACCTATTAGCAAAGGTATGTAGACATAGACATAGGACACCCCCCCCCCCCCAACCACTTGCTGACCAGCTCACGCAAGGTGGTCGGCTAGCGCGAACCGTCGTACCTGCGCGCCCAGGGAGCTCACCCACGGGTCTGGCAGACTCAATGTCCGCTGGCGACCCGCGATCATCGGGTACAGAGGCAGAACGGGGATCTGCCTTTGTAAACAAGGTGGATGATGGATCCCCATTCTGCCAGATTACATAATTGTGATATTCCCAACGCACACGTTCTTGCATAAATGGCTTAACCACTTCAATACTATGCACTTAGAACACTTTACTACCAGACCAATTTTCAGTTTTCAGTGCTGTTGCGCTTTGAATGACAATTGCGCGGTCTTGCGACGCTGTACCCAAACAGATTTTTTATCATTTTGTTCCCACAAATAAAGCTTTCTTTTGGTGGTATTTGATCACCCCTGCGGTTTTTATTTTTTGCGCTACAAATAAAAAAAGACCGAAAATTTTGAAAAAAAAAAAAATTCTCTATTTTTGTCACAAAACTTTGTAAATAAGTACATTTTCTCCATCACTGGTGGGCACTGATGAGGCTACACTGATGGGCACTGATGTGGCAGTACTGATTGGCACTGATGAGGCGGCACTGATGAGGTGGCACTGATGATGAGGCACTTATATGCAGCAATGATGAGCACTGTTAGGCGGCACTGATAAGCAGCACTGACGGGTACTGAGAGGTGGCACTGATATACAGCACTGATGGGCACTGATATGCAGCACTGATGGACACTGCTAAGCGGCACTGATGGGCACTCATAGACAGCACTGGGCACTGATAGGTGGCACTGATGGGCACTGATAGGTGGGCACTGGTAGGTGGCAATGGTGGGCACTGATATATGGCACTGGTATGCATTGATAGGGGCACTGGTGGGCACTGATAGGGGCACTGGTGGTCATATACACAGATAGGGGCTCATTCCCTGGTGGTCTAGGGTGGCATCTGAAGGTGGCACTGAGTGCCATCCACACTGGGCACTATGTCACTTGCCTGGTGGTCTAGGGGGGTCTCCCTGGTGGTCCAGATCGGCTCCCTGGTGGTCCCTGGTCGGCTCCCTGGTGGTCTTGGGTGGGCACATCCCTGGTGGTCCCTGGGCAGGCTCCCTGGTGGTCTAGGGTGGCGATCCGAGGGAGGCCTGTGCTGATAAATCATCAGCACAAACCCTCCCTGTCAGGGATGCAGCCGATCTGCTCTCCGCTCCTCAGGTCTGCAGACCTGAGTACAGGATAGCCGATAAACGGCTTTCCTGTGTTACACTGTGACCAGCCGTGATTGGTCACGGCTGGTCACATGGTAAAGTGCTTCGGATCGAAGCGCTTTACCAAGATCGGTATTGCGGGGGGTCAGACTGACCTCCCACACCACCGATCGCCGCGACGCGCGGCGGCTTGTTATCCTGAGGACGTCATATGACGTCCAGTCAGGATAACTAAGCCACTTCCCGGCCGTCATTTTGCATACGGCAATTATAGTGTGGGTGCTGAAGCCACCAATGGCTGGAACTGCATGCCATCAGAGCAAGTAGTGTCACCAGCACACCAGGATCTTCAAACAAGTCCAAACTTTAATAAAATGGTCACATTGTTACAGCAAAGAGCTAGGGCTCTTTGCTGTAATGATGTGATCATTTTATTGACCAGTTCAGATCCACGCTATAGCCGAAAGAAGGCTACAGCGTGGATCTCAATTGCCCGGCAGACGTCCATGGCTGTCCGCCCCTTTGCGCGCTCCCCACGTGCACTCACAGCCTGCGGCGGCGTGCTCTCGTGGCTGCCGCACGGTGTGTTGGCGTGCCTGCGGGTCGGGCGAAATTGATGTCCACCCGCGATCGCCTGTTGGAGCTGCAGAAAGGGGAACCGCCGATGTAAACATAGCGGTTCTCCGTTCTGGGAAGGGGGACATAGCAGATCTACTGATCCCTGTCACTGGGATCAGTTAGATCTGTTATGTCCCAGCCAGCCCCGCCCCCGCACAGTTAGAACACATGCAGGGAATACAGTTAACCCCTTCACTGCCCCCTTAGTGTTAACCCCTTCCCTGCCAATGACATTTATACAGTAATCAGTGGACATTTACATTTCTGACTGCTGTATAAATGTCAATGGTACCAAAAAAGTGTCAAAAATGTCCAACATGTCCGCTGCAATATCGCAGTCCAGATAAAAATCGCAGATCGCCGCCATTACCAGTAAAAAAAAAAAAAAAATAATAAAAACGCCATAAATCAATTCCCATAGTTTGTCGATGCGATAACTTTTGCGCAAACAATCAATATATGCCGATTGTGATTTTTTTTTTACCAAAAATATGTAGAAGAATATATATTGTCCAAAAATGATGAATAATTTTCTTTTTTTTAATTTTTTTGGGATATTTATTATATCAAAAAGTAAAAAAATATTGTTTTTTTTTCAAAATCGTCACTCTTTGTTTGTTTATAGCGCAACAAATAAAAACCGCAGAAGTGATCAAATACCCCCAAAAGAAAGCTCTATTTGTGGGAAAAAAATGATAAAAATTTTGTTTGAGTACAACATAGCACGACCGCGCAATTGTCATTCAAAATGCGACAGCACTGAAAGCCGAAAATTGGTCTGGGCAGGAGGGGGGTTTAAGTGCCCAGTAAGCAAGAGGTTAAAGTTTGGAGATCCTGGTGTGCTGGTGACACTACTTGCTCTGCCAGATGACATGACTGAGATATTCTGTTCCCAGTGTACAGGGAACAACAATCTCTGTCATGTCCTAGTAAGCCCATCCCCCCTACAATTAGAACACGCTGAGGGAACACAGTTAACCCCTTGATCGCCCCTTAGTGTTAACCCCTTCCCAGCCAGTGTCATTTTTACATTGATCACTGCATTTTTATAGCACCGATCAATGTAAAAATGTCACTGGTCCCCCAAAAGTGTCATTTGGGGTCAGATTTGTCTGCCGCAATGTTGCAGTCCCACTTAAAAACACAGATCGCCACCATTACCAGTAAAGACAATAAAATAAGATAAAAGTTCCTAAATCTATCCCATAGTTT
Organism: Glandirana rugosa; assembly: GCA_018402905.1. Classification (NCBI taxonomy): domain Eukaryota; kingdom Metazoa; phylum Chordata; class Amphibia; order Anura; family Ranidae; genus Glandirana; species Glandirana rugosa. The sequence goes on along the minus strand of BLSH010221723.1, from coordinate 121,631 downwards.
GTAGACACTATAACTTTTGCGCAAACCAATCAATATACTCCTATTGTGATTTCTTTTAAACAAAAATATGTAGAAGAATATATATCGGCCTAAACTGATGAATACATTTGTGTTTTTATATATTTTTTGGATAAGTATTATAGCAGAAAGTAAAAAAAAATTTTTTTTCAAAATTGTCCCTATTTTTATGTTTATAGCACAAAAAATAAAAACCGCAGAGGGGATCAAATAACACCAAAAGAAAGCTCTATTTGTGGGAAAAAAAGGAAGTCAATTTTGTTTGGGTACAACGTCGGACGAGCGCACAATTATCAGTTAAAGCAACGCAGTGCTGTATCGCAAAAAATGGCCTGATCATTAAAGTACAACTAAAGGCAACATACATATTTTGGTAAATCCTCATATAAAGACCTGAAAGTTACACATGGTAATAAACATAATAACTGAGATGATTGTTTCCCTACCATGTAGCTACAAGTGTGATCTGTAATCTCCCATTCATTTCTTCTTTGCTATACATTGCTAGAGATGATGGGAGGAGTTCAGCAGAGCAGAGCAGGGGTCAGATGTTATTTCCTTTTCAGTGAAGTGATCTGTCTCTCCCCCCAGTCCTCCCAACTTTCTATGGTGCTCAGTCTATTTTACATAACATATACCCGTCTGCCAATCAATAGCTGGGTGTGTGCTATGTAAAACAGTACAAGTCATTACAGGTTAATCTCCACACAGATCAGTCTATTAATCTATGTGCTTCTCCCTGCCTGCTCTCCTCTGCCTGGTCTCCTCTAGGCAAACCTAGCAGCTAGCTGTACAGACAGGGCAGTGGGCAGACAAAGGTGGGACATAGGAAGGAGTGGGCGGGACTTCAGGGGTTGGTTGTGGGCAGAGCCTAATCAGGACTTGTATGTAGAGTGAATGGCTGAGATTTGCATGGATATAGGAGCCCCTCCCCCAGTGATGTCAGGACGTTTCTGCAGAGAGAGATAGACGCAAATGGGGACAACATTTGTGCTGTTCAACACAGGCAATTCGAAAACCAGGAAGTAAAGTTGTCACTTCACTAAAGGAAGTGCACATGGGAGCTGGAGACAAGGTAGATATTTCACCATCCTTATTGCTTTTTGCAAAACAATCAGTGACATGTTTAACAGACTGTATAGGTGCATAACATATTGATTTCTTCATTTTGACCAAAGTTCTTCTTTAAAGGGGAAATCCTTCTGGTCTTTAAGTGGTTAAAGGACAATTGTACAAAAAAAAAGATTTTTACATGATTGGTTGCACGGCCCGTGGCCGCAAGTTTGGACCCGGCCTTGGAGTTTCAGCAGGTGGCACTGGCGGGCCCTGGGACCACGGCCGAACTGACCAACTGGTCAATCCACCCCTGTGTGTGACACAGCAGTGCCTACTCACTGGGCATAGAGAAGACATTAAATATATAGAAAAAAACTTGTGCTATGTGAAAACACCTATATCTCTCCTCTGCAGCTGCTGCTCAGAAGGTGTAAAACCCCTACACAAACATCTTAAATCTTATATCACAGCGCATGCAGAGTAAACTAATATGTGTCAAAAAATTATGGGTGAAAATCATTCAGTCCCCAAAAATATATAATCTTCCAAGGACAAATGATCAAAAACAGTTCCTTCCATCTTAAATCTTCTTCATATTATTAATCTGTGCTCATAGTTCATAAATAAAGTGCTGATGTGCGGCAAAAAAACTTTGCAAAAAAAAGTTCATTTCATAACTTTCTTCATATAAGTACTCCATTCTCACTATTCCACACATAAAGTGCTAAAGTGCTCCAAAAATATCATGCCGTGAGAATGTGTCACACACCCCTCTCGTGCCCCTACTCACCAGAGAGAATGGGCCCCCAGCTATGCTGCATGAGAGTCAAACATGCTTATATCTTGTGAGTGGGTACTCCAAGGATCTCCTTTCTCCTCCTGTACCTCCCAAACGGTACCAGAAGTAAACAGCTGCTGTTGTGGATATCGCTAGTTTCTCACCTGGTTTAATCAAAGGAAAAAAACTCTCATAGTGTAGTAATTGGATTTATTTAAAAGAAGAATAAAAATAACACTTAAGCAGGCCATACATGGGTCGAATTCTGAACAAATTTTCTTTCAAAAATCAGAAATTTTGTGCATTTTGTAATCCGATGGTGCCACCATTGATTTCAAAATTTGACCAACCAAGCCTTCAATTTCAGCTCATGTTGCTACAGAAAAGAATTGTCATGCCTTTCCGGGAATTTACTTTTCTTTCCGGGAAATTTATTTTCTTCTGCTCATGCGCATTTCTTTTTTTACTATATTTTTCACATGATTCTCCCATCATTGATTATAAAATCGTTCATTTTTCAAAACATTTCCAACATGCCCGTTCACTCAAATTCAACACACAAAAACTTCTTGAGAACCACAAAAAAAATTGCTGTGGCCCACTATTGGTGCAAAATTCAAACGAAAATTCTTTGAAAAGATTTTCAAAAGAAAATCCTTTCGGAATTCAAACCATGTATGGCTAGCCTTACAACAGGGAAGATAAATATTCGCTTGCAAGGTATAGGCAAGTAACCACCAGGGCCGCTGCAACTCAGCGTGTGTTCCACAGATGACAGAAATGACGCAGTGTGGTTTAGAAAATAGGAAATTCCGTTTCGCCCCTCCCACAGGGCGTCATCAAAGACGGACGTGAGCACACCAGCACTTTACTTATGAATTATGAGCACAGATTAATACTATGAAGAAGATTTAAGATGGAATGAACTTTTTTTTAATAAATGTTTTGGTAATGTGTCCATGGAAAAATTATATATTTTTGGGAACTAATTGATTTTCACCCATAATTTTTTGACACATATTAGTTTACTCTGCATGCGCTGTGATATGAAGTAAATTGTTGGGATCTTCACAAAGTAGGTTTACAAATTTCAAGAGCATTAAGAGTAATAGGAGTAGGCTAGAAATAACTGAAATACTATATAAAAATAAATATATATGATTGTACATTTAACTTACAACTTCAGACCTCTTCCTGTGCACACATTAGAAGCTTATGTCCAAGCCCTGTGAGTGGAGATCTGCTTTCCTCTCCCTCTCTGTCCATGCTTTCCTAAGGGCCTTTCACACGGACTTTCCGTTTCCGGATTCCGCTTTGCTCAGCAGGGATTGTTCCACTGATCCCCGCTGAGCCGACGGATGACAGCTCCGTCTTCGCTCAGTGCCAGAGCCCCGCTCTGCTCTATGGAGATCGGATGAAAACGGACCGCATGTCTGTTTTCATCCAATCTGCTCTGATCTGATTCTACAGATGGATCTCCATCCATCAGTATTTCACGGACTGGATCGGATCGGAGAGCGGCGGATGTCAGCAGATATGTCTCCCCTGACATCCGCCACTCCATAGGGCTGCATGGAGCGTGTCTTGCAGTATAGGTGGGTTACATGTCATGACCTCATCACAAGGTGCACACACGGCGTCACAGGTTAGTAGACACTCTAGGTTACACTGCTGCAATATGATTTTGATCTGACTTCCAGTGTGATTATGTAGTTCTACTTGAATGCAACTTGGATAAGGTGTGTATATTCTATGGGACCAAAATTGCATTGGAACAGCACCAGAGTAGTACAGGAAACTTTTCCAAAGTCATGCCGTGCTGAGTTGCATTGATGTGAACAGACACCATTGAAAACAATGTGATTTTCTACGCCCTGGGATTCTGTGTAAAGTCTCACCTGAAATCAAACTAGTGTGAGCCAAGGCTACTCAATAAATAACTAGGCTGAATAATTATCACATTACTACACAGGTTGCAATCTGATATATGGAAACATTAATCCTAGATTCAAGGTTTTTATAACTGTTTAATCTCTGAAGAAGTTGCGGAAGTGACGAAACGCGTCAGATGGAAAGCAAGGTGCGCTGGGCCACGTTCGTTTGGTACACACGCTGACACTGCAGAGCCGCGGCGACCACTGAACGATCGTTACTGATATTGTATCCTATTGTGGCCAATAAATTTTCAAACGAGGCACGCAATGAGTTTTCTTCTTCTTCTCCTTATAATCCATATATATGAGAGATATACAGTATCGTGAGAGAGGACAACCTGCATCAGCAAGATCCCATGGTCAGGATACAGAACACAAGCGCATATTGACTTCTCCATGTCGTATGACTGAGAGAGTCAATTCGGTCTGGTAAGTAGGGAATCTTGCTCTTAGCTTGCACACAGCACTTTGGATACGGCGTGAGCACAGACACTTTTGGAAGCATATGTGAATGAACACGTGAATGTGAACGGAAATATAGACACAGGATCAAGTCACTTATGCACTGGATTGCACTTTAAATATTGGGACTACTATATGGACTTTGCAGATTATTAAGTTTGCACATTAATTGCTTAACTATTTGCATGAATATTTGCACAGTGATATATTTTGCACATTATTTGATTTGGACTTTTTGAATATGGTATGGAAATGAGCACTTTTTGTTTTAAAAAAATTGTTTTGGCATAACCGGTATATAATTGACACAGTTGAGAGTAATTTCACTTATTGGAGTTAAGTGGGCTTAATACTTACAAAGCAAGCGCTGTTAATACAGGAAAGTATCAAGGTTTTTATAGCTGTTTGTGCCCCTGCTGGATAGATTCACCCTCACTGTTTGTCCTGATCATTTTCAGATGAGACAGAAAGTGACGGGAAATCAAAAATGTTATATTACATAATAAAGTGAGGGCAAATCTTCCTATGGAGACATCTGTTTTGGTTACAATGGTCTAAGAGGGAAATTCCAGTAACTTTGTAAATATTTCTTCCTACTACCTGTTGCATCTATGGGACAGAAAATCTCCCAAACAGGGAACTGACGGCAAAAAAAAAATAACTAACAGAGTTTTCCTCTCCCATTTGAATTCAAACCTAAAAAGAAAGATAAATACTCACTACCCATGTACATGAGAAGATAATGATACAGCCCTACTATTTTTGCAGGGATTGGCTGTTGATGTTATACAGTATTTTTGAAGTGTTCATATAATCTGAGGTATACATAGCAGGCACAATCAACCACCACTCAGGGTCTCTTTATAGAAAAAGCAGGGCACACAGCATGGCCCAGGTGCATAGCCTGCTCCACCCTTCTCTTCCTCATGTGTAGACTCAGTGAGATTTGTCAACTCAATCTAGTGTCTTTTCTAGCTTGAGGGGCATGCAGATCATGGCTACCAAGGAATGGAATGTAAGCAGGTTGGGATTAGCCAGTTAGGTGCTGTCCTGGATGGGAGGGTAGGAGTTAATGCTTTCCCAGTTAAATCATCTTCTGGCTGTTTTTTTCTGGGTCCAACCCACTTGTTCTGTGTATTATAAAAGGGATAGGGGTCTGTACAGGAGAGCTCAAGCTCAGGACTGAACAAGTGGTAGAGATCCATAGCCTGTGTTAGGTCAGAGAGAGAGAGAGAGAGAGCTGAGAATGTGCCCGTAAGGGAGAGAGATGGAGAACAACACCGAGGAGCAGAAGAATGATGCACACTACTACCTGGATGTAAAGTCATCAGAACTTGGGGTTCACCTCGAAGACACCAGCTGCTGGAGAATGCCTCTGTTTGGCTCAGTATTATACTTGGACACTACCTATGCAGGTATGCCGGGGCAGCAAATAGCCTGAGTTAGGATTATCGATTTAGGAAAGACTTATGTATCTGAATGTTGAACTCCGTATTGCCTTTTTATACTTTTCTAAGTAAAATTTTGGAAATCTTGTTCCTGCCTGTTGTGAAGTTACTCAAAGGGGTGTAATGCAAGTAACTGGCACCATCCCATGGTTCAGATCACTAAAGTACTTGGGATATGAAGAAATTACTATAAGAGTAATACAGTGTGAAGAAACAAGTGATTAACAGAGAAACAAAGGATTCCAGAGATTTGTGAGACTGCTACAGCTGAAAAGGGTGACATTTGCAAGGTAGGGATACATGCAGGGGGCTTGCATGCACATATACATTAATACTGTGCCGTTAGTTTATACTGGGTAAGTGGTGGGTTTCCATCTACTTTAATTTAAAATGATACTAAAGTCTCATTTTTGTTTTAGTTAAAAATTACAAACATGTCATACTTACCTGCTCTGTGCAGTGGTATTGCACAGTGCAGCCCAGATGCTCATCTTCTCGGGTCCCTCTTTGGTGCTCCTGGCCACTCCCTACTGTTTAGTGCCCCCACAGCAAGCAGCTTGCTATGGGGGACACCCAAGCCGAGCCACAGCTCCGTGTGTCCATTTAGACATGGAGCCGTGGCCCGGCCCCGTCCACTTTATCTTCTCATTGGCTGACTGACTTTGATTGACAGCAGCGGGAGCCAATAGTGCTGTGCTGCTGTCTCAGCCAATAAGGAGGGGAGTCCCAGGCAGCTGAGACACTCCTGCAACATCACTGGATCTATATGGTACTCGGATATTAGACTAGCTGAGGGGGCTGCTGCACACAGAGGGCTTTTTTATCTTAACCCCTACAGATCCGCGCTATTGCCGAAGTACGGCTCCAGCGCGGGTCTGAAATGGAGGCAGCGGCGGCACGCGCAGCTGCCGCACGCTGCGAGGGCTTGCCCGTGGGTCGGGCGGACTCGATGTCCGCTCGAGACCCACGATCGCCTGACAGAGCTGCAGAACAGGGAACCGCCGATGTAAACACAGCGGTTCTCCGTTCTGTGACAGGGGACATACCAGATCTACTGATCCCTGTCACTGGGATCAGTGAGATCTGTTATGTCCTGACCAACCCCGCCCCCCACAGTTAGAACACACCCAGGGAACACTGTTAACCGCTTCACTGCCCCCTGCAGGTTAACCCCTTCACTGCCGATGACATTTACACAGTAATCAGTGGATATTTAAATTTCTGATCGCTGTATAAATGTCATTGGTCCCAAAAATGTGTAAAAAATGTCCGACATATCTGCTGCAATATCGCAGTCCCGATAAAAATAACAGATCGCCGCCATTACTAGTAAAAAAAAAAATAAATAAATAAAAACACCATAAATCAATTCCCATAGTTTGTAGACGCGATAACTTTTGCGCAAACCAATCAATATACGCCGATTGCGATTTTTTTTACCAAAAATATGTAGAAGAATGATGTTTGATACCCTTAACTAAATACCACAAAAATAAATAA
>BLSH010221723.1:63129-86970 GCA_018402905.1 Glandirana rugosa | reverse complement strand
GTCACTAAACCCATAACAGTAAAATCAATCTGTAAATGCAGTAAAGCATGCTTGTTATACTCACTGTGGAACCTAAGGGGTTAATCCTCCGCATTGTGTAAAAAGGCTGTTTTTTGAGCCTGTCTTCTCCGATCCTCCCCTTCTTCCACTGTCCCCAAATCCATCTCCTGATAGTACAGAGCCTTGGGGGCACTCTGCACATGCTCAGTTTGGTGTGTTTGGTCCAGACAGAGGGTCAGGGGTTCTGCAGCTACGTAGGACAGTCAGAGGAGAATGAAAACTCCTCCTCCAGGCTTTTACCAGTGCTCGGCCGGACACTGATAGAAGTCACAAGACTGCTATGTACTGCTGATGAGAAAAGGTATTTAGCAGTTTATATTTACTAAAACTATTACAGTTATGTGTTCTGTGGGAGACCAGATATAGTGAATGCAGTGTCCTGGGTTTAGTATCACTTTAATGTATCCAAGGTTATACCTTTTTATTTCAGGATAAATTGTGCCTTCATTTAGTGATAAATGTTAATTGATATCTCCTGACATTTTTTTTTAATACCAAAGGAAAATTTGCCTAAAATAATTAAATAAAACAATGTTTTAAAATCTAGCTATATATTTTTTGACATTATCATGATCCACCACCAAAAAGAACCCAAAACAAAAGTGTTCTACTCTAGATGTTTGCAGCAACAGTGCACATTTTGCGTTGTAGTTAAACACACTAACACTGATGTTAAATACATTTTTTTAACCCTACCTAAAACATACTGACCTTGACCTTTGATCCTGACCATGAAATTGACCCTGACACTATCCTAGATCAAGCCCTGATCTAGCGATTTTGTCTTTATTTATTTTTTTTCTACACACAGGCATTTTTGACATTCTTCCCCTGTAGCTTAGGATAAGTTCAGATTTGTGCAGGAGTGCATGTAAATTGCACATATTCCCACACCCGATTGCACACAAAATGTGCTGCTTTAAGAAAATGCGCAGGGGTGCCATTAACTGTTAATGGTACCCCCACGCACTGAAAAGCACATTGCGGTTTCCTGCACGCAGAAATGCATGATGCTAAAGGACTAATGGGTTTCTGTGCTGTGTTTTGATGCAGGAAATGCAGACACGGCATAGAGTTCCATTCTGTAAAAAGTATTTTGGTACCATCACAAGCATATGGGCAAGAGGGCAGCACAGTGACTAAGTTGTTAGCACTTCCTCCTAGCAGCGCTAGGGTCACCATTCGAATTCCAACCATGGCACTACATGCTTGCAGTTTGCATGTTTTGCCTGTGCCCGCATGGGGTGTTTGCTTGGATTTTCTCCGGGTACTCCGGTTTCCTCCCACACTCCAAAGACATGCTGGTAGGTTAATTGGCTCCTCTCTAAATTGGCCCTAGTATATGTATGAATGTGAGCTAGGGACCTTAGATCGTAAGCTCCTTGAGGGCAGGGACTGCTGTGAATGTACAATATATAAAGCGCTTCATACATTGGTAGCGCTATATACAGTAAGTACCTGTAATAAATAAATAAAATAAAAAATGTGTAGGCACCAAGAGAGAAGGATTTCCTGTTTGCTGCCAGAACAAAATTCAGCCAGTATTAATGCTTCTGCAGCATTCAGGAAAAGGTTTGCATTTTTATCAATGAATAGAAGACTTCCTTCTCAGTCTCATTGATAAAAAATGCAAGCCTTCTCCTGAATATTTTTGACTCTATTTTGTTCTAGCAGCAGATAGGAATTCCTCTGTACTGCTGCCAGAGCACAGTGTCGCACTCTGTATATAGCTAATGCAACTAGAGTATGATACAGGACATACAGTGGCTGCATAGTAATGTAATGGAAATAGTTTGTTTGGGCAAGCAATGTCCAAAAAAAAAAAATCAAGTCAAATGAAAGTTGGAATCCTACTTTAATCATCAGCATATAAATCCAATAAGTCCAATAAATATGTTTTTTTTGCCAATGATTATGCCACTGTTGGTCTCCATTTTTTGGATATTGGATTCTCTATGTCTGTTGCTATAGTAAAAAAAAGTGAAGACAGGGGGCAACCTTGCCTGATGTCTCAGTAGAAGGCAATTGAAAGGGAAGTGATCTATTGACCAAAATGTTATATTGTGGATAAGATTAAAGGATATTGATCAATTTTTAAAACGTTGGACTCAGATGGAAGTGAACAAGACAGACTTATAAAAAAGGCCATTCTATAGAATCAAATGCCTACTGTATCCAGAGAGGCTATGGTGCATGATAACGAGAAGATGTGTTCGGAGAGCTGAGCAAACAATTAAGCAATGTGTATATTATATGTGATAGGCTTACCAGGCATAAAATATATGTTTGTTGATCATGTATCAAGGATAGTATTAAAGAGTTCAGCCTAGTTCTCAGAGTTTATTCCTTTATAGTCAGTATTTGACAAGAGAAACGGATCTATAATATGTACGATCAATTGGATCTTTTATCCTGTTTCAACAGGAGTACAAAACTAGAACTATACGTTGACTGAGGCAATTTCCCTGTAGCAAAAGCCTTTTTATATACCAGTTCTAGGGTAGCTACAATGAATTTTTGATACTTATACACTTTCAGGGGGCAAGAAACAATATAGCCTGCTTACTGTCATCCATCAAAATTTCTTTATCTAATGTTTGATAAATGTTTGAACCTAAGATATAAGTAGCTGTGGGAATGTTAAGGCTTCCCGATATGATTGTATATATCATTTTGGGATTTATCCTTTAGCATTTGAGACAAACAGAATAAAAGTGTTAAATAAGCCCTGTTTTCTGGTAATGGGTTTTTTTCTAATTTATCATTATGTAGAATTCAACCAGAAGCTCTCCAGAATTTTGAATTATAAAAATAACCTTTATTCTGAAAAAATAAAAGCTTGAAAGAACAAAATATTGCCTGGGTTAGGGGACTACAGTTAGACAAAAAAAACTTTGGTAAACTTACAGGATAGATATTCCTTAACATCCCAAAACGAAGGGTGCCCATCCTTGTAAGTTTATATAAAATTTGAAATAAAACTCTGTTTCAGATAAAAGATATTCCAAACACGCTAGCTTCAAAAATCAAGCATATTCTGGTGTGAATTATGGCTTGAACACAGATACTGACAAAGTACTCTTTTTTCTTTTTTTGAAAAATTATTATTTTGTGTAAAAAAGGAAGCAGGTTCATAGCTATTCACTTTTCATATTTTTATTGAAGTGTTTTTTGAAAATAATTCCTTTTATCTAAATCCAAAATTTCTGGCAGTTGTACAGATTACCATTTCCCCAAACTATGCCAGTGTTTGGAAGAAAAAAAACTGTTTGCTTATGGAACTAACTGTATGGCTATGAAACAACTGTTCTAGCATTATATGTTAAAAGTAAAGAAATTTTGTTTTTAAAGATTCAGTTTTGTCTGAAGAAGAACCGAGCCTTTCAAGGTCTTCAGGACAAGACTCAACTGGAGCTTTGTCAGTATGCCATATATCAAACGTAAGTGTATTCCATTATTTCTCGCTCCTCTGGCAGCCGGAGATCTTCTCTGCTGTTCGATGTCCTGGGATAAGGACGGGCCCTCATGTCCTCATATATAGTGTAGGATTGCTGATCTTGCATTGTACGTGATGATGTCAGAGAGTTGAGACATGTCGGGCAGTGAAGAAAAGTGACTTGGGGGACTGGTCTTACTGCATGAAGAAAGCCTGCAGAAGTAAGGAATAGGATGAATGCAAATATAAAGTTTTTTTAAAGACTTAAAGAGGTAAAGAGTTCAGATTTATCCTACTGGATGGATATGAAAATGCTAAATACAAAGTTTTAAAAATGTATTTATGGTCCTGGCCAAAATAAAATATATTTAAATATATTTTATCCAACTACATATTTATAGTCTTTCTGAAAACATGGGTTTGTTGATACAAAGTAATACATAAAAATATTATTTTTCATTATTATATGTATACAAATGACATTCTGTATTTTGCTGTGCCTTTGATGAAGATGTCGCTTCACTGCCTGGGCCTATAGAGTTTGTTTTCTGAACTGACACAGTTCGGGGCAGACTGGATTGGATGGCAGTGTTTGCCCTCTGTGCTGCTGTTCTACTGGAGGCACAAGGTAGAGACTCATTTACCCTTTCAGACATCTGTCAAAGTGGCACCTGGGGTTACTGACAGCTACTGGTTACTGCAAATAAACCCGCAATCACAGTGCATGGCATGGGGAAGTCCTCCATCAGTTTCATCCTAAGATGTTACATGACCTATAACTGGCAGCCAAAAAATAAGTCAGTAATGGAGGACCCCCCTCTAACAACCAAAAACTGTCAATAACTGTGGGTGCCACTTAAAGGACCTGCTTTGCTGGGCTTTTGTTCAGTTCAAATGAGTTTTGCACTTTTAGGGAATACAAAACCCGCTACAAGCATGTTTAAGGTAGAAGGATGTCAACCGCAGGACAAAACACCTCTCAGCGAATTCTAATCTCAGTGAATTCTAATCTCAGTGAATTCTAATCTCAACAGCATCTAAAACTAATGTCATCTACTCAAACTCAAACTCAGTTGACACAGAGACCTAAAAAGTGGAATGTGTCAATGACTCCGGGTCTGCACTGGACTGGAAGAGATCTGAATGGGTGGCGATGTTTGATGCACGCATGTACATACACAAGTATTGTGGAACTCTCTGCTGACCTTTTGTTATTTTTACTGATATTCTTTACTTCTTACAGCTCACAATGTTGAGAAATCTGTTGTGCCAGAAGTGCGGCCGCACCGAGACCTTAGTGCTTTCAATTGTGCACTCTACATTCTGTCTGTGCTATGTTATGAATGGAATTAGTCTCTGAAATAGGTGGCCCCATAGACATTTATTGCAACAAATAATTTAATTTACAAAGTAGCAGAAAGTTGAAAGTGCATGGAACTGAATCATTGAGCAATCTGTACCACTGCACTCCTACAACAATATTTAGAGAGGCATATTTGCACAAGAACTGCACAGAGGAACATGCAATTAAAAAGATGACACTTACCCCCCAACCGCCTTTTCCACTGATATTTCTTGGAGCCCTATTTTAGGCTCACTGCCAAGTACTTTTTGGCACCCAGCCAACTAATACAAATACTTATTTGCAATAGTTTGTTATCTAAATATTCACAAATGATTTCAGGAGGTTCATAAACCTTGAGCATATCCTAAACGTGTCCCCTTTTTTAGGAGATTTGCCTGATCTTGTGACTTTCCCAAAGGAACTGAACTGGAGAATAATTTAAAAATACAGCATGTAATATCAGTTATATATTCTTTGTGTTTTTAGGTATGAATCAAAAACATTAGTTATCAGAAAAGGCCACATACCACGTGAATGTTTTATAATATTATCTGGAAGTTTAACTTCAGTCACGGAAGACACAAAATCAAGAAGACAAAGCACAACTTCGTTATATGAAGTAGAAGAAGGAGATATTGTGGGGGTAACTATTCAGATATTTGGGGCTCGTGGAAGAACAAATAGAGCTATATACTCTCCAGGGAAAATTATTCCAAGTGACGCACATAAGACCACATGAAATTACTTTGCTTGGTCAGGCCTTCTACTCCAACTAACATTCTGCATATTGGTCCTTTATACATTCATGCCTCCTTTCACACACAGGAATGATGGTGTGGTGAAGATCATAGGTGAGCTTAAAGAAAAACTACGCTCTGTCTACCCTGTCTGACAGGGGGATACCCCCCCCCCAAAAAAAATCCTAACACTTGCCCCTGCCTAAAAAAATGAACCATGGAATCAAGCATTACCTTTCTTGAAACAAAAACTCTCCTTTGACCCATCTTCTTCAGTGCCACCATCTTTAATTGAGATCTGGTGCATGAATAGACACACTGCACGTCTCTGGCAGAGACCCCATGGTGTGTGCATGGGTGATATCTAACAAAGGACATAGATCTGCATATGTGGAGATCTTACATAATTTTATTCTAGGCCAGAGTTAGGCAGTTAAAAAAAAATACTTTTTAAAACGTTGTTTTTTACTAATGTGCAAGAGGGAGGGGGAGGAGACAGGAGAGATGACCTTAATGCGGAGCTAAGCAGATGCTGCACACGTGATTAGTTATGACACCAGATATTTGATAGTTTGACAGTTTGGTTGAGAGCACAACCAAAGTGACAGTTAGCAGTAACTGTTTTTTGAAACCAGTAAACCGAAGGGTTTAGTTCCACTTTGAAGAAAAGTTCTATTATAAAGGGGTTGTTTCTGCCAGCTTAACTGATGCAAACAAATCAAATACAGTTTTTTGTTAACAAAGGGAGTTTCTGGTTCAGCAGGGATTGCAGTGTAGATAATTTAAGTTTCAGATCTATCCATCACTTCACACGCCTCAAAATGTGGACATTTCTTTCTTGGGCTTGGAGGAGCTCTAACCAGGACACATAGCACTCCAAAGAACACCACCCAAGGCTGGAGGGGTTTAACATTTTAATGTTCAAAGCAGCTTCCAGAAAAAGAGAGCTAAGAGTATATCTAAATTATTTTTTGAAAGATTTGGCTAGAGAGGTAAGGGGGGTAGAACCAATGTTTTTTTTAGTTTTGTCTCACCCCCATTAGGGGGATTCACTCTCTAATTATAACTGTCGGCAGGAATGAAAGTGAGGGTACTGTAAATCCAAAATTCTGAGATCCCAACAGAATAGGAATATAGGGAAAAACATCCAGTGGGGAAACTTGTTCCAGAAACAGCTGTCTAAGAAGGAATTTTCCTTGCATGGAACACAACATTTACTATCCTCTCACTTTTTTTGCATCTATAGTAAATAAAGTGAAGGAAAAAAGACACATTGTTTTTTAAACCATCCCTACTCTACTCTATCTAAAATAAAAGAAAACACTTTGGCTTTAGTTATACTTAAAAAGAATATATTGCTCAGCTCACCTCACAGTCTGCAACTGGTACCAAACCTACCAGAGCACAGGATCGTTCCAGAATCACTGAGGACACCATGTAATATGTAGTGTTCTCTGTCCCACAATATGATAACACCAGGACACATATAGTAAATGTACTGGTATTGCTACCAGCAGAAGCTTTGCATAGGTTTAAAAATTATGCAAATCTGTAAAATGTTTTATTTTCTGAAGACATACATACAATCTGATGAGACACATAATATATATACCATGAGTCTTAATTGTGATTGGATTCCGGAACTGCATGATTCATCACCGATCAAACAGATCCAAATGTCAACATTCAAGAGAATCAAAAAGCTATACATTTGTGATTCTCCTGATGTATGCATCCCTGGGTTTGCTTCAAAGGTGGCACTTGGCCTAGTGGTTTGAATAATAAAAAGGCTTCTGTACAATAGTGATACAAAGAATGAATAATCACAGTATAAAAATAGTGCACTTGACTAAAATGAGAAAAGATTGTAGAACGTGTAGGCAGCAGACTGAACCAAAAAAAAAAAACAGAACTGATTTCCCATCCCCACAATAGAGGGGGATGCGGGAATCCTTCCTGCTGCGCTATTGTATTCTGAAGGCTGGGTTGAACAAAAAAAAAAACCTGACAACTCTTGTCGGAGCCACTGTACTAACGATCCAACGTTAGTACAGTAAACTCCCCTGCTGTTCTATTGTGTTCTGAGAGGGGGATGGCCCCCTGCCAGAACACTCCGGTCAGCGCTCTCCCATTGGCTGAGAGCGCTGATCGGGAGCCAGTCAGCTGCTTGTTTTCCAGCATACTCGTCCGACAGAAGCTGGTTAGACAGCCAGCTTCTGTCAGACAGACTGCGTCACACACAACCAAATGTCAGCTGGTTTTTTTTGGAACTGGCCAATGTCGCCCTACATTCGGCTCATGTGTACTAGGCTTGACAGGAGGACTGCTCCATTGTCAGAATACACTGTTAGAGTGGATTTTTCCCACAGGTCAGTTTAACAGAAGTTGATCAATTTGATCAACTTCTGTTGAGTGAGAGTAGCCACACATGGATTAAAATTCGGCTGGTCCCTGCTGAACCGACGGAATCTATGGCCAACCTTAGTGTTGGAAACATTAGCGTGTATAGTGAAGAATATGTAAGTAATAATCTGTAATTTTCTGTTATCTTTTGGCAGGATATTGGGCTTGTCACCGGTGAAAGACTAATCTCCTTTGTATGTAAATCCGATGTAGAACTTCTAATAATTGACAAGGAGGTATAATAATCACAGATGTTGCAAGTTTGTCTTCATTTTGCAGTGTGGTGGTGGATTTACTGTGTTTTTATTGAATAGATAAACTCATAATAGGCAAATGAATAACAATTATTTAAAATCTATTTTTATTTTTACACATGCCCTTGGCTAAAAGACATCAGGCTAAGAATGGGAGGTTCAGTTCTGTGAGTCAACCTGGCTTTAGTGTGTTGTATTTAACTGTTACATGTTTTATACTGGCTTTACACAGCCTGAACAGGCTGAATGAAAAAATCTAACAGATTCTTCCATCACTACTATACGGTGGCCTGAATGGGCTGAATGAAAAAATCAAACTGATTCCACCATCCACGCTATATAGTGCATATGGAAGAATCTGCAGCTGCAACTATTGCACAGTGGCTATCATATCACCTGGACAGTGGGTGTATCTGCATCCGTTTGGCTGCCAATTTTCCACCTGACTCCTTTGGTTTTTCAATCGAAAGGTGTCGGGTGGGAGGATGGCAATAGGGCCACCCACGGAGTAAATTGCTTTCTGTTCATTAGGAGATTAGGTGTAAATTTGCAATGTGTATGCATATTGGGACAAGAAGCTGGAAGGACAAGTGTTTATATAGCTTAGGAGAGAATGAGGTGGACCTCAGCATTATAATTATGATCATTCACAATGCAGTTATCAAGCAGACGATACGAATAGCTGTAAGATGAAATAGTGGTGTCATATTTTGGCTATGCAGTGTTGTGGGGCTTTGTGAATCATAAGACTAGCTTAATAGAATTATAAATAGTTTAGCTGCTAAAACAGCTGAAATGTACTGTATATATATATTTCAACTATGCATTTATTCTGATGTTTTACTTTACTAAAATATACTACTAAAATGAAAACGGGAGTTAGAACAGTAAGAACTCACCTGTAAATGTTTTATTGACTTATAATATACCATTGGGCAATATATTCTAAAAGGTAAAACTGATTAAGTATATCAAGTAACATGATTCACGGTCTCGTGTCTATAATTATGTTAGGAACCAAACATATTTCTCAGAGAAGAAACCAAAGTAATTATTCATGGTTTGTTAGAGTTTAGGGACAGGAAATATAAAGTGAATATTGACCCTTATAGTATCAAGAATTTGCATGGTTTCTATAGACTCCAGATTGTCTCCAATGGCTTCTCAGGGGTTCGTTTGTCCAGTTTACTGAAATTGACACATTTGAGCTTATTTAATAAGTGAAGAGTAATAATAGTAAGTAAAGCAACTAGATGCAGATATGTACCTAGAGGTGCCTGCACAGCCTCCCAAACTTTCATCATAGCTTGACTGCCCCTTCCTACGTCCTGCATGTCTCCATTGGCTAGTAGAACTTTACTTCATAGTAATGTAACAATCTGCCACATGTATGTCATTAGGAGCACACCACATGATGATAGGGCCTGTGACGAGTCTGGAAATCCCTTTTTATTAAAGCCCATGTGCACCTTGAAATAACTCTGTCAGGTTGACAAAACATGGTGAAAGGTTCCTGCAATAGAAGTATCATAGTCACTTCTCCAGCAAGTTTGTCTCCTGCCTATGCTCTGTTGCAGCGCTGCAGCCCCCATTATTGTTTTCAGCATTCAACACTAGCATTGCACCGATACTGATATCGGTGCCGATACTAAGCATTTGTATAAATGTTTGTACTTGTGCAAATGCTCTGATACTAAAACCGATACCTTTTTTGTGATTCCATTGCAACTTACTTTAACTTCTGTTAAATGAAGTTTCAAGCTGCAATGGAATTGGAGGTCCAAACCACACTGATCTGTGGCTTTGAAATTGCGCTGCAGTAGTGCAATTTCAAAGCAGCACTGGTGTGAACCTGGGCTTACAGTTCCTCTGTAGCTTTTAAATTGCGCTGAAGTAGTGTGATTTCAAAGCACAAGAAGAATTGTTCTTCATAATTATAAAGAAACAGTAATAATTTTTCATTAGTCTAAAACTACTGTAACATGACACTAAATATGAGGCATCTGTAATTGGTATCAACAAGTACTTGAGAAAAAGTATCGGTGCTTGTATTCAATCTTAAAAAACTGGTATTGGTGCATCCCTATTCAACACTTTTGGGAATGTCAGATGACTGTGTCCCCTGGTGCATGCTGTGGTTTAGTCCTTTAAACCTTACATAACTACAGGAGACAGTAGTGTGTTTTGGAGGATGGAACCAGCAGGAGACACATAAATCTAACACTCATCAAGTCATTGACAAAGGCAGCAGTGCTGGAATAGAGGCAGAGTAGGAGACATGGACCACTGGAGCAGTTAGTATAATACCTGTTCTCTGTGACCTTGCACTCATATAACCTGGCTAAGGTTGCTTTAAGAAGTCTCACCCATATATTTTTATTACCCTTTCCTATCACCTTCCTTAATTAATATCTGCTCATTACACTAAATACATTTTACAGGTACTATAACAAAGGCATTAGTTTCAGATTTTCCAATTAAGTTTATCTGCTTTTAGCACCCATGTTAAATTAATAATTTAATTATGTATTCAGAACACACTTCAAAGCAAATCTGCCATTAGAGAAATATGAACACTACCATCTCTGACCAGCCCTTCTAAAAATGCTAGTATTTTCCCTGATCTGCATGCTTGTTCGTGGTCAGTAACTCAGGCTTGTTGAAGCTAATGGACCAGAAAAACTGTGTAAGGCAGAGCCACCCATTGGCTGCATCTACCTAAGTAAAAATAAATGCAAGGACCATAAATATGTGATGCTGCCCCAAAACCATTAAAGTGACCCTGCTGCCATACTTTTTTTAAAGCACCCTGCCATAAAAATTCAATAATATTTACCTCTCTAGTGGAAATTGACTGACCATTGTTCTACTGAAATGCAGGATACTGAAGAATCATCTGCTTTGGAAACACTTCTCTCTGCATGCTGCCGGTCATTCTTTGCATGTGTGGGTCTACCTGCTGTCCTCTATGTCCTTAGTATGTCCTGTAGTGATGTAGGGGCCAGTGGGATTACACATGCTGGGGGAGCTGGTATCTGACCCAGAAAATTGTAAGATGCAGAAGATGCTTAGGGTAGCTTTTCAACAGGGTGAAATCAGCTAACCCCAGAGAAGTACGTATTAATCGTCCTTTATTTGCAAAGTGTTATAAATAAAAGTATGGAGACAAGAGGACACCCCACCTCTCCAGTCTCCACCTCAAAGGAAACTTTCCTTCTGATACTGAACACTAATGGCTTTCATAGTGGACGCAGATGTTTCCAAATGATAAATAAATGTATTTTATTCAAATGTATTTGCCAAATTCTTTTGCTACCTGCATAAATCAGTGTAGCCAGACATTTGTGAAACTCTTGTGTTTCTGGGCCCCATAACAGTTGTATAGTCTACTATGGTTGTTAGCCCATGAACAAGAGTTTAATGCTATCTCTTAATTCTTAATGTATTCTAATTTAAGAAAGTAAAATGTTTGGGTCCGCTTTGGTGAATCTTCAAAAAAATCTGCCCTTAATTAAAGTAGTGGCTATCATTGTTGACCTTTCATTTAGAAAATACTAGTTTTCCAGTAGCTCCAAGGCTGACCTCGAGGAATAATACAGCTCTGGCTTCACTGACTGCAAGCTTGTTCTAGGTCATTGTCTTAAAAAGTGTTTGACAGTCCATAACAGCAAATGGGCTTACAGTGTATATCTTTCTACTGCATTATGTAGTTTCAGCTTTTATTTTATGCTAGTGCTACTGCACAATTCACTGTGAAATGAGTATTTAAGATATCTGTGTTAATGCTTAAAACAATGAATCATGCATTGTTAATCAGTTCCTGCAGTTAAAGTGGAATGTAATGAATGTTGTGGTGAATCCCATATTGAATGTACCGGTAACTGCTGCCAATTTCCCGACAATAAAATTTACTTATACATTTTTTAATAGTGTCTTTTTAAATGCAGCAATTTGGGTGCTACCTTACTAAATATAACGTGTTATATTTAAACAACAAACTTGTTTAAAGTGAATCTGTCAGCCTGTAGGCAAGTGCAGTCCACTTTCTCCACTGCAGGTGGCACTCGTCTGCAGTGGCAGTGCAGGTGGATGAGAAAGTCAAGAGGAACACAGTTCCTCTATGGTTTCCTAGGTCACAGGAAGGCAGCTATCCCATTGGATGCTGGCACCCATGTGACTCTGGTGGCCATCTTGGGTCAGGCAGAGTGTATTTAAGACCCTGGTTCCCGGGTTTGGATCACATTTTGGGCAGCGGCTAGAGTAGATACAGGTCACCTGTCTGTCAGGGACAGTGCTTCAGGGAAAAGTTCTGGAGGAGTAGGGAAAGTTTAGGGGCACACCATCCTTCCTGGAAGCCTCCCAGGCTGGGTGTAGATGGGCCTGGCTGCATTCTGCACCTTGTGACAGACGCTTTCGGCACCTTTGGTCCACCACTGTATTGCCACGTTACAACTTGTGAGTGCTCCCGGTTGGGTTGCTTTGCCACTGGGCTGCTCGTTTTTGCTGGACTTTTGTTATAATATACTTTTGAAATTGCACCTGTAGTCTGTGTGTTTTCTTCCATCGCAGCACATTGCAACTTCCGATACTTGGTGGCAGTCAGTAGGATTGGGGCCATCATTGCACCATTAGGAGTAGCCTTGGCGCGTGGGAGGAGAGGCTGGAGAGTGCTCATCTGCATCAGGTTCCCACCCGGTTGATCACAAAGACGACCATGAATGCCTTGGCGGATGGCGCCCGCGAAACAGTGATGGTTCTACCGAAAGATTACCGGTCCCACCTGTAACAAATTGTAGCATGCCTGGAGGATCTGTTCAGAGAGAACATGACAGTTCCTGAGTTAAGGTGGAGATTCTTCATCTGCAGGCAACAGGAGGACGGAAGCCTCACCTACTTTGTGCTAGCACTCCAAAGTCTGTGGCGGGGCCTAGAAAAGAAGGATGTACACAGCTTTTCTGTTATAACCTTTTCAGACAAACTACTGAAGGATCAGTTTGTAGTGGGCATGAAGGCCAGGCCAGTCAGTCTAGTCATGAAAGAGCAACTTGCCCTCACATTTATCGATACTGTAGCAGATATGGTTGTGCAGAAAGATGTGGAAGCCACCATGGTGGTGATGAAGAGGCATGAACCTCTACACCTGAAAGAGGAGGTCTTGGCCCTTGTTGGCCATACAGACTGCCATAAGGGAGCTCACTTGACATACTTGAAGCAAGAGATGTCCACATTCAAGCAGGATTCAGCATATTCCCATAGGGGCAAGAATCCATTGCGGAGGGATTCAGATGAAGACCAGAAGTGCTGGCGGGGTGGCCGCATTGAACATGTAGCCTGGAACTGTGGTAGGCCTGAAATCAAAAGCTCCCGTAGGCTGCTGTTAAACTAATGTCTCCCAGGGCAGAGGGATGGCCTCCAGGACCATCAGCGCAACATCCCATCAGATCTAAGGCTATGGTTGCGGCAAGTCTAGTGGTGAAAGCCCTTGTCAATGGGCAGGAGGTCCCTTTCCTAATTGACATGGGATTGGAGGTCACTATCATAGAGTGTGAGCTCTATGCTCAGCGGTTTGGCATGTGGGACCAGCTGGACCCTTCTTGGCTGTCCCTCAAGGTGGCTAACAACCTGCCCATTGTGATGGAAGGTGTTACTTAAGTGAAGATTGAGAAAGACAACCAGGTGGTAGAGTGAGTGGAATTCGTGGTGACTTGCAGACCAGTGAGCTCAGCAGTACCTGTCATTCTGGGCATGAATGTTTTGAACGACTTAAGCGTTACACTGCTTGCTGTCCATCTTCAAGCATTCAGGTTGGTGGGCACGGGGCTGTGATCTGAGAGCTATTTGGCTCAACGTGATCCAGGCCAATGAGGTCTACCAGAAGGCAGTGGAAAAGCAACCTGAGCAACTAGGGGTTGTCCGTACACTCCCCAAACAAATGTTACTTCCGGCATCCCTCCAAGAAGTAGTGTGGTCACACATACCTTATCCAAGATCCACAAGGGGAAGGTGTTAGTTCAGCCTATCGATCTGGGAACTTCTCTGATCTCCCTCCCTAACCAGAACACCATAGCAGACCTCTACGTGGTGGCCCGCCACTGCATCTCGGAGGCCCAGACCAGGGTGGAAGCCGTCTACACCCCATTGTAGGCAGCAATGACTTCCATGAATGAGCTGCAATATAAATCACTGCTAGAACAGCGGGCAATTCCTTTCCAGCATTATTCCCTACCTCAGCAGTGACTACTTCATCAACTCCTAGAGATGCACCTACTGGCCTTTGCCACTAGCCTTGAGGACTACAGCTGCACAGAGGCCAGGTCCTCAGGCCTGCCACAGCTGAGACCTCCAAAATCAGCAGCAGCTTGGAAACTCTCTTCCAGGAAAAATAACAACCTCTCCAGGGTTCCAGACTAGTTATCAGCTTCCCCAGGCATCATCTGGGTACACCTCTCCAGGGAATGACTAGGTCCTGATCAATATTCAGGCTGGTTATTTGTATTATCCCTCCCTAAACTCTACAAATTCCTCCTAGAAGCAGTGAAAAGCAATCAAACTCCAAGACTGTGAAAGTTTGAACAGCCCAAAACAAGCAATCACTACTCTCTTGATTGCAGAAGAGGCCAACAACTAAATGTATCTAGCATCCTTATGCTAGGAGGGTGCTATATACAATTAGTCTTTGTCTGGCCATTTGTGCCAAGAGATCAAGGACTTGACCCACAACATTCTACAGAGTGGGGTAATTCAGGAAAACCTTAGCCCATGGGCTGCTCCCGTTGTCCTGGTATGATAAAAAGAAGAGAGTTTGTGACTTTGTGTGGATTACCCACCGGGACAACTACCCATTACCCAGGGTGGAGTCACTTATGGCCCTGGGTCAAGCCAACTCTACCCTTGACCTGGCAAGCAGATACTGGCAAATCCCAGTGAGGGATCACGACTGTGAAAAGACTGCCTTTATTACACCCCTTAGACTATTCACATTTATTTGCATGCCTTTTGGACTGAGCAATGTACAGTACATTCCAACCCCGGATGGAGAGATGTTTGGGATATTTAAATTTTCAGACAGTTTTAGTCTATCTGAATGATATTATAATTTTCTCCGAAACATTTGAGGACCATGTCCAACACCAGGAGATGGAGTTCACCCGTTTAACCCAGTATAAGTTGAAACTGAAGCCCATCAAATGCTGCTTAATGTGTCAGAATATCCCATACCTAGGCCATATCGTAGAAGCTGGAGTGGTTTCCCCAGACCCGTCCAAAGTCCAGGCAGTAAACGATTGTCACCCCCAAAGAGTATTACTAAGCTGCGCTCCTTCCTTGGGCTAGTGGGATACTATCGGTGGTTCATCCCCAAGTTTGCACAAATTGCTGCCCATCTCATTAAGCTATTGAGCGGTCATTTCACCCAAAAGAAAGGTGGGCTGCCACCTTCCATTCAGTCTCAGTGGCAAGAACTTATACAACATGCATTTGAAGCCCTCAAACAAAAGCTGATGTTTGGCCACTCGACTACTTGAAACCCTTCCAGGTGTATACAGATGGGAACTTACAAGGACTGGGGCTGTCCTGGCCCAGGAGCAGGATGACCATGAGCACCGGATTGCCTACACAAGCTGTAGTCTCCACTGAGAGGAAACCCCATAACTATAACTCCTTTAAGCTGAAGTTGTTGCCTCATGTGGGCCATCACCAAGAAGTTTGCTAATTACCTCACAGGAGCAGAGACAAAGGTTTTTGGGGACAACAATCCCCTTGCTTACCTCGAAACAGCAAAACTGAAGGGCCTTGGAGAAAAGATGGGCCACCTGGTTGGCCCACTTTAACATAACGGACATGAGGATGCTCTTTCCTGCTATCCATTGTAATATCCAGGGGCAAACGTAAAGGCAAGCTGAGAGGATGTGGAAATAGCTTCCATTCTACCTGCAGCAGCCTCCTCATACTGTATACCCTCAAGAGAAAAGCAGCATCTCCCCAGGTGGAACCCACTGAGATCCATACCCGGGAGGAGTGGGCTCTAATTCAACAAAAAGACCCCAACCTCATGCAGGTGCAACACTTCCTGTCTTGACGGTGTAAACCATCCTCCCGAGAATGTCAGAGACTGTCCTTCTTGGTAAGCGTGATCCTGATACAGTGGGATCAGCTCAAAATGAGGGGCAAGGTGCTTTACATTACATGAGGCACGTATCCCTACCAAACAGCAGAACATATTGCAGATTGTAGTCCCCCGTCGCACATCCTTCAGATCTGTCAAGGGATGCTAGCTGTGAGCGGGCATTTTGGAGTCGACCAAACCAAGGCCCTGGTCAGGAGGTATTTCTTTTGCCCACAACTAGCAGAATGGGTTCAATGGGCTTGCCAGGTATGTGCATCTTGTTTCATACATAAGGCCCCACCTGATAAGACTACACCCTTGACCATCAGCACCTCAGAGCCCTTTAAGATTGTAGCAATGGGTACAAAGGGTATCAATATGCTCTGGTCTTTCTAGACCTAAGTCTATCTAGACTTAAATGAGCATTTAACACTTGCAGAGTGGGGACAGCCCCACAGCAAGGGGGTATTTTTGTTTTTGCTGGAGTTCAACATTAACAGAGGCAGATACTTACTAACACGGTAAGTATTTGAATTACGCTTTCCTCTCCATTGGTTTTCTTCAACAGATAAAATAAAAGTACAGAGATGCAATGTGAAGTGAAGTAAATGTCAAAACTGTATTAACTGCCAAAATATGTGTAATTATGCTAATTAGACAATCCAGTGATTCACACACTGCATAGCCAGAATGGTGAAACCACTATTAACAGTTGCATCTTCCTTGGTCACATACCTCTATCTATCACTGAACAGGTATCTGCTGTACAGTGGGATAGCAATATCATGTTTTTAAACATCTTCCATTTCAATGAATATACTAGTAAACTATTTGAAGAAAAGTGGCCATAGACTGGTTTTCATTTTAAATACTGCCACACATGCCAGGATTTTGTTGGGGTGGGGTGGGTCAGATCTCTGAAATTGAATTCAGATTATGTTAAGGGCTCAGTGCTTAAAAGAATAAAGTGTGCAATCATTATCAACAACTAAATGATTAATTTCACTTTTTTTAGGA
The DNA here is from genome assembly GCA_018402905.1 of Glandirana rugosa. Classification (NCBI taxonomy): domain Eukaryota; kingdom Metazoa; phylum Chordata; class Amphibia; order Anura; family Ranidae; genus Glandirana; species Glandirana rugosa. The sequence continues at coordinate 69,614 of BLSH010221723.1, read as the reverse complement.
AACCTGCATGCATCCATATTTTGCACTGTCTGAGTCTTTTTGGCCACTACTGCAGTATTGTAGACGCACATATATTTTTGATTATGTCACAAACTGATCAACTTTAAAAGCACTTATAGACATTTTTGTGTTATTGGAAAGGTTTCTGCTGTTCCAAAGTGTTTGTTTTTTTTTGTTTATTTGATTATTCAAAATTAATGATGTGAGGTAATGTTTGTATTTTTGAACTCTGATTTTTTTATTCTGGCCTTCAGGCATTCAATAAGATCCTCGCTGCAAAGGTACAAGAGGAATACCTGAGCTTATGTAATTTCTTAAGGTAATTTGAAAGCACCAGAAAAGTATGGCATGAACATTGCTGCAGGGTGTAATTTGCCATGTAGTATGATCTAAATATCAGTAAATCCTAAATATTTGAGTATTATTTTGCTGTGTTATATTCATTCATATTAGAATTTGCATGATGGCTCGTTATTGAGAAAAATGCATGTTGATACTTAACCACAAGAGGGCACAAGAGCGTTTAAGACTGACTTTCCATAACTAAACTTAATACTTCAATAGAATGTGCCAACTAGAGGAATGTAGCATAAATGCTGCTTAATTGCTATCAAACTGAACAAGTTATGTCACATTGAAATGTCTTCCATTAATTCTTCATCCTACTGTAAGCATATTTTGATTTGCATCTGTTATAGCAACTGTAATGCACACACTATTCATGAGAATTGTCAGCTGTAAATCAACACAGCCCTTGTAAAAAAAGGACCAGAGAGAGCATTTTGCCTCATTGGCCTACAAGTCTAGTAGATCCACTAGTGCAGTGATTCTCAACCACTGTGCCATGGCCTCATAGCATGTCATTGGCCCAGTACTGTGCCCCAGCCTTCCCCCTGCTGGGCCCTGGTTTTCTGTCTGGTCTGACAACTAGACTTTAGTTGTTGGAACAGATAGGGGCTACAGCTTGGCAGGAGTATGCTATCCTGCACTTCTGCTGGCTCCTATGGTGTGGTTGGAGATGGCCAGCTCTGCCTACCCTGGGTGCCTGACATACTTCACAATATTTTTGAAATGGACAGGTGGGACACCTATCAGCAAAAGTATGTAGGCATAGGACACATGTCCTTCCATGCCACTTAAAGGAGAATTATGCAAAAAAAAAAAAAGATTAGTTAATCTCCTAAGTGCTTCTTTTAACCACTATTTTCTTCTGTACTGGCCTTTTAAATTTACAAATGCAGCAATATAAAAATTGGATGAAAGGTTTAGCACTAGGAAACACTTTCGAAATATAAAAAGTGCATTTTATACAATGGTGGCCACTCCTTTAGGGCGCAAGGCCACCGCCCCCCTAATCAATGCGCTCGGCCTCTAATCTCCATGGAGGGCGCCAGATGCATGGATTTCAATGGGGTTTTTTTTTGAAGCACATGATTAGAGCCTGGGGCTCTAATTAGCTTCAAAAAGGGTGGGATCTGGACGCAGAGCACTGTGCCCCAAGCCCGCCCAGTTGTTTGACATTAGCAAATTAATATTCGCTAATGTCTTCCTGCTTCTCCTCCCAGCAAATCAGGAAACGGGTCCTGAGACCCGATTGGCTGGGGGTCCTAAGACCCGATTGGCCGCGAGTCCTAAGTCCTGATTGGCCGGCAGGAGAAGCAACTGCTGGGACTCAGGAGAAGATGCAGGGGGGTAAAGCGGTGACTTGGATGGGGTAAGTGTGGGGCTGATGGGGGGCTTCATGGGCAAGCAGAGCAGCGATCGATTGAGTGAGTGACGAGGGTGGGGGGTGGCTGGTTGGCTGGGTGGGGACCGCAGGCCACCCCCCAAGAAAATTGTGCACCAGCCGCCACTGATTTTGTATACAACTATATAGATCAGACCAAAATGAGGGACAAATGAGGAGGAGAGAGAGAGAGAGAGAGAGGTTCCAAAGCAGGGACAGTCCCTCGAAATCAGGGACAGTTGGGAGCTATTGAGAGAGAAAAAGTTTTAGCTAGGTTCATGCTGCTAAACCCCAGGCCAGAAGGGACTATTGCAAGTATTCATTAGTTCTAATAATTTAACTGCAGTTGCTTAGGGTATATCTAAATTCTTGTGACAGACGGAGTATCTCTGCCCTGCCCTTGCATTTATTTCACATTACCAGATAGCTAGGTCTGTGCTACTGTAAGTGTAGTGGTCACCTACCAGTATATTAGTAGGTGAACGTGTTTATTGCAATAAAGTTTATATCCAGCTCTTGTTATTTTAGTTATATGCAGCTCCTATTATTTTAGCTAACCCTGTCTCTTCTGGTCTGAGATTGAATAGCTAGTTTTAGCTCAGTGATTGATAACCAACTTAGACTTGACCCAGGTTAGGCTTCTGGGGGCCACTTCGGGATTACAGGCTTTGAGGTCCGATTGCATGTCAGATTAGAAACTATTAGGGAAAGACTAAAGTGCAGAGTAGATAGGCTGAATCTGAATTCCAGTGCCACAGTTTCAGTGACACACCACAGTTCTTGCTGGTGAGAAGCTCAGTTTCATACTGGTTAGACAACAGTTGGAGGATCCCCTCCATGACTGCTGATCTTGTCGTCAGGTCTCTGACACAAAGACAGATGCCACATCATCCTCAGGGGCCCCTGAAACTGGATTTTGCTTCAACATTTATCTGGAGATATTTCTGCTAATGCTTATACCCGGGTTATACAGTATCTCACAAAAGTGAGTACACCTCTCACTGTTTTGTAAATATTTTATTCTATCTTTTCATGTGACAGCACTGAAGAAATGACACTTTGCTACATTGTAAAGTAGTGAGTGTACAGCTTATATAGTGTAATGTATAATAGTGTAAATTTGCTGTCCCCTCAAAATAACTCAACACACAGCCATCAATATTTTGTGCAGCCATCATTATTTTCCAGCACTGCCTTAACCCTCTTGGGCATGGAGTTCACCAAAGCTTCACAGGTTGTAACTGGAGTCCTCTTCCACTCCTCCATGACAACATTATGGAGCTGGTGGATGTTAGAGACCTTGCGCTCCTCCACCTTCCATTTGAGGATGCCCCACAGATGCTCAATAGGGTTTAGGTCTGGAGACATGCTTGGCCAGTCCATCACCTTTACCCTCAGCTTCTCTAGCAAGGCAGTGGTTTACTTGGAGGTGTGTTTGGGGTCGTTATCATGTTGGAATACTGCCCTGTGGTCCAGTCTCCGAAGGGAGGGGATCATGCTCTGCTTCAGTATGTCACAGTACATGTTGGCATTCATGGTTCCCTCATTGAACTGTAGCTCACCAGTGCCGACAGCACTCTTGCAGCCCCAGACCATGAGAATCCCACCACCATGCTTGACTGTAGGCAAGACACACTTGTCTTTGTGTTCCTCACCTGGTTGCCGCCACACACGCTTGACACCATCTGAACAAAATACGTTTATCTTGGTCTCATCAGTCCACAGGACATGGTTCCAGCAATCCATGTCCTTAGTCTGCTTGCCTTGAGCAAACTGCAGGCTTTCTTGTGCATCATCTTTAGAAGAGGCTTCCTTTTGGCATGACAGCCATGCAGACAAATTTGATACAGTGTGCGGCGTATGGTCTGAGCACTAACAGGCTGACCCCCCCACCCCACCCTTTCAACGTCTGCAGCAATGCTGGCAGCACTCATACGTCTATTTCCCAAAGACAACCTCTGGATATGACGCTGATCAGGTGCACTCAACTGCTTTGGTCGACCATGGCGAGGCCTGTTCTGACTGGAACCTATTCTGTTAAGTCACTGTATGGTCTTGGCCACTGTGCTGCAGCTCAGTTTCAGGGTCATGGCAATCTTCTTATAGCCTAGGCCATCTGTATGCAGAATGTACAATTCTTTTTTTCAGATCCTCGGAGAGTTCTTTGCCATGAGGTGCCATGTTGAACTTCCAGTGACCAATATGAGAGATTGAGAGCGATAACACCAAATTTAACACACCTGCTCCCCATTCACACATAAGACCTTGTAACACTAACGAGTCACATTACACTGGGGAGGGAAAATGGCTAATTGGGCCCAATTTGGACATTTTCACTTAGGGGTGTACTCACTTTTGTTGCCAGCGGTTTAGACATTAATGGCTGTGTGTTGAGTTATTTTGAGGGGACAGCAAATTTACACTGTTATACAAGCTGTACACTCACTACTTTACATTGTAGCAAAGTGTCATTTCTTCAATGTTGTCCCATGAAAAGATATAATAGCATATTTACAAAAATGTGAGGGGTGTACTTACTTTTGTGAGATACTGTATACCTGGGTATATGTGCACAATTCCATCAGGACTCCTATCAGACCCTTTTTCTGATAATACCTATTTATACATTCAATGTATGTATTATTATTATTTATCATTATGATTATTATTATTATACAGGATTTATATAGCGCCAACAGTTTTCGTAGTGCTTTTCAACAAGAGGGCAGACAGTACAGTTACAATAAATTCCAATGCAGGAGATATCAGAGGGCCCTGCTTGTTAGAGCTTACAATCTAGGAAAACTGTTATTAATCTCCTCTTATGTAAATCTGATATAATTTCTATACTATTGTACATCTACAGTGTGTGCTTATAGTTAATAGTATATACTTGTTACAGTCGTTTTTTTGCTGCCAATTACTTGTTTAGATTACTGATTCATTTCCCAGGAAGAGAATCCCCCCCTGTTCACAGAGGCCCTGTCCTGGATGGAGGCACTGCCAACTTTGTTATCAAAACCTCTCTTGCACTTAGAAAAGGTTTTGGTTCTCTTATTTACCTACAGCTTTAGTGCAATATCTTATTTGGGGAGGGCCATTTCTCATAATCCCCCTCAAAAATCAAAGGGTTACACTACCCATCGATCATGGCTATGTTGGGGCATGGAAAGCATTACAAGAATTTACCAGTTCCTGGTCTTTCTAAGTTTGAGAACCACTGCACTAGTGGAATATTTGGCGATGATAGAGAATAATAATTAATGTTATAAAATTGCTGATATCTCAGTTTCAGAAAACACGTGACCCCTTCGGCACAAGAACAGCAAATGGCATTGCATGATGATTATATGGATAAACCAATTTTTTGGGCTTACCATTTGTCTTTCCATCAAGTGTACAACAGTAAATTATTGGATTAATATAACACAGCATTGAGGTTATAAAGATGTTTCAGGTGGAGCAAGGCACTTACACAAAGTAAGTGTTCACTCTAGAACTCCTTGAAATGAGGCTGGCGGCACTCCAGGTTTAATGCAATATAAAAATTTATTGAGATCCCAGAACGATCATCCAAAAAATGAACATAGGAACAGGATACAAAAGATAGGTAACGCGTTTCACACGTCTAGCGTGCTTCTTCACAACCACGCTAGTGAAGAAGCACGCTAGACGTGTGAAACGCGTTACCTATCTTTTGTATCCTGTTCCTATGTTCATTTTTTGGATGATCGTTCTGGGATCTCAATAAATTTTTATATTGCATTAAACCTGGAGTGCCGCCAGCCTCATTTCAAGGAGTTCTATTTGCATCTGCTGCAGCAACAGGGCGTAGCACCCAGGAATTAGCAATTCACCACTGTGAGTGCGGGACTCTCCTGGAGCAGCTGAATGGTATACGGTAAGTGTTCACTCTGCTCCTTGCTCAGTCTTTAATATCCATGCCCTCCAAACACAGTCATGCTTGAGCAAGGCTAAAATATGTACCTTTAGCCATTTCCACAGATGTGGAAAGAAGACCGAATGCAGAAATCTAACCTAGCAAATAACTAATGATACTATTGAAGATTTGCTAAAACATTTGCTCATGATTCATACATGGTCCATTTATTGCGTGAAATGCCAGATCATGTGATAGTATCTCTGTGGTATACTGTACGATGGAGTAAGGCATGGGCGTTTTGATTCTCAAAAAACATGTTATCAAAAAAAGGTGACCCTAAAGTCAACCCTTAATCGAAATCTGAAACCCTTGACAAATTACCTTTTAACTCCCTTTAAAATTAACCCTAAACCCAACACTAAGTTAGGTCGTTAATAGTGTTGAGCGAACCCGGACTGTAACGTTCGGGTCCGTACCGAACTTTTGGGTGTCCGTGGCACGGACCCGGACATTTCAAAAATCGTTCGGGTTCGGTCCGGGATTGAATCACAACCCAAATCCCAATTAAAATTTCCCTCAATTTTCCATTAAACAGTTCCCAAAGTCTAAAGCTAATTCCCAACTGAAATCCCAGTGGAAAAAAACTATTGTACAAAAAACTCTTAGTTTTGCGGGTACGGAATGAGGTAGCATGTCATATGGTGTCTCTATGATAGTGTACTAGACCGTAAAGTGCGTTATTTACCTGGTACATACTTAGTACTCGTTTACAAAATCGTTTAGAAGTTATCATAGTAATCAATAAACGATCCAATCTAAAGACGTAAGCCAGAAGAAAGGTGTAGACACCTTTACCGATTTCCATGTATAAAATCG
>BLSH010221723.1:46898-58275 GCA_018402905.1 Glandirana rugosa | reverse complement strand
GGACAAGCTAACCTTTATTAAAATGAATCAGGCATGGATCCCACAAGACTTGTCTGTACCTTGTGCAGAATAAACATTTAGACCGGACTCACACAGCCATTCATATACTTCTTTTTTTGAATAGGCCTCAATACAAAAAAAAACCATGTTACCAGGCTACCTCCTACTCCTCTACCACCGCCACTTCCACCTACACTGCCACGGTCACGGCCTAGTCAACCTCTAGGCTCCTACTCCACATCCACCCCCCTTCCCGTTTTTTTACTTGATTTTAATTTATTTTCCCTATCCCCATTTATTTGTAGGGCACTTGCCCTAGTTTGAAGATGATTTTAGAACAGTTATATGGCTTCTACCATTAGTTAATACTTTTCAGACACAGTTTGAAGATGATCCACATTCACCTCCATTTTTGCTTTTTTTAAGTTTTTATTTTTTTAAAAATATTTACAGTTAGTTCCCTGTCCCCATTTTTTTGTAGGGCACTTGCCCTACCCTTACCCCCATTTTACTTCCTTTTGCAGCCCTCTAGGGCTTTCCAGGACTTTGTTACAGCCATTTTTGTGCATAAAAGTTCGGGTCCCCATTGATTTCAATGGGGTTCGTTGTCCGTGCGATCGTTCGGGTTCCGTCCGGACCCGGACCCGGACTTTGTCCCGAAGTTCGGACGGACCAGCAGAACCCGAACTTCCAGAGGTTCGCTCAACTCTAGTCGTTAACAATTAAGCTCTCCTCAACATAGAACTGTATATCTTAACCTAAACCTAAAATGTAATGTCCAATTCCAGCTAAACTTTTTTTAGTTTTGTATACTGGAAGGCTTAAATTTTCTGTTTTTAGTTTTTTTTCTATTATGTTCACCTAGTGATCTGATCAGTAACACACTGCCTTTCTAAGGGTGGCTTCTCTATATATGAAGGTGCACCAGACCCCCCTTGGAGAGCAGCATTGTCTGGAGAGGATAATGTTAGATGGACTAGTTAGATTGAGATGGACTTACACAAGTGGCAAACAAATTAAACCTTAACTCCAACTAACACTTTTTAAGCAGTTATAAATTTTTTTTTTCCGTTTGGGGATAAAGGTTTTACATAAATGATTTAAAGCTGACCATTGAAAGCACCCCTGTCAGTATTAAATTGTTTGTTTCAACCCTCTAACTGCCAGTTTTGCTGCACAGCTTGCTCTGTTAAAGAAAAAAAAAAGAAAAGTATCAACAGGTACAAAAAACCTGAAAATTCTATACTTACCTTTATATAATTTTCCTTTCCTGTCGCATCTCAATGGCAGCATACATATGGGTTGTGACACCGCCCCCACAACCTGATAGGACTAAATATAAGTTTAAAGAGCAGGCTCACTGCAGTATTCTTCTGTATATATCACCTCCAACAAAAAAAAAAAGGGGGGTGGGTACCCGTATGCTGCCATTGAGATGTGACAGGAAAGGAAAATTACGGAAAGGTAAGTATAGAATTTTCCGTTTTCCTGTCACATCATGGCAACGTACATACGGGAAATAATTCGGCAAAAGCTTAGGTACCAGATAGAAACATTTTTAATATTATATTATATATTTTAAGTTTATTTAGCAAGGAATTGATGTATTGGCTTGAATGACCATCCTCCCGAAATCCACTGTTGTCAACTGGGCTGAGGCTACTTTGTAGTACGTCATAAGGGTGTTCCTTGACGACCATGTGTCAGCTTTGCATATAGTTTCAGGTGAAACTCAGCAGTATGCCGCCCAAGATGCTGCCACTGCCCTGGTGGAATGCGCTTTTAAGCCCTGAGGTATTTGGACTTTCTGGAGAGTGTAGGTTTTCTTGATGAGCTTGACCAGCCATGAGGCCATGGTTCGTGTAGATGCCGCCTGGCCCTTCTTGGGGCCGTGGGGAAGGACAAAGTGTCATCTGTCCTCCTGAATAAGCTGGTTGCTGATAGAGGTGGAAGCCTTGGGTTTTTGGAATTTAAGGAAGGAGGTCTGGGGATTCCTCCAGCTTCTCCTATATTCCCTTCCCGGTCTGTAGGACTTTGTCTCTTGGTATCTCTCTGGTAGATTACGCCTAAATGACTGGGCTCTCTGCTGCTTCAGCTTCCTGTCTAATGGAATCAGCCCTGATTTCCCACCAGTGACCAGAGTTCAGCTTTTCCCAAACAGATTTTTTCCATCATACAGGATCTTGCACCAATCTGTTTTTGCTGCAGCATCCGCTGTACAAGGCTTAAGCCATAGCGCTCGTCTGGAGATCACTGATGCTAGGGTGGCTCTTGTGGAGGCCCTAATAATGTCCACCGATGCCTCTGCTACGAAGTCTCCTGTGAGACTAATGCTGGCCATACACTATACGAAAAATGGGCTGAACCCATTTTCGAAAAACGAACAATCGGCTGTGAGAGCAAACGATAGTGCCATCACATAATGACCGATAAATTGTTCAATGGATATACATGAATCCTTTCAGCCCCTTCCTGCACCAGCTTCTTGATATTGGCTGTCCAGCTGGAGATGGCCTTACCTACGGCTGCTAGGGCAATGGCTGGTCTACAGGCCCCGCCTGTGGCCAAGTAGACTCTTTTTAGGTCAAGTTCTATCCTCCTATCTAGGACATCTCTAAACGTGATGGCATCCTTGATAGGTAGCATCATGTGCCTGGCCAGTCGTACAAGCGATGCATCCACCACTGGAGCTGATACTAGCGGGTTCGCGTTAGGCTCCTTCAGTGGGTAAAGTTTCGTCAGTCTGTTCTTAAGACTGTTTTTTTTCTTTGGCCTCTGCCACTCCTCTTTGATCAGGTCTTCTAGCTCCTCGATGAATGGGTCCTTCTTTAGGTTTGGGAAATACTATTTTATTGTCCGTGGCTTTTCTTTCCGTTATTCCTATGCAATTGCCTCTTTGACAGACCTCACAAATGGCTCAATGAGGGCGAAATCAAAACTTGTTGATATCTCCTGTTGTTCATTGACAGACGAGTCGTCCAACCCTGTGACGGGTTGGGTACTGGTGCCGCAGTACTTTGCGCAGGCCTGTTTGATTCTGGTGCTGTCTGCAGAATTGACTCTCTAATGAGCTCTCTAATGATGTCAGTCACCTCTCTGCCATCATCCTCCTTTTCTCTAGTTGATTCTTCGAAGCATCTGCGACAGGCCAACTTATCTGGGAGAGCCAGGTCGCCACAGATCCAGCAGGCATTCGCAGAAGGCATGGGGCAAAGGGTCGACAGGGATGGTCTGTGGGGCATTGATCTCCTATGGTGGGAGTGACCCCGTCTGGAGTGGGGTCCAGAATGGCTCCTCCTGTGGTTTGACTGGCTTCTGTGGCCTGATCGACTTCTCTTGTGGCTTGAGCGCCACTTCTGTGGCCTGAGTGGTTCCTTTTGTGGCCTGAGTGGCTCCTTGCATGGCCTGAGCTTCTCCTGTGGCCTGAGTGGCTCCTTCTGTGGCCTGAGCGGCTTCATCTGTGGTCTAGGTGGCTTTGCCTTAAGCGACTTCTTGCGTGGGTAGAATGTTTTGATGTCGAAGATCTTGCTGACCTGATGGGGCTGTCCAAAAAGACAGCATTATGCTCTCTTTTTCAAATCTTCACTACTTACCAGATTCACCCCCCTTACCTATTGCGCTGAGGATGGTCTGCTTGGGCAGCGGCCTCCCTGATAGAGATAGAGGTGCACCTGTAAAAAAGTCAAAACAGTGAGAAGGAATCCATACCATAGTACAGGAAGTGCTGGGAGAAGAGCATCCTGTATTCGTACCTTCAATAACTTTAATCCTTAACCCAGTCCTTTCCCAAATTTAAACCTACACTAAAACTAGACACTTCTCTGTCAGTGCCAAAAGTTTACACTGAGATCTTGTAGCCAACACTCTAAAATTGCATAGGAGGGCTGGCTGAATGAGCTTATGCATATGGGTGTAATGAAATACTCTTATACGGTAAATGCTGGATTTTGCTGTCAGAAGCTGGCAGTTAGATCCAGCGTGAAAACACATGTAATAGTATGTAAACTACATAGATTTATGTGTGTACATTTTGAACACATGCAGATTCATCGTAGTGGCTAGACCAGTGATTCTCTAACTGTGTGCCTTGGCACACTACTGTGCCGTCTGAGATTTGCAGGTGTGCTGTAGGAATTTTGAAAAATATTTAAAATTGCTAGCGTTTTGAAACCTTGAACATATTGAAAAATTAAATGGTAAATCAATTTCGCAAAAGTTAAAACAGTAACATATATAAAAACGCAATATCTGTCAGATCTCTGGCGAACTCGATCATTCTAATTATAATAATAGAGAGCGTTCCATTCCAACTTTGATGCTTATAAATAAAGTTTGTTCGTTGTTTAGCGACTTAATCAAGTCTGGAACTCTGAAAGAGGTACTGTTACATGAAAAGCAAGGATCAAGCAAAAGTACAAAGAAGATTACACCGAGTATGGTTTCATTGCTTCAGGATTGGAAGATGCTTAATTGCCATGGGAATGCAGGTCGCATCTTCCCTCCATGAATACCATAAAGCTAATACCTGCTTAAATAATGACACACAACATATTGATGGCAAAAAAAATGGCAGCGGCATGTTTATTGTTGTATTTAATTAAATAAATAATAATAACATCATCTTGATAATTTTATTAATTCATAAAATTCTTAACTTTTCAAACATTAAACTTAAAATACCTCAGTCTTAAAGGACTCGAGCATTACAGAATATCTATAATATGAAGGCTTGTTGCGCCGACACTGACTGACTGACACTGGTGGGAATATCTCTGTAAGGGGGCCTTATATAATAAGCACCTATTCCAGAACATTCCAAGGGGGTCACATGACATTCTGGGAAATTCCAAATTGTCATGTGACCTTGTTTTCCCGCCCACATCTTATTTTAAAATTTTTAAAGGGACCTTACCCTTTAGAAACATTTTTTTTTATACTAGCAAGCAGAAGGGGGTGGCCGCATGCCCATGCTGTCAGGATTAAAGCCTTAAGCCTTCCTAATCCATTCTGTCTGATCTGCAATACAGTTTTGTCGAACGAGGTGAGGTGCTTATTCCCAGCAAATTGAAGAGACACTTGGAAACAAAACATCCAGCTGTAAAGGACAAACCAAAGGAATACTTTGAAAATCTCATGGCTCAACAAAATAAATAAGCAAAGAAGCTTACGAACTACAATGTAGTGGTGTGCCGTGAACATTTTTGGATGTTTTTGGTGCACCGCAAGACAAAAGATTTTGGGAAACACTGGGCTAGACTAGTTTATTATAGCCACTAAAATGAATTTACACTTTTTTTTTCACAAGTTTATGCACATGTAGCGCCCCTACCCTAGAATAGGGTGACAGGTAAATCTAGTTATGCTGGGAGTAGCCAGCCTGGCTGATCTATAGTGTTAGAGATTAAATGGTTTCATTACAGTTAATGTGGTTTCTCCCTTTTGGTCAGTAGGTGATGCTGTTGCCTCTGACATCAGTGTGATGAGCTACAGTGCATTTATTGAGATGATTGTTAAACATACTTTTCTCAGCCAATCAGCTCGGAAGATGTCAGGTGATCTGAGTCAGTCCTTCCCACCCAGCTCCATCTGGGTGGATGCATGTGAAAGAGCTCCTGGCTGCTAGGCCTGAAGCCCAAGGCCTATCCAGGAGGCTGCAGGCTGCTAGGCTTGTCTGAAACCTATCCGGGTGTGCAGGTTCTATTGATGGAAGCCTGCCAAAGATCTGGAAGCAATTCTAAGAGGGATGGAGTTCTGAGGAGGCACCAGAGGGGACTCTTCATGAGCAGGAGGCTATGAAGTGGCTGGGAGGACTTCAGGAGAGAACTCAATTACTAGAGGAGACAGCCTGTCCTACAAGTACAGAAGTGCTGGTTTAGCTTAAAGGCTCTTTTTTTTCTCTGTACTGCTGTCTGCCTCATTTCACCTATTTTTGTCTAAGGAGTCTGCCTACCTATTGATCATTGCTAAGGGTGTCCTGTGCCCTATCCCCTATCTGCCATATTTCTCCTGTTGAGAAATAAACGTATCTTTTGTTTAACGCATAAAAGTGACTGGCGCTCATCTTCTTTTTCTTGCTCATCACTCACCATGCTCAACACCTTACACCCTAAGGAATGTGTAACCCTCCCCACCTCTGAGAGTCATCATCTGGCTCCCGGAAAATCGGGGCAGGTGTTACACACACATATGCCTGTAAAAATCATAAAACCACTCTTCCCTGAACACCAGACTTGGGCATTTCAGTTTGCTGCTCCAGTAAACAAAGATAAACACCCACATGTGTATGAACACATTGGATTTGACAGAACTGCATTCAGAAATATTTCTATATTTGTTTATTGATATGTTTGGCTGAAGTTGATTTTTAACTGAAATGGCTTATTACATACCATCCTGAGAAAAAGTAAAAATAATCGATGCTGATGGGGGTATTGATTTTAAAATTCTCTAGGGAGTACTGTATTTCCTAACACCACTCATTTAGATGATATTACAGTTTTTGGAAAATATGCAGAGAGCTACAGGGTTTTTGCAAAGAAATATTTCTGTAAAGTAAACACTTTTATAATAAGAGGTGTTAAAGTATGTATCTAATTTATATTTAATAGAATTTCCTCAAAGCAATTTCTGTATGATTAAATTCCTCTGACTACTACAGGAAAATGTCTGTTTATAAATGATGATGTAAAGGGAACATGTAGTATGGTAGATATCTACCTAATGTTAGCATATAAAACCTAAGGGACTAATGAGGATAAGGACAGAAACAATGCCATTTACCTGCAAATCTGTATAAAATATAGACACATAACACATAACTTCTAAATGTGTGTTATTTTATGCTTGAAAGAATTACTCCAGACAAATCTGATTTTAGCATTATGTCTCTATAAAGTGACTGAACTCTTCCATTACAGCTCTGTATCAGAGCAAAGCAATATAGAATTGTAATAAAACATTTTTCATATTAAAACACGTATCGGTTACCCACAGAGAGCACAATGGACTTTTCTAATCCAATAGTAAATCTTATTTCTTAAAAATGTCATCATCAGACAATATTTAAAATGAAGTTTCTTAAACAAAAAAAAAAAAAAGCAGTTTAAAGTGGTTCTAAAAGCCTAAACATGTTTTACTTTATTGCATTCCTTGCATTAAAGTGATATTAAAGTCTATTTTTTTTGTTTAAAAATAGCAAACATATCATAATTACCTACTCTGTGCAGTGGTTTTGCACAGGGCAGCCCAAATCATCCTCTTCTTGGGTCCCTCTTCAGGGCTCCTGGCCCCTCCCTCCTGTTGAGTGCCCCCACAGCAAGCAACTTGCTATGGGGGCACCCGATCCACAGCTCTGTGTGTCCACGGCTCAGCCCCCCTCAGGCAATAAGGAGGGAGAGTCCCTGACAGCCTAAGGCTCTTGTGCAACATCGCTGGATCGGGATGGGGCTTAGGTAAGAATTAGGGGGGCTGAGGGGGCTGCTGCACACTGAAGGTTTTTTTTATCTTAATGCATAGAATGCATTAAGATAAAAAAAAAACCTTCTGCCTTTAGAATCACTTTAACCTCCCTGGCTGGATGATTATGGCAGATTTTTGCATCTAAAAACTGTACATAGAAATTTGGCGTTTTATATTGTACACCTGTAATTATTAGTAATAACTAATTTAAATCAGTTCAAACAAGAGTCTAGTAGACATGCCAGGTATGATAAAGTTTGAAACATGAAATCATAAATTATAATATAATAAATAACTATAAATAATTATCAAAAATAATAACGTAATAGTAATAAAATGTATTCAATAATGTAATCAAACCAAAAAACACTGAAATTTGCTCAGTTGCAGAATTGTCGCTGTCGTCACTTTCAGTGTCTGATGATAAATTTCCCCAATAAATCAGTATCACTCAATTCTGCAAATGATTCTTATTTACTATCGCTGTTTTCTAGCTGATCAAAAAACGCTTTTGATGTAAAGGGACACTTTTTGGATGCCATGGAAATTATCAAGTTTCCAGACAGAAAGAATGACATACGGTATATAATATGAAAGTGCATGCAGGGCACTGGGCAAACCACTAGGGACATAAGGGATGTGAAATGACTTCATACAGTAATGTAATCTTACAGATTAAAGTGTACTGTATGTTTACTATGTATTTCACTATTTTAATTTGTCGCCGGGCTCCACCCCCGTGCAATGCGACGCTCACAGGGAACGGAGTCCGGCACACAGAGGCATCGGGCGGAGGACACAGCCCGCGGACACAGCGGGGAGACATCGCTGGATCCAGGGGACAAGGTAAGTAATGCTGCCTTGATCCAGCGATGCATTTCCGAGTGGGGCTCGGGGTTACCGCTCTTGGTTCAGATAATTCACCCAGAGACAAACTCGGGAATACCGCCAGGGGGGTTAAGGTAAAATCTGTTTAGGTAGCAGTATGCCCACTCACCACCCCTTATACTTACGTCACTCAATCCTTATACTTACGTCACTGTTCCCCCCTGTAGCGGATCTCCCTGCTCTCACAGGCTTTGCCAAAGCAGTGGGAGCCACTGGATCCTGCTGTTGTCACTCAACTCCTGTGATGAGGGGACAGGGCCGAGCCATGCCGTCTGTGCCTATGGATGCAGGAAGAGTGGTTCAGAAGGGAGCCTATAGGTGTGCCCTCATAGCAAGTGGTTTGCTATGGGGGCACACCAAGAAGAGGAAGAACCAGGAGCGCCAGCAGGGAACCTGAGAAGAGAAGGTTCTGAGCCGATCGATGCAATTTCATTGCACAGTGCAGGTAAGTATAAACCTGTTTGTTATAAAAAAAATGAGTTTACAATCACTTTAAAGTTGATGTCAGCCCTCACTTAATTAAATTTAGTTTGCTAAAACACTCATAAACATTCCCAATTTAAAAATAAAATGCTGTTTTCCTTTTTTATCTGTTGCATCTCAGTGCTGATCTCTTTTCTGCCACTTCCTGTCTACATGTGGATCATGGCTGCCTAATATATGTGAAATGGCCAGCTGCCCACATTTGCAGGAGGAACCTCCCAGAAAATAGCATTCACAAATATATGTAAAAAAAAGTCCTTTGTGTCAAAAATTTAATTAATGCATGATTAAATTAATATTTTTCACATGTATTATCAGAATAGTTCTCATAACAGCAGATTGTGACCCAGCCTAGCTAAAATTACAAAATGTAATTTTTCCTTTGAAATTCCAATGTCTTGGGTAGAAAAGGCAAGTATGACAATAAACCTGAATGACATTATGCGGAGAGGTTGATTTACTAAGGACAAATGGGCTTTTCACTTTGCAAGGGGAGCTGCAAAATGAATTTGCCCCAGAGCTTAATGAATAAGGTGAAGCTCTGCTGGTTTCCATCATCCAAACATGCTTTTTTATTTTCCTTACATTATTGGGTATTCTTTGCACAGTGAAACTTCACCACATTCACTACGCTCTGGGGCTAATTTCCTTTCAAGGTGCAACTTCCCTTACAAAGTAAACAGCCTATTTGCCTTTTAGTAAATCAACCCCATCATGTTTATCAAAATACCATCAACTTCATGACATTTCATAGTAAATAGGAGTAGCAGCAGTGCCCCATGGCAAGAGGGTTATACCTTTAATAAATCAAACACATTTGAATTTTCTCATTGTCCCTGCTTGCTTAGATGCATGGTGAAAGGTTTTAGCGTGCAGTCACACGTAATGTGTACATGCTGCATAATGTGTCAACTCACATTGTGGTACATGCACTGCTGTAAATGCCCATCCATTTCTTTTAGATCCTCATTGTGCATCCACACAACAAAATATGCAAGTGACCCTGTTTTATTTTTTTTTCATAACACTGCAATGCAGCACAGCAAAGGTGTCTACAAATGTGTACTGGTGCATTGAGGATTTTTTGCATGCCCCAAAAATGCCTGTACAACGCATGCATGCAACTTGCATCAGTGTGTATTGAATTGCCACCTGAACCATATGGATTAAAGTGTTACTAAACCCAGGAGCCTGCATTTACTATATCGGCTCTCCCACAGTATGAAGAACATGGAAACGCAATCGTTTTAATAAATATAAACTGCTAAATACATTTTCTTTGTTTTAGGAATCTGCCATTGTTTTCTTCATGGCCTTTAGAGAAAATCAACCTTCTTGCTCATTGCTCTCTGCGGAGAAATCACAGGTAAGATATGACAATGCAAACATGTTTATTTCATCTATCAGCCTTTTTATACATTTTTTTTGGAAGAATCAGAAACATGTTTAAACCAATAGAAAACATACAGGATTTGTGTATTTTTGTCTTACACTAACAACTGGATAAAGGAACTAAGATCGGTGCATTATAGCCACTCATTTATGCAAATGTCAGCAGGAGGCATTGCATTAAAATGTCTGAGGAAGGGAAGACTTTATCAGCCGCGAATGCCTAGTGCACAGAAGCCCTAGAAGAAATAAAAGGCTATTTTTTGCAAAGTTTTAAAAATACAGTGTTGGGTCATTCTGCACTGTAGAATAAACCACACAATGATTAGATTCAGAGAAACCTATAACTTTAAAATAGACTTTGCCGACTTTGCATATGAGTACCTCACTTTCCAGACATTAGTATTTATTTCCTAAAGGCGTAGCGCATGTTCTCTTTGCAAAGTGAATTTTCACCTAGTTTAGTAAATGAGTAGAGTTGAGCGAACCTCTGGAAGTTCGGGTTCTGCTGGTTCGGCCAACTTCGGGACAAAGTCCGGGTTCGGGTCCGGACTGGACCCGAACTTTGACACGGACCCCGAACCCCATTGAAATCAATGGGGACCCGAACTTTTAGGCACAGAAAGGGCTGTAACAAAGTCCTGGAGGTCTGAAAAAGGAAGGAAAATGGGGGTAAGAGTAGGGTAAGTGCTCTACAAAGAAATTGGGATAGGGAAATAACTTTAAACATTTTTTAACCTAAAATCACATAAAAAAATCAAAAATGGAGGTGGATGTGGAGTTGGAGGTTGAGGAGGCGGTGAAAGTGGCGGTGGAGGAGGAGGAGGAGGTAGCCAACACTGTTGAAAGTGGCGGAGGAGTTGGAGGTTGAGGTGTAGGTGGAGGTAAAAACTAAAAAAATACACTAAAATCCAATTTTTTACAAATTTCAATAAAGGGATAGGGTTAAAGAAACATCTCGTGAATGGGATGAGAATGGGGGTAAAAGGAAGGAAAAAGTCTGGAGGTCCTGAAACAATGTCGGGAAAGACACGGATTTTCAAGCCCAGGGGTAACTAAAGTTACCCCAAGCCCCAGGCACAGTTTCAAGCCCAGGTCAGGCCTGGGCTTGGGCCTGAAACAGGGCTTCAACCGGCTTGGTCGTCTTGGGCTTGAAGGT
>BLSH010221723.1:10495-42062 GCA_018402905.1 Glandirana rugosa | reverse complement strand
CGTATAATCCACTACACGTAGAGTCATTACTCTTCCCCACACCAAATTACTGTAGTTGTGGGATATAGTCCATCACGGGCAGTTATTTTGCGCCTTGGTTTTTCCACACGCTTCTTGCGACCCTGTTGGCTATTTTGAATGAAACGCTTGATTGTTCGATGATCACGCTTCAGAAGCTTGGCAATTTTAAGAGTGCTGCATCCCTCTGCAAGATATGTCACTATTTTTGACTTTTCGGAGCCTGTCAAGTCCTTCTTTTGACCCATTTTGCCAAAGGAAAGGAAGTTGCCTAATAATTATGCACACCTGATATAGGGTGTTGATGTCATTAAACCACACCCCTTCTCATTACTGAGATGCACATCACCTAATATGCTTAATTGGTAGTAGGCTTTCGAGCCTATACAGCTTGGAGTAAGACAACATGCATAAAGAGGATGATGTGGTCAAAATACTCATTTGCCTAATAATTCTGCACACAGTGTATTCTATGAGGCATTATGAGTCTCCAACTACGGATGAATGAAGCTCACTAAGAGCTAGAAAGTGTAGTATTTATTGTGAAAAACATACATACAGCAGATAAAGGACAATGAATCAATGAACTCACATCTCAAAGCGGCTGTCCAAAACAATACTGCCAAGAATATTTGTTATTCATACATCAGTAACGTATGCAAGGACCCTATCTGTTATTTTCAGCATTCTTTGGTTCTCATTTTTTAAAACAAAATTAGTTGAACTTCCCATATTATCACTGGAGGAAGAGCTAGGAGGAAAATACCCAACAGAAGACAGAGAGGGAGCCATATATGAGACAGTTTTATTATTGGAATACAGAATTGTATTTTGTGCAACAACTATTGTACATCAGTACAGTATTTAGAGATATATTCTTCAGCTTTTCTTTGCATAATGAAGTGACTGTTTCCTGTCTGCAGTTAAGCAGCAAAGCCAATGTCTGTCTGTTCTGTAGGGCTATATACAGAACAGGTTATGAGCCCAGGAATAGCCCAGAGAACCACCCAGAGAAAAGCTGAGAACACAGTCATAGACCAGTCTTAGCCAGCTACAGCTGATAAGTGCAGCAACAGAAAGAAGACTGCAAAATAATTAAAATAAATTTGCCAGTAAAACAGCTGCAGCAAAGCTTTCATTTGCAAATCTGACAAACCAGAACTACCAGTCTTGGAAATTCAAGATGACAATAAGAGAAGGTCCATGGAAATGTATAAATGAAGTCATGCCAGAACACCTTTCAGATGAGTGGATAGAGAAATACCAGAAAACTCAGAGCACAATTTCTCTTAGCATAGAAGATGATCAATTCATACATATACAGTGCTTTGAGTAAGTAATTATATCCCTTGAAATTTTCCGCATTTTGTCATGTTACAACCAAAAACGTAAATGTATTTCATTGGAATTTTATGTGATAGACCAACACAAAGTGGCACATATTTGTGAAGTGGAAGGAAAATGATAAATGATTTTCAAAATGTTTTACAAATAAACATGTGAAAAGTGTGGCGTGCATTTGTATTCAGCCTTTAGTCTGATACCTCTAAATAAAATCTAGTGGAAACAATTGCCTTCAGAAGTCACCCAATTAGTAAATGGAGTCCACCTGTGTGTAATTTAATCTCAGTATAAATACAGCTGTTCTGTGAAGCCCTCAGAGGTCGGTTAGAGAACCTTAGTGAACAAACAGCATCATGAAGGCCAAGGAACACACCAGACAGGTCAGTGATAAAGTTGTGTAGAAGTTTAAAGCAGGGTTAGGTTATAAAAAAATATGGGAAAAAGTGGAAAGTTTATGGAAAAACTTATGGAAAAAGTATGCTTTTTTTTGCGTTTTTCAGAGTTAGAGTGTTTTTACAGCTGAAAAACTTCTCTTCAAACCCACTAATTCTGTTTTTTTTTTTCCAACCAAAAAATGCCCCGCCAAGAAACGCTGATAAAAGTTTATGTGTGCATGGACACATAAGATAACATGCTGTGAGTTTACTGGCTGCATAAAAAAAACCTGAAGCCCAAAACAGCAGCAGTGCGAATGAGGCCTTATAGTAACTCCTGAGAAAAAACAAATGTGCTTATGATGCTTGTTTTTTTATATTTAGCTTACACAAAACTTCCACAAAAGTGCATAACATTATTCAAAATTCTCAGATGCTAAGAATGTTGAAGACATTTAGAGTAAACCTGAGTCACTCATAAGGCAACAACAAAGCAGATGCTTCCCCCAGCTGCCCCAAGTTGCATCCAGATGTAGTGGTGGCTGGTGGTACCATTTTTGAGGAGGGGGCGGCAATCTGTTCGCCGCCACCCCAGATGGTCGGTAGGGTCTCCTTCACCCCCCCGGTCGGTTGATTGGTCCCCACACTTACCCCATCTAGGTCATGGGCTTCCTCCGGACGGGACGTTCTTAGATGCCGGCATCCATTACAGCCATGCCGAGTATCCCTGGACAAGGGGAAGGTGCATCTATGTTATATCGTTTTCACACCATGTGTCAGCCTTCAGGTTAGAGTGGCGGTGAGTGTGGTAGTATATTTAGAGGGGCCATGTATAGATATGAGCCCTATGATGGTCTATGAATGTATATACTAACTTGTTCTTTACAAACTTTGCACGTTTTTACACAGTGGTGCCGTGCATTTTTTTATATGATTTATTCACCAAGTGATTCCTGAAGTTGTATTGTATTAAATGGTGTGCCTGTATAAGAGTGGTTGGGGAGGGGGTGGAGCATGTGAGTGTCCATTCATTCTGGATGGCCACCTCCCCCTCTTCCCCCAGTGCTCCTCCTTTTGGAGGGCGGGGGGTTACCTGACTCACCAACATACAGGTATATAAGAGGGACAGCCCATTTGATTGCTAGGCTCTGAGGAAGAGGGTTCGCCCTAGAAATGCGTTAGCCTGGTGTATGACGCCGTCTGGTTCCCCTGTTGAGGTGGAGATAGACTGGTTCCTTGAAAGAAGTTTCCACTCATTATCTTCATGTCTTCTATATTGCTCCGTTTTGAGTAAATTTTATGTCTTGTAAATTGTAATAAATGGTCTTATGGTATTGCACTAGGTCGGGGCGCCCCTCTCTTTTGTGTTTTTCTTCAGTTTTTTTGGATTCCCATGGTCCTGAGGAGGACAGCAAGACCAAGTGCTGAGTGAACGTTACGCCTATAAAGAATCAATCTTATGGTCATTTCTGCTTCTGGTTAATATATCCGAGCGCAGGAGTTGTTTTTTTTATTTATTTATTTTTATTTATAGTTATAGCACTACTCCCATAGGAGCCACTAATTAGATTGCCTGGATCCTGCAAGCACACACAGTTCTAATCAGTCTTTAGGTACAGAAACCAGTCTAGGGGTATGCCTTTTATGGATGCTTTAATAAGAACTTGAACTTGGATAGGTAGTGGGTAATGGTAGGATGCTCCAATAACCCTTGGCAATGATTCGAGGACACTGAACATTCTCTTGTACAGTTGTGAGCCCTTGTACAAGTAAACAATAGAATCAGCTTTGTAGTAGCAACTTAAGGAGAATAGTCTTCCTCTGTGGACAGTCCGAGCAAAGTCCTTTCACTAAGAATTAAGTAGACTTAGCTCTTCAGGACACAGGACACAATGTCCCTTTTACACCCGCTGACTTTAGCACAAGAGGGATGGCAACCAGCACACAGGATTACTTTAACCAGTCTGTACTCACAAATGTCCTTGTAAATGTTAGTTGCCTTCTTCGAATATCCTCCAGACACTTTTACCCCATGATACCAGACTAGATCCTCAGATGACAGCCACTCCGTCAGCTTTCAGTAGCTCTCAGCAGCATAGGCCTCCAAGGAGCCACACTGAGGCCTCGAATCCAACAGGCACAAGGCAGAATGGTCTAGGATGCTAGCAGCCCCCTAGGCTGTAATCCCATGCTCAAGGAAAAAGACCAGGTTGCTCTCTGTCCCAGAGTATTTATGCAGACTCCCAATCACCATCTGGGCACCTCTCCCCAGGGATTGGCCAGGGCTGTATGAATATTCAGCTGCTGATTAGGCTTTTCCTGTCCACTAACCTTTAGTACATTTCTGAACCAGCCAGGGGGAAGCAGTCAATCCTGTAGCCACTGAAACATAGAACAGGCCAGGACAATCAACACAGTGATTATAGTGAGCCAAAACTAAATTTACCTTACAACGAAATGCAGCTCCATCAGATGTAGGGAGCAAGAACTAAATATACCTAATCCTAGCACCTGCCTAGGAGGGTGCTACACAGATAATATTAAAACAATGGTTCCAGGTATGAGGAATGTGTATGCATATTGTACGGGATTAGAATATTTGATCGTAAATGTTGACTGAGTGGCATACAATGGGTGCCAGTGTTGACCTCCTGCTGAAAAAAGTCTCATATTGACTTACTATGAACCGTATTTCACATCCTCTGTTGAAACAGCTACTTTGGTCCCACAATCTCTAGAAAAATCTCCACAATCATGAAGAAAAGCAATATATATTGATATCTGCCACTATACACTTCCTCTCATAGTCACAGTGGGCCTCATCATTTAGCAAAGTGCTTAAACAAGTTTGCATTGTCCGATAACAAAAAATTAGATTCAAACCTCATTCTCCAGTATTGGTGTTAGCCACGGAACAACACAAACTCTTTGATAACTGGCAATTAGTAGGAGAAATTTAGCCATTTCAGGGTTTTGATCCATCCACTAATAATGTCTGTCAGTGGAGTATGTAAATGGCAGAGTATAGGAAATCTATTGACTCTTTGGGGTGGCTGTTACAGTAATGTATACAGATTTATAAAGCATATGACAAGCGTCTATCAATGTATGTCTAATGATAGATAGCATTTCAAGCTATGTAACTGTATTGAGAATGGAAATACAGTTATTCAATTGCTTTGCTTCCTCTATGGCAGAAACATGCTTTTAATGACACCTTGGAGAATTCTAGGTTTCCCGCTAAGTCTAATTAGCAACTTAAATGTATTAAGAACAGAAGGGCTAGCATTGGTTCTCCAGACACCAAATATAAATTCTGATGTCTAATTATATGTAAAATGAAATGTAAACAGAGCTGTTCTTAATTTGTAGTTTCGCTACATTTCCTTTTAATGAACGCTGTTATCAATGTCCATTTGAGTCTGTCAGTTGCGTGCAGTACCATACTGAATTATTTAGATAATTTTCTTCTTGTATTGGCACTTGCCACTATTTATCTGCCTATTATATCTACGCAATTAACATGGACAGAAAATCTGTATGAAGTTAAGCCCAGTGGAGCTTGAAAATAACAGACTCACTTAATGTGGAACTCAACTTTTCGATAGAAATCAGTTTATGTTTACTTAGATGGCTAAAATAACCTTGCCATCTACACATATATAGCTAGTCATGTGGTATATACTAACCTTTATAAAGTGGCAGTGGTAAGAGAATACTAGATATGGTAATAAGGAGGATGGCAATGTGGTAGAAAGTATGAAGAAGAGAGCCCCTCGCTGCATTAATTAGGAAGAGCACTGACATTGTAGGTCTGACGATTGGGGATCTGGAAGAAAAGGTGTCCCTATATGAGGACGATATGCTGGTATACCTGGCAGATCCCCAGTCGTCTCTCCCCAATCTATTGTCCATCATTCATCGGTTTGGCCAGTTCTCTGGCTTTCAGGTTAACTGGGACAGATCTCTCCTATTCATGTTAGATAAACCAACCTCAATTGACCTACCACCTGACTGCCCCCTACAGACTGTATCAAACTTTCAATACTTGGGAGTCATTATCCAACAACCCATTTCCTCCTATATTAAAAATAATCTAGACCCTCTCATTAGCAAATTAAAAACTGAGCTAAAATCCTGGACCACACTACCCCTGAATCTTCTGGGCAGAATCAATATTTTCAAAATTTTTTTGCTCATTGTTAGTTTTACCCAGAAGCCAATAACACAGCTACGGCTCTAGAAGCCGCTATCCTTACTTCCTACGAGTCTTTGCAAAATTTAATACACTGCTTATCCACTGGAAATCGGGACAGCACTGGCATATTATCCATGACCACACGTATATTCAAAATGTCTAAACTACTCCCGGCAGCTAATGTACCCATATTCTCACCCAACGTTTCTCTTTGGAACAATCCATGTCTGCAAGAATTCTTTTGTAGAACGGATGGAGGATTCTAGTCTAGGTGTGGGGTGAGGCTGATCTCCCATTTGTTCACAGGAAATACTTTCTGATCCTTTGCAGACTTTAGAGGAAATTTGACCTCCCCCCCACAGTCTACTTCAGATATCTTCAATTGCGACATACAGCTGCGGCCCAATTTGGTCTTCGAAACATAGATCTTCAATCCTCCCCCCCTTGAGCATTTATTAATAGACCCCTCATAAAAAAAACTAGTCTCCACTTACTACACATTCCCTACTTTACTCCATGAGTAATAGGACTCAACAAGTGAAAGCCAAGTGCCACTCTGATATATCAGAGCTGACAGAGGAGATATGGCAAGAAGTTATACCACTACAGATGCCCTCTGTCATTTCTGCTCGGGATAAGGTTATACAGACCAAACTGTTGTACAGTGAATTTTACAGCCCTAGCTTGCTTCATCGGCTAAAGAGATTTCCCTCTCCCACCTGTTTGAGATGCAATGCGGCTGATGGTACATTCTTTCATGTGATGTGGGACTGTCCACCGACCAGAAAATTCTGGTCAGAGGTCACTGACTTCCTTAGTTCCATAACCCAACTATCTAATATTAGAGTTCAGCGAACCCGAACTGTAAAGTTTGGGTTCGTACCGGACTTTAGGGTGTCCGTGTCCCGAACCTGAACCCGGACATTTGAGAAAAAGTCTGGATTCAGGTTCGGGGTTCAAGTACTTTTTCTCACCTGTTGAATAGCTGCAGGGCAGCCAATCAACAAGCGTTTCACTCGTTTGCCCTTAGAAGCCATCACAGCCATGCCTACTAATGGCATGGCTGTGATTGGCCAGTGCATCATGTGACTCAGCCTCGATATGAGCTGGAGTCACGTAGTGCTGCATGTCACATCATCTCATACTAGTGTAGGGAGGGGATGCTGCTGCTGCTGCTGTGAGGGACAGATTAGCTTTAGAAAATCAACTCATACTAGTGTAGGGAGAGGATGCTGCTGCTGCTGTGAGGGACAGATTAGCTTTGGAAAATCTGTTAAAAGCAGCGATTTATTGGTGGGTGGGTGCTAGAGGAGATTTTTGTTTGCTAGAGTACATTTTGTGTGTCAGGGACACTACTTTAATCGTGTTCTGTTAGTTCAGTTGGCAACATTTTGGTATATTTAAATACTGCTTTTACATTGCAGTTAGACAAATTAAATTTTTTTTATTTTTTTTGTGCAAAATATTACATTTGCGGCCAGCGGTGCATTTCTTGCACAAAAATAAAGAGTGTGTCTACATTGCTGGTTTAAAAAAAAAAATTCTAAATTCTACATTTGCGGCCAGCGGTGCATTTCTTGCACAAAAATAAAAAGTGCGTCTACATTGCTGGTTTAAAAAAACTGGTTTAAAAACAGCGATTTATTGGTGGGTGGGTGCTAGAGGAGATTTTTGTTTGCTAGAGTACAATTTGTTTGCTAAGCAAAGTGCCTCATATAAAACCTAAGAAATTTTTCTGTTTGTTAGGTGGGCTTTTGCAGCCATTTTTTCAAGTGCAGTGCACTTGCAACTGCTTGTGTGTCAGGGACACTACTTTAATCGTGTTCTGTTAGTTCAGTTGGCAACATTTTGGCATATTTAACCCCTTCCCGCCGGTAGGACGTCCATGGACGTCCTACACTTTGAGGGGTGATATCTGAATGGTGCCAGCAGCTAGAGGCACCATTCAGGTATCATTTTTTTCAGCTGGCGATTCTGTACACCACAAGAATGATCATAGCGGCAGTTCAGCCGCTTGATCGTTCTTGTAGGCAGCGGGAGGGGACTCCCCCCACCTCCCGCCGCCATTCGGTGCTTATCCCGTGCCGCCCATACGATCGGAGTGTCGTCAGGGAGATGACTGGTGACCATCTGGTCACCAGTCATCTCTATGACCCTCGGAGGACCGGGCGCGATGTTATGACGTCATGCCCGGCCCGGCTTTAGTAAACAAAGCCGTGATCACGGCTGGAAAGGCTGGGATCGGATTTTTTTTTTCTGATCTCATTCTTTCCAGCCTGCAGGAGAGATGTGAGGTCATATTGACCCCACCATCTCTCCATAAAGAGTACCTGTCACGTACCATTCCTATTACAAGGGATGTTTACATTCCTTGTAATAGGAATAAAAGTAATCAAAAAAAAAAAAAATTAAAGACACAGTGTAAAAATAAAAAAATAAAAGTAAAATAAATAATAATAACAAAAAAAAATTAAAGTTCCCCCCGTCCCCGCGTGCTCGCACGCAGAAGCGAACGCATACGTAAGCCCCGCTCACATATGTAACCGGTGTTCAAACCACACATGTGAGGTATCGCCGCGTGCGTTAGAGCGAGAGCAATAATTCTAGCACTAGACCTCCTCTGTAACCCTAAACATGTAACCTGTAAAAATGTTTAAAGCGTCGCCTATGGAGATTTTTAAGTACCAAAGTTTGGCGCAATTCCACGAGTGTTCGCAATGATAAAGCATGACATGTTGGGTATCAATTTACTCGGCGTAACATCCTCTTTTACAACATACAAAAAAATTGGGCTAACTGTTTTGTATTTTTTTAATTCACTAAACTGTTTCTTTTTAAAAAAAAAGCGTTTGAAAAATTCCTGCGCAAATATTGTGTGATATAAAAAGTTGCAATGATTGCCATTTTATTCCCTAGAGTCCCTGCTAAAAAAACATATATAATGTTTGGGGGTTCTGAGTATTTTTCTAGCAAAAAAATTATGATTTTTACATGTAGGAGAGGAGTGTCAGAAATGGCCCGGTAAGGAAGTGGTTAAATACTGCTTTTACATTGCAGTTAGACAAATTACATTTTTTTTTTTTTTTTTTGTGCAAAATATTACATTTGCGGCCAGCGGTGCATTTCTTGCACAAAAATAAAGAGTGTGTCTACATTGCTGGTTTAAAAAAAAAAAAATTCTAAATACTACATTTGCGGCCAGCGGGGCATTTCTTGCACAAAAATAAAAAGTGCGTCAACATTGCTGGTTTAAATAAAAAATAGTGCTACATAGTACATTTGCACCTTGCTGTGCATTTCTTGCCCAAAATTAAAAAGTGCGTCTACATTGCTGGTTTAAAAAAAAAGAATAATAAATAGTGCTACATAGTACATTTGCACCTTGCTGTGCATTTCTTGCACAAAATTAAAAAGTGCGTTGACATTGCTGGTTTAAAAAAAAAAATAGTGCTACATAGTACATTTGCACCTTGCTGTGCATTTCTTGCACAAAATTAAAAAGTGCATCGACATTGCTGGTTTAAAAAAAAAATTGTGCTACATAGTACATTTGCACCTTGCTGTGCATTTCTTGCACAAAATTAAAAAGTGTGTCTACATTGCCGGTTTAAAAAATAATATAAATTTGTGCTAAATTGTACATTTGCGTCCAGAATGAGGAGAGAGTCAAATAAGGGACGTGGTCATGGTGCTGCTGGTGCTGCTGGTATTGGTGGTGTTGGTGAAGCTCCTGTTGCAAGGAGAGGACTTAGTCGATCTGTGCTAGCTACACGCACAAGTGAAACACCTTCCTCAGGTGCCAGTAGCCGACCGAACCTTCAACCTTATATGTTAGGCTCGAATGCCGCTCAAGGAATGGTGAGGCCAGAACAAGTACAGGCGATAGTAGATTGGGTGGCTGACAATGCCTCCAGTTCCTTCACATTGTCTCCCACCCGGTCCCTTGCTGAAAGTTCAGAGTTGGCACCTGAAACCCATCTTTCACCTCAGCCCCTTGTAAATCAGCCAAGCAGTCTGAGCCCCAAGTTATGCAGCAGTCTCTTATGCTTTTTGATTACTCTGGTGTGCTTTCCGTGGGCCATCCACATAGCCCTGCCCCAGAAGTGGAAGACATTGAGTGCACCGATGCCCAACCACTTCTGTTTCAGGATGAGGACATGGAAACACCACCGCAGCACGTCTCTGATGATGACGAAACACAGGTGCCAACTGCTGCGGCTTTCTACAGTGCGCAGACTGACAAGGAGGGCAGTGGTGAAGAGTGAGTGGAAGATGATGTGGAGGATGATGAGGTCCTAGACCACACGTGGAATGAAGGTCATGCGAGTGACGTGTGCAGTTTGGAGGATTGTAGGGCATTTCTCTTTGCCTCCTGTTGCCTCCTCCTCCTACTCCGCTTCCTCCTCCTCTGCCACCTCCTCACCCGGTCAGCGTAACACCTTCATCACCAACTTCAGCACATCCAGGGGGAAACGATAGCAGGCTGTTTTAAAGCTGATATGTTTGGGGGATAAACCCCACATTGTGCAGGAGCTGTGGACGGGCATTGAACAACAGACCGATGTGTGGTTGTTGCCACTGAGCCTCAAGCCTGGCCTGGTGGTGTGCGATAATGGGCGAACTCTCATAGCAGCTCTGGGCCTAGCCGATTTGACGCACATCCCTTGCCTGGCACATGTGCTGAATTTGGTGGTGCAGAAATTTCTAAAAAACTACCCGGATATGTCAGAGCTTCTGCAGAAAGTGCGGGCTGTCTGTGTGCGCTTTCGCCGTTCTCTCCATGCTGCTGCTCGCCTGTCTGCGCTGCAGCGGAACTTCGGCCTTACCGCTCACCGCCTCCTATGCCTCCTATGCGACGTGCACACAAGGTGGAACCTTGCACATGCTGGAGAGACTGTGCGAGCAGCAGCAGGCAATAGTGGAGTTTTAGCTGCAGCACGCTTGGGTCAGTCGCTCTGCGGAACAGCACCACTTCACCACCAACGAGTGGGCCTCCATGCGAGACCTGTGTACCATATTGCGGTGTTTCGAGTACTCCACCAACATGGCCAGTGCCGATGACGCTGTTCTCAGCGTTACTATCCCACTTCTATGTCTCCTTGAAAAAACACTGATGGAAGAGGATGTGGCACAGGAGGAAGAGGAGGAGGAAGAGGGGTCATTTCCACGGTTATCAGGTTAGTCATTCACAAGTGGCTCGGAGGGTGGGTTCCTGCACCAGCATAGGCCAGGTAAAAAATTTTCAGCACAGTTCTGGAGGATGAGGAGGACGAGGATGATGATGATGAGGAGGAACCGTGTTCACAGCAGGGTGGCACCCAACGCAGCTCGTGGGCATCACTGGAGCGTGGCTGGGGGGATACGGAGGACACCGATGATACACCTCCCACAGAGGACAGCTTGTCTTTGTCTCTGGGCAGCCTGGCACACATGAGCGACTACATGCTGCAGTGCCTGCGCAACGACAGCCGAGTTGCCCACATTGTAACTTGTGCTGATTACTGGGTGGCCATCCTGCTGGATCCCTGTTACAAGGACAACGTGCCGTCCTTAATTCCCTCACTGGAGCGGGATCGAAAGGACTACAAGAGCACGCTGGTAGATGCGCTGCTGTTTCCCAAATGACACCGGGGGCTCAGTGAAAGCACAAGGCAAAGGCAGAGGAGGAGGAAGAGGTCACCAATGCAGCTGTGGCACCGCCAGCACCTCAGAAGGCAGGGTTAGCATGCCCGAAATGTGTAAAAGCTTTGGCAGCAGCACACCACAACAAACAGCACCACCAGCTGATAGGCAAGGTCTTAGCAGGAGGCAGCATTTCAGCAACATGGTGGAACAGTATGTGTGCACACGCCTACACGTACTGACTGATGGGTCTGCCCCATTCAACTTCTGGGTCTCCAAATTGGGCACATGGCTTGAGTTTGCCCTTTATGTCTTGGAGGTGCTGGCCTGCCCTGCAGCCAGTGTATGATTGGAATAAACTACGAACAGAGGTTGTGAGACAGTCAACAGTAAATGGCTTCAAACATGCTTGGGATAAACATAAATCCATAGTCAGACAACAAGGTTAATGTAAATAAATAAATAAATAAATAAATAAATAAAAAGGGGCAGACTCGATGGACTACTCAGTCTTTTTCTGCCGTCACTTTTCTATGTTTCTATGTATTGTCTGAACGTGTGTTTAGCATGGCAGGGTGTGTTATCACAGACAAGTGCAGCCGCCTGTCCACAGCCAACGTGGACAAGTTAACATTTATTAAAATGAACCAGGCATGGATCCCACAAGACTTGTCTGTACCTTGTGCAGAATAGACATTTATACCGGCCTCACACAGCCATTGGTATACTTAAGTGAACTTATTCTTTTTTTTTTTTTTTAATATAACATACGTCTTTATTGGAATTTGTAACAGGAGAAACATGAAAAATAAACCATGGTACATTTTATAAGTGAACCCGTGCTAGAACATCTCTGGGTTTGTCTGCAGATAGTGATCTTTTTTTTTTTAATATGTCTCAATATTTTGGGGGCTACCCCAATTAGAAAAAAAAACAAACAAAAAAAAGTGTTGGCTACCTCCTCCTCCTCCACCACCACTTCCACCTACACCGCCACGGTCACAGCCTCCTCAACTTCCTACTCCACATAGTGGGGGTAGTTATGCACAGGGAGAGGGGTAGTTATGCACAGGGGGGATACAAGAATATTGCTTCTAATCTATTATCAATTTTAATTCATCTATATGGCTCAATAAGAGCACTGCTTGGCGCTCAGATGACTCACCGCGTGTCTCTTCTTCTCTCCTCGGCTGACAAATGCAGGGGGAGGACCCAGCCATGACTTTAGTCGGGAGGAGGGGAGACCCGGTGAGTCATCTAAGCATCGTGCGGCGCTCTTATTGAGACACTGAGGCCGAGGGGAGAAAAGCCTGGCAGCTGCCATATAAATGTAGCCCGCGGCATGCGGGAACCATGACAACCTGCACACGCCACAGGAATTTCACCGGGACCACCCAGGATGGAGATTGCAATTGCGGGACGCCCACTCAGTAAGACGGCCCTGGCGAGACGTGCAATCGGCAATCGACCCCACAGGGGGTGGAGACCCACGTGTTGAGAACCACAGGCCTAGGCTATAAGAAGATTGCCAAGACCCTGGAACTGAGCTGCAGCACAGTGGCCAAGACCATACAGTGGTTTAACAGGACAGATTCCACTCAGAACAGGCCTCGCCATGGTCGACCAAAGAAGTTGAGTGTACATGCTCAGCGTCATATCCAGAGGCTGTCTTTGGGAAATAGATGTATGAGTGCTGCCAGCATTGCTGCAAATTTGAAGGGGTGGGGGATCAGCCTGTCAGTGTTCAGACCATATGCCGCACACTGCATCAAATTGGTTTGCATGGCTGTCATTCCAGAAGGAATCATCTTCTAAAGATGATGCACAAGAAAACCCGCAAACAGACTAAGGACATGGATTACTGGAACCATGTCCTGTGGTCTGATGAGACCAAGGTAAACTTATTTGGTTCAGATGGTGTCAAGCATATGTGGTGGCAAAGAGGTGAGGAGTACATGCCTACAGTCAAGCATGGTGGTGGGAGTGTCATGGTCTGGGGCTGCATGAGTGCTGCCGACACTGGGGAGCTACAGTTCTTTGAGGGAACCATGACTGCCAACATGTACTGTGACATACTGAAGCAGAGCATGATCCCCTCCCTTAGGAGACTGGGCCGCAGGGCAGTATTCCAACATGATAACAACCCCAAATACCCCTCCAAGACAACTACTGCTTGGTAAAGAAGCTGAGGGTAAAGGTGATAGGCTGGCCAAGCATGTCTCCAGTCCTAAACCCTATTGAGCATCTGTGGGGCATCACCAAACGGAATGTGGAGGAGCACAGGGTCTCTAACATCCACCAGCTCTGTGATGTTATCATGGAGGAGTGGAAGAGGACTCCAGTGGCAACCTGTGAAGCTCTGGTGAACTCCATGCCCAAGAGGGTTAAGGCAGTGCTTTTGTGAGATACTGTAGGTGTGGAAAAGCATACATACCGTATGGGACGTGACATATACTCATCAGTGTCAGACATAATGATACTGTATTGCTACCCCTGTAGGAGCCACTGAATTGTATGTGTCCCTCTGCCCTGCACCAGCGATGACCCGTCCTCACCTGGACCCAAGTAACATAAAAACACCTAGAACTTTTTAGAAGAGTCTTTATTAAAGAGAGTAAAGCAAGTTGTTAGGCAAAGAAGTACAATGCAGCGTCAAACAATTCACAGTGTGACATCACAATTGGCACAACAATATCCTAACTATTAGAAAAGAGGCCCTGTCTATACCTTTTCCACTGGCCTGTGGGAAAGTACAGTTCTGCTGGCATTGTGGCCCTTATCCTATGGGAGAATCCCAAGAGGCCTCTTAGCACTGATGGAGTTGGTTCATTTCAGTAGCTTTGGATCTCATGATGGAGCACTCCCTCAGTGAAGCAGCATACCCGCTGGCAGTAGCAGTAGCATGTGGTCAGACAATACAGCAGCCCAGTCCATGCAGCACAGAAATAAGCTCTCTATGGGCAGCAGTAAGAGCACCCCATGTGGCTGGGGCTTTCAGAAGCAGCAGCACCAGACCCACAGTCTCTCCTGACAGCAGTAGACAATCTCTTTAGGCAGCAACGGCACAGTCTGCAGCTGTAGGACAGGAAAAGTCCATGTGATCTTGGGGATTTTCTTGCTCACTCATCACAGAAAGAGCACAGCAACTACATGCTCTTGCAACAAGTTCCTTTGTAGCTCTTGCTTGCAGCAACACAGTCTCTTGCAGCATTCCTGTGCCTTCTTCCTAGGCTGGCAGCTAACAGCAGCAAAGTTCCTTCAATCCTAAGTCCTCTCTTTGAGCTTGAAGCAATCCATGCAGCCCTGTGCCCAGCTTTCTGTTCTCCTGCTGTGGGTCCTGGCAGCTCACCCCCACTCACTAGGCTCCCCCTGTATGGTCCTTTGTTCTGTGCAGAGGGCCACACTAAGTCAGAAACAAATTTCTTCATCAATTTAGGCCAATATGTATTCTGCTACATATTTTTGGTAATAAGAATCCCAATAAGCGTATATTGATTGGTTTGCACAAGTTATAGTGTTTACAAACTATGGGATAGATTTACTTTTGATTTTTTTTATTGTTTTTACTGGTAATGATGATGATCAGCGATTTGTAGTGGGACTGAAACATTGCAGCAGACAAATCTGACCCTAGGTCACACATTTTGGGGACCAGTGACACCAATACAGTGATCAGTGCAAAAAAATGCACTGATCATTGTATAAATGACAGTGGCAGGGAAGGGGTTAACATCAGGGGCAATCAAAGGGTTAAGTGTGTTCCCTGCAAGTATTTTCTAACTGTGTGGGGGATGGACTAGTTTATCTAAAACAAACAGTTCTGAGCTGATGGTAAGTCAGCAAAAAAAACATTGACTTCAAACTACTATTAAAAAATCCAGCTGTAAGAACTTCCTGCCGGAATCCTGGATTTGCCCTCTCCCCATGCTACACAATCTCACTCCTCCTGTTGTAATGTGATCATCAGTATTGGTTGACCTAAACCTTTAAACTAGAGCTACAGTGAAGTCGATTATATGCTCCATTTTTGGGAATTATGGTCAACTTTATTAAAATGTCTACTTTGGCTTATTAAAACTCTGTATCTGCTGCAGAGCTACCTCAGACGTCTTATATGGATCACCTGCCAAGGGGGAAGGGATCTTCCATATCGATTGATCTGAGCCTTCTGTAATATGTACACATGCTTTCTAGCCAGTATGAACAGTTTCCTTTTGAATCATATTCTGTCGTATTAGCTGCCAGTTATCATCTTCACATCATTGTATTGATTGACAGTAAGAGCATGAATTGATTAGTGTTTAGAGTAGTTAAAAAAAATGTCAATAGAATTCAGGACCTCTAGCAAATGTATGGCCATTCATGAAACTGATTAATGTAGGCTGATGTTTTTTATAACACAACGGAATGCAAGCAAATGTGAGGCCATTCATGAAACTGATTAATGTAGGCTGAAAATTTAGACTCAAATTTCTTACTTTTTGCTAAAATACAAATCCAAAAAAAAAAAAATAAAAAAACATTTTTTTTCATCGGTTTTGGCCGATTTATATTCTTCCTCTTATTTGTGATAAAAAAAATTGCAATCGGCGTTTATTGATTGGTTTGCGCAAAAGTGGCCGCGTTTACGGATGGTGAGAATTAATTTCTGGGGTTTTTATGTTTTTTTATTTTTTACTAGTAATGGCGGCGATCTGCGATTTTTAGCGGTACTGCGATATTGCAGCGGACATGTCGGACATTTTTGACACTTTTTTGGGACCAATGACATTTATACAGCGATCATAAATTTAAATGTCCACTGATTACTGTATAAATGTCATTGGCAGGGAAGGGGTTAACCTGCAGGGGGAGATCTAGTGGTTAACTATGTTCCCTAGGTGTGTTCTAACTGTGGGGGGGCTGGGCTACCATGGGCATGAGAGATCTAACTGATCCCAGTGACAGGGATCAGTAGATCTCCCATGCCCCCACTAACAGAGCGGGGAACCGCCGTGTTTACATCGACGGTCCCCTGTTCTTTGTCTGTGGCCGCTCATCACGGATCGCCGGCGGACATCGGGTCCACCCGAGCCGCGGGCACACTCCTCAGCGGCCATTCGCAGATCGCCGCCTTTTTACGGCGATTCGCACCCAGCGTCCACACTGCCGCCATAAATAGACGGTGGGCGGTGTGGAACTGGTTAATCAGACAATATTTTTGCTGTGGGTACAGTGGGTAAAATAAGTATTGAACACATCACCATTTTCTAGGTAAATATATTTCTAAAGGTGCTGTTGACATTAAATTATCCCCACATGTCAGTAACAACCCATGCAATCCATACATACAAAGAAACCAAAACAAATAATTTCAGAAATTAAGATATGTGTAATAAAATGGAATGACACAGGGAAAAAGTATTGAACATGCTAACTGAAATGCATTTAATACTTCATACAACATCCTTAGTTGGTAATGACAGTATTTGGTTACCTAGGCAATTTAGGGGTCTTGCCAGGGATTTAGCCCCAATCACAGCAGAGACTTTTAGAGTCTGGGATAAATTACTCAAAGGTATGAGCTGGCAAAACAATAGCCCTTTAATGCCCCTTTCAGGCACAAAACTTTTCCCTCCTGGGAAGGATAATGGGATGTACCTGAAATGGACACTCTCCGACTGTCTGCGATTGAGGGATGTCCTGACTGGGAACACCCTGGCCTCATTAGTGGAACCACAAATGAGGTATGGCACCTCTCCATGGGATGTTTGGAGATATAGACCACTCCATCACTTCGTGGGGAGTTTTCCAAAACCCCTTCGTTCAGCCCAAGAGTTTCTCCCATGTGAA
This sequence comes from Glandirana rugosa, assembly GCA_018402905.1. Taxonomy (NCBI): domain Eukaryota; kingdom Metazoa; phylum Chordata; class Amphibia; order Anura; family Ranidae; genus Glandirana; species Glandirana rugosa. The sequence goes on along the minus strand of BLSH010221723.1, from coordinate 24,674 downwards.
AAACTTGTAAAACAAGGGGGGATAAATAGACATGGGATATCTAGCTATGCGTTACTGATCTCCTTATCTGATCCGGGGCCAATGGGCCTTCTGGAGAGTTGGGAGGGCGAACTGGATCAACCTGTTCCAGAAGCGCTGAAAAATCACGTTATTGAGTATGTGCACTCTACTTCTATGGACATGAGGATAAAAGAAATGAATTACAATTTATTATTATTAATGTTCCATCAAAATTACATAAGGTAGACCCAGAATTGTCACTCCTATGCTGGAGGGCCCGTGGAGGGGAAGGGACTCATGCTCATATATGGTGGTTATATCCCTTGATCCATTCTTACTGGAAAGAAGTGTTGAGCCTAATTAAAAAGATCTGTAATGTTGATATTGGGCTTGATCCCTGGCAGTGCTTATTTTACACCTCAGGTGACTCAAGGAGGAAATATAGAACAGCTATTACCCTGTTTTTTATTAAATGCTGCGAAAGTATTAATTCTGAAATATTGGAACACAAGGAAAACACAGACATTGGAGGAGTGGTTTAGAGAAGTAGACAGAACTAGATTAATGGAGGAATTAATAGGGCTACAAAACGATGGTGGACCTAGGTTTTATAATACTTGGAAAAGTTTGCTTAAGTTCAAGCTTCACGAGTCATGTGGGCAGGGGGGAGGCAAACTGAAATGTAGGGAGAAAAATGGATGAGGGGGCTCTATCTTAGTGGAATAAGGACAGGGGCCTCCATGTCCCTCTCTCGCCAGGGGAAGGGGAGAGAAGGGGGGGGGGAGTACTTCTCCCTCCCCCCCCTCTTTTTTTTTTTTTGCATTTGGGTAATACGGGTTGATAGGGATTTGCAGTGGTTTTAATAACCCTTTTGAATCACATTTAATAGAAGATCACATAAAAGTGTATTTACTATTTACACCCCCTCTTTTTCCTTCTTTTCCCTTTCTATTTTTTTCCACGACCACACAGGGGCACAGGGGAACAGGCAAGAGAGATTAAATGTTCGGTAGGAGATAGGAGTTCCTTGGGTGAATGGCATTGATGGCTATGTGTAGCCATCGATATCCCTAACCCTAAGCACACAATTAAAGGTAAATGGGATGGTTTGGGGATTTTCCCCCCTAACCTTTTTTTTTTCCATCTCACTTAGGTAATACAGCTGGATAGGGCTTGCAGTGGTCTTAAAGGGTTATTTTTTATTTCTTTTCCTCACTTAGGTATAATGGTTGGGCAGGTTTTGCAGTGGTCTGAAGGTTTTTTTTCTCTTTGAGTCACATTCAATAGATGATTTTTCAAGAAGGGGAAGGGGGGTAAGGACTAGTTGTAAGGGAGAGAAGGGGGGAGAGGGGATATGAAGGAAAATGGAATTTAAAAGGGAACATTTCCCCCCTTTTTGTTTCTCCTTTGGTGAATGGCATTGACAGCTTCTTGTAGCCATCGAGGCTCTCCCCCTTATACTCACATTTCACGGGAAAGGGTGTGGTATGGTGTGAGGGGGATATCTCCCAGTTTGGAGTGGAGGGTTTTCCCCCTTTTTTTTCCCTGGTGAATGGTGTCAATGGCTATCTGTAGCCATCAAGGTACTCACCTCTTTACGCATATTTAAAGGGAAATGGTGTGGGATGGTGTGAGGGGGTTTTCCCCCCCGTTTGGAGCGTAGGTTTTTTTTTTTTCTTTCCCATCTCCTCCGTGAGAGACGGAGGGCCGGGCCCATTTCTATAGCAAATGGTCCTTTGATAAACGTGCTTACTCTAGGAACAGGATATATGAAATGTTGTCTGTTGATGTTATATGTTGTTGTGGATGTACTAATGTTTGGATGTTTTTTTTTTATTCAAAATGAATAAAAAGATTTTATAAACGAGACACCTCCTGTATCAAGAAACTAGTTGCATGTATTGCTCAGGTTTGATTTTGGCCCATTCTTCCACACAAACAGCATTCAAATCTTAACGGTTCCGTGGGCCTCTTCCATGATCTCTAATCTTTAGTTCTTTCCATAGATTTTCTATTGGATTCAAGTCAGGTGATTGGCTGAGCCATTCTAGCAGCCATATTTTCTTTCTTTGAAACCAATTGAGAGTTTACTTGGCTTTGTGTTTGGGATACTGTCTTGCTGAAGTGTCCACCCCTGTTTCATCTTCATCATCCTGGAAGATGGCAGCAGATTTTTATCAAGAATGTCTTGGTACATTTTTTCATTCATCCTTCTTTCCATGATATGAAGTTTGCCAGCACCATATGCTGAAAACAGCTCCACACCATTATGTTCCCACCTCCAAACTTCACTGTTGGTATGGGGGTGTTTTTTTGGGTGATGTGCAGTGCCATTTGACCTCCAAACATGGTGTGTATTATGGCACCCAAAGAATTAAATTTTGGTCTCATTTGAGCAGACTATATTCTCCCAGTATTTCACAGGCTTGTCTAAATATTGTAGAGCAAACTTTGAATGGGCTTCAACATACTTTTTCTTCAGCAATGGAGTTTTACGTGGTGAACGTGCATACAGGCCATGGCGGTTGAGTGCATTACTTAATGTTTTCTTTGAAACAATTGTACCTGCTAATTCCAGGTCTTTCTGAAGCTCTCCACAAGTGGTCCTTGACTCTTGGATAACACTTTTGATAATTCTTTTCATTCCTTTGTCAGAAATCTTTCGAGGAGCACTTAGTTGTGAGATGTTTCTTGTGTGACACCTTGGAAATGAGACACCTTTTTATAAGCCATCAGTTGAAGCTGAACCAGCTGATATTAATTTGTACTGACAAGGGGCAGGATTGCTTCCTAGTTATTGATAGGTTTCAGCTGGTGTCTTGGCTTTCCTTGCCTTTTTGCACCTCCCTTTCTTTATGTGTTCAATACTTTTCCCCTGTGTCATTCCATTTAATTACACGTAACTTAATTTCTAAACTTATTTGTTTTGGTTTCTTTGCATGTATGGATTGCATGGGTTGTTATCGACATATGGCGAAAATTGCATGTCAATAGCATCTTTAGAAATATATTTACCTAGAAAAATTGTGATGTGTTAAATACTTTTTTTACCCATTGTCTATTATTTGTATAGTGTGCCATTATGGGAGGAGACTAGAGTGTAAACTGGCCAGAGTGGTGCTGAACATGGTCTTGTGCAGTGGAGGAGTGGAGGTTTTTTTCTTCCTTCTTTCTTTCCCTTCTTCTCATGAGAGGAAGTTACACACAGGAGGCAGATTGGTAGCTGAACATGGACTCTTCAAGGGAAGAAGAACGGTGTCAAAATATGGGCTTGGGGTGGTGGGGGGCATTTAACATTAGCTGGGGGGTAGCTTAAAATGATCAGTGAGGAAAAAAAACATTTTATTCCTGTTGATTTTGTATGTTTGCCCACTGACACAAAAATGATCAGTCTATAGTTTTAATAATAGGTTTATTTTACCAGTGAGAGACAGAATAACAACAATACTATCTAGAAAAACACATTTCAAAAAAGTTATACATTCATTTGCATTTTATTGAGTGACATACTGTAAGTATTTGATCCCCTATCAATCAGCAATATTTCTGGCTCCCAAGTGTCTTCTATACAGGTAACGAGCTGAGATTAAGAACACTCACTTAAAGGGAGTGCTCCTAATCTCAGCTTGTTACCTGTATAAAAGACACCTGTCCACAGAAGCAATCAATCAATCAATCAGATTCCCAAATCTCCACCATGGCCAAGACCAAGGAGCTGTCTAAGGATGTCAGGGACAAGATTGAAGACCTACATATGGCTGGAATGGGCTACAAGACCATCGCCAAGAAGCTTGGAGAGAGGATGATAACAGTTGGTGCAATTATTCGCAAATGGAAGAAACACAAAATAACTGTCAATCTCCCTTGGTCTGGGGCTCTATGCAAGATCTCACCTCGTAGAGTTTCAATGATCATGAGAACGGTGAGGAATCAGTCCAGAACTACATGGGAGAATCTTGTCAATGATCTCAAGGCAGCTGGGACCTTAGTCACCAAGAAAACAATTGGTAACACTTCGACGTGAAGGACTGAAATCCTGCAGCGCCGTAAGGTCCCACTGCTCAAGAAAGCACATGTACAGGCCCGTCTGAAGCTTGCAAATAAACATCTGAATGATTCAGAGGAGAACTGGGTGAAAGTGTTGTGGTCAGATGAGACCAAAATCAAGCTCTTTGGCATCAACTCAACTTGCCATGTTTTCAGGAGGAGGAATGTTGCCTATGATCACAAGAACACAACCCCCACCGCCAAACATGGAGGTGGAAACATTATGCTTTGGGGTGGTTTTCTGCTAAGGGGACAGGACAACTTTACTGCATAAAAGGGAGCGATGGACTTTACCGTCAAATCTTGGGTGAGAACCTCCTTCCCTCAGCCAGAGCATTGAAAATGGGTTGTGGATGGGTATTCCAGCATCACAATAACCCAAAACAAGGCAACAAAGGAGTGGCTCAAGAATAAACCCATTAAGGTCCTGGAGTGGCCTAGCCAGTCTCCAGACTTTAATCCCAAAGTAAATATGTGGAGGGAGCTGAAGGTTCAAGTTACCAAAAGTCAGCCTTGAAATCTTAATGACTTGGAGAGGATCTGCAAAGAGGAGTGGGACAAAATCCCTCCTGAGATGTGTACAAACCCAGAGTTTTTTCTGGATTTTTTGTTGTTATTCTGTCTCTCACTGTTAAAATAAACCTACCATCAAAAATATAGACTGATCATTTCTTTGTCAGTGGGGAAACGTACAAATTTGGCAGGGGGGTCAAACACTTTTTTCCCTCACTGTATAAAATGTGAGCTGGAGTTTGGGTTCAATTTCTTAGTGTGTTTAAATCTGCTAATACATTTAACACTACCCTTCCCCCCAGACCGACAAAGTTGTTATCTGTGCCTCCTGTGCTCATTCAACCAGAATAATGTCTCACTAATACCGGAGGTGTGTTACTGGCCAGAACACCAGGTGAAAACAGAAAGAAAAAAAAAAACAAAGAAAATAAAACTGATGGAGCCATCCCATCTAATGATTGATACGCTGCAATGTAATACATTTTTGGTTTTGGGTTTAATACAGCTTTAACATGACATTGAGAGTGAGTTTGTTATAAATGGAAATGGAAGAGGCAAAGAAAATAGTGTAGGACCGTATTGGGAAGCAAAGAGAGAGGAGGAAGCTTATGCGGTAATCAAGTAGTGTGGAGAAAGAGAGCTCTAGCCAAGAGGATGTGAGAGAGGAAGCAGAATCGCAACTGCTCATAAACTTGGAGGGTAAAAAGTGTGACTGTAGAGAGGACACTGATGGGGGATGTGGTCATGTATGAACTATCATTTCCGGCTTCATGGGCGACGAAGGGAAGCTCATAGCCTTTCTTCTGGTGTCTGAAGTAGAGGTGCCGCTATCGGTACCAACCAGGGGACACCTGTGAGTGGGAAGGGACAGGGCATTGTACTATTTATGAAAGATCAAGTGGCCTTTAATATCTATTTGGGAGTTTGTCTCTGGTATGGCAGCCAGGGAATAGTGGAAAAACAAAATTGTCCCGGTGCCAAACTTTTATGTTTCATGGAAAATAACTGTAACCAAAGGTCCTTGTAGGTTGCACACAAATCTGATGAAATGAGCAACTCTCCTGCCAAAGCTAATTTTTTGAAAGTGTCAAAAATGAATGTTTATCCTCAAAACAAGCTAAGCCTGAAGACTGGGTTACTTTGAGGAAAAACACATTGAGTGTTGTATAAAAAGAAGGCATAATTGGACATATATCTTGTAAAATCAAATATGTTTCAACATTTTATATTGTTTCTATCTCTGTTATTAAATAAATGTCAAACTTGAACAGGAATAAATATTTATATTTCTATCACATTTTAAACTCATGAAGAAAACATTTTTGACTATTTTATTTTAATCTGTGACTCTAAAAGAGAAAGCATTATAAAATAAGATGTTCTCAACACACTTCACAAATGATACTGCAGGCTTGTTACTTGAAAGTACATTTAAACTGGCATAAAATATTTCTAAGGTAAGAAGAGTGCTGAAGTGCATACATCTTATGTTGCTTGAAATACTTGTGTTGATCTTAAAATCAATCTGTGTTCCTATGGTGACTTTTGGATTCAAGTTTCATCTATATACTGAGTCTTGATTTATGCCCAATATTTTGTCTTAGCCATCCTGATATTAACCACTGTCATTTTCTACTGCCAACGGAATTTCTGGCATTAGATACTGTAGTTGAATGAAAGCAAGCTTAGTTTGGACAGAAGTTCATGCCCCATGTAGAGCTTGGCGTTAGTATTCAAAGAGGTTCAAAAGAACATAGGGATTTTTTTTTGAAGACTAACACAGGTACATGCAGACATTGCATGTCTTACTTTTAGAACAATACTTATCTCATCAATGTTTTAGGCTAGTTCTAGTTGAATTTAATATTAAAATGCCAAATGTTCAGGTTGGATCTGTTTTACAATAAAAATTTTTTAGTACCTGTGGATATACGCATTGTAAAAATGATGTACTATTACAAAAAAAAATATTAGTTTCAATTTCTTATTTTTTTAGAAAGCAAGACTGAAGGTAATTGCCACAGCAAAATTAAAAAGGTGCATTTTTGCTACTCCTCGAAAGCCTGGTAAAGCAGCCTCTAATGGATAATATGGACAGCAGACGAAGCTATTCACATTTGAAAAGCATTTAGCGCTTGCATCGCTTCGCATTGCTGTGCGGCAAAAATAAAGCTACATGTCAAGTCTAGGAGGAGTTGAAGCTTTTCAGCTCCTTCCATTAAATCTATGGTAATGCGCCGTAAATGCACCTGTAGCATATATCCCATTTACAGCTAGCTTGACAAGTATTAATTAAATATCAGTGAGAATGAAGGTGAAATATCAGCAAGGTGGAAAAAAAATTACTTGCATGGTGTCTGGGGTCTGATTTTCAAGGTGCCTAAAATGCACATTAACCACACATGAAATGCATAAAAAAGTATGTTAACGCTATAGGCGCATTGGTTCACGTTACTGTCAGCGTTAGTATTTTTAGCAAGTGTGAACTTAGCCTAATGCAGAAGGGGCAGTCAAGTTTAGGTATGGGCCGAACACCGCCCGGTTTGGTTCACACCAGAACTTGCGAACAGGCTAAAAATTAGTGCGAACACGTGAACGCCGTTAAAATCAATGGGACTCGAACATGAAAAATCAAAATTGTGATGACATGCCCCAGTCAAACAGGTGCCGAAAAATTGGGCCTTGGTTGTGGCTGGTGCGGAACACTGTAACTCCTTGCAGTTACTCTTGTTGGGTGCAGGAACGGGCCCTGCTGTTGTAAATTATTTAAAAAAATTGTGATGACATGCCCCAGTCAAACAGGTGCCGAAAAATTGTGCTTTGGGTGTTGGCGGTGCCAGAACACTGTAACCCCTTGAAGTTACTCTTGTTGGGCGCAGGAACGGGCCCTGCTGTTGTAAATTATTTTAAAAATTATGATGACATGGGGAGCTCCGCATGACTCCGGCATTATTATCCTGATATAGGAACGATCTCACCGGCCTTTTCGTGCCACCACCCTGGGTATAGTCCCCTGACCACCGGGAGATGTCGACGGGACCATACAAGCAGAGGGGGAAACAACCGTAGAAGCAGCAAAATCAGAAGCCTTCTCCATCAGCTGTAGGGAAAGGAGCGGGGCCCCCTTCGCCATCTTGGATCCCATGACTCCACACACGCGTGCTCAGACCGTGGCAGCGAGGATGGAAGGAGAAGCCATGGCGGAGGAGACTGGCCTGGAGTTGCAGGTTCATGCGCCGATGCCGGCCTCCAAGCAAGTAGATGCAATCACTAAACCCATCCTAGAGGTCATCATGGCAAGTAATTCGGAGCTCTTAGTCCACATTGATTGCCTGTCCAGCGAATGCGCGCTGATCGAACAGGATATGGATAAGATCCGTGGGCGCCTGACCGCTGCATATCGGATGTGGAGGACACGGCTCAGTCGCACGATACGCAGCTGGCAGACCTTAAGGACATTGTGAAAGCCCTACAACAGTGGGCTGACGACGCCGAAGACCGAAAGAGGCGGAATAACGTAAGAGTGGTCGGGCTGCCTGAAGGAGCCGAGGGCCCGACGCCAGTGTCTTTCGCAGATCAGCTATTCTAAACCCTGACAAACTTGGGAGACATGCCTCCTACATATGTGGGCGAACGGGCACACAGGGTTCCCACGGGGAATCGCCCTCCAGGTGCGCCGCGCAGGCCTGTTCTTGTCAGGTTTCTAAATGACTAAATTACAGGGAGCGAGATATGATCCTGCCAGAATCCAGAAAGCAGCAAGACCTTAAATATGAGAATGCTAAACTCATGCTGTTTCCAGATTTCTCGGCGGAAATGCAAAGAAGACCCCGCTCTTTTGATGACATTAGGAAAAGATTGAGAGAAAAGCAAATCCAATACAGCATGTTATATCCCAGTCGGCTAAGGGTGCAACACAAGGGCCTGGTCAAGTTCTTTGACAATCCTCAAGAAGCGTGTGATAGGAATCCATAATGGAGTCCGCTCTCCCTTCATGGCCTGTTACCCACCTTCCGCGGATAGATATGGTATCCCCACACTGACAATTGCATATTGTGCATCGATAACGGCAGATAGTTCTCCTCTATCATTGACCTGCTCATTTATCCTCTCGTCCAGATGAGAAGAGATTCATCTGAGTGGCGGGCGGACACGCAGTGACTAGCAGTTCAGGGCTGGCAGAGAGAGAGACAGAGAGACACGTACCTCCGGGACCGCGGGTAGATCCCTTCGGTCGCTTTCAAAGAAAGGAACGCGATTTTTTGTCTCTCTAAATTGGACTTTATATCTCTCTCTCCCCCTCCATTGGACCTCTCTCCTGACAGATGTATGACTGATCCCTGTGGTCGTACCAAGCCGTGCATTGCGGACAGCGTCCGCCCGCCTATCTGCAGTGTCACTCATCCATTTCATCTCCCCGCACTATTGTGGGGTGTGTTCGTGATCACCTAAAATCAGAGAAGACTAAGTGCTTTTAATACAACATACTCAGTTGCCACAGCTTGTTGCACAGCTACCCCTGATGAAGGGCGTAAAGGCTCCGAAACATATATATGTTGGGTAACCGCATTCCATCACGGAGGATAACTGCATTTTTTTGCCAGAGCAACATTCCATCAAGGCAACATGGGTGCTATGCAATTGTGACTGCTTTTTAATGTCAATGTTACTGTTGGTAATTTTGATTGTTTCATAGACATATACAATTCTTTCTTTGTTTAATGTATATTTGATGATTTTTACATAAATTTTTGATTTTATATAAGGATGGTGGTTGATCAACCTATTTAAAGTCCCCTTTTCTGTGGGGGGATTTTTCTTACTCGTCCAGATGAGGGGACTCCTTCCTGAGGCCTGGACTGAGTCCTCCTACCCATTCTTTCTTACACTGGGGTAAGTGGAGCATCACCTACTACCAGAAGGAGCATGCTGAACTTTGGGGAGCAACGGCTGCAGCTTATCAGTTTTGTTTTGTTTTTTTTTGTTATGGGTACAGGCTGCATACCTTGTTTTTGGTTATCCTTGTTTTTTTTTTGGGGGGTAAGTTATGGTATGACAGCGGGGATATTTTTCTCTTGGCTTGACTGGACTGGACATGGCTATTACTGATCTGCTTACATAGAAAGGCTTTGTACTCTGGGACGGTCCCCTCTCGCCTTTATGGGCAAAGCACTACTCCCACAGTCCATTACACTGTGACGAGCGAATGGCTAATGCGTTGAAAATAGTGTCATGGAATGTGCGTGGGATGAACAATAGGTATAAGAGGGCTACAGTTTTCCAATATCTTAAAATGCACAGGCCGCATGTCGTTTTCCTACAGGAGACACATCTGGATGGTAGTAAGATATTGTCCCTTCGTAAACCATGGGTTCAACGGGCTGTACATGCCACTTACTCCACGTTTGCGAGAGGAGTTTCCATCCTTATTAGCAGAACCGTTCCATGCACCAGGTGTTCTCAGACCCGGGGGGACAATATGTGGCTGTGATGCTTGACCTGTATCATCTGAAAATGTTACTAGTCAATGTGTATGTGCCTCCCCCATTTAGTCAACGTCTTCTCACTGATCTGTGGGTGAAATTGGCCCCTTGGCCACATTTGCCGGTGCTCTGGATGGGGGACTACAATGCGGTACTGGACGCCACACTGGACTCCTCCAACCCCTCTAGGGGGAGCTCTGTGGATTTGTCCTCTTGGGCGTCGGCTGCGGGAAAGGCGGAGGTGTGGCGGTGGAAACACCCGCAGTCTCGTGAGTTTTCTCACACCTCTAAGACACACAGGTCTGCAGCTAGAATAGACCTTGCCTTTGCCAACACCCAGCTGTTAGCCTTGGTGCATGATGTTGAGTACCTCACAGGAGGTGTCTCGGATCATAACCCTATGGCGTTATCTCCCTCTCTGGGGCAGGGGGTGTGGAGATTGGCTCCGAGCTAGTTACAGGAGGAACAGTTCACTTCTCATCTCCAAGCCTATATGGCCTTCTACTGGTCAGCCAATGCAGACTCTGCCTCCCTTACCCTGACATGGGATGCCTTCAAGGCAGTACTTCAGGGAGAATGTATATCAGCAATCAAGGCCTCTCATAATGCAGTGATTGAGGAGCTGGTGGCCAGGGAAAAGGAGTGTGCGTGGAGACAAGCTGCTTCCCCAACTGAGGACTCATTACTGTTGCTCTTGGGGGCACCGTGCCTTCTCGCCCTACACTACTCTGATCTGGCGCACACCGAAGTTAGGCACTGCTCAGAGTCTCTGTCCTTCCTGGGGGATAAGAACGGTAGGCTTTTGGCCTTGTTGGTGGCTGATCACCCTCCTATTCCTAATATCCCAGCAATCAAAAATACAAGAGGTGAAGTGGTCTCCGATCCTGCGGGAATTATGACAATCTTTGTTCAGTTTTTATCGGACCTGTATTCCCCTATCCCGCCGTATAGCCAGGAAGCCCTAGACTCCTTATTACAAGCACTGCCTATACCGACATAATCGGAGGAGGATAGGAAGACTTTGGATGCTAGAATTACCCCTTCTGAGATAGAAACAGCCATACATGCTTTTCCCCCTGGCAAAGCGCCTGGGCCGGATGGCTTCTCGGCTGACTTCTATAGGACCTATTCAGAGATGTTGGCCCCTCCCCTAGGCTTGGCACCCTGTTCGACTTCTACCACAGACACCATGCACTGCCGCAATCGATGCTAGAGGTTTATATAGTCCTTTTGTTAATACCAGGTAAGGATCCTCTAGAATGTTCTTCATAACGCCCCATCGCCCTACTCAATATGGATCTTAAGATCCTCACCAAAGTTCTGGCCACCCGTTTGGCCAAAGTGATATCATCCCTAGTGAATATAGATCAGACAGGTTTTATGCCAGGCAAATCCACGGATACCAACCTTCGCAGGGTATTTACTCACCTATAACTCCCTCCTACAGACACATCTCAGCGAGTGCTGGTCTCAATTGATGTCGCAAAGCTTTCGACTCGGTAGACTGGGGATTTATACAATCTTGGAGCGAATGGGGTTTGGTTGGATTGAGTTACTCTCTAGTTACTCTCTAGTTACTCTCTAGGTCCCCCAAGCCGGCGATTAGAATAGGTTCGGCCATTTTGCCATTCTTTGATATAGGCAGGGGTACTAGGCAAGGCTGCCCACTCTCGCCTTTCCTCTTTGCCCTAGTCATGGAGCCGCTGGCGATCGCCCCTTAGGGCAGCACAACCGTCTGGGGACATCCAGGTGGGTTCCATCAGGGAGTGTCTGGCGCTATACGCCGATGACCTCATCCTATTCCTGAAAGACCCGGGGTGTCCCTAAAGTACTCCCTAACGATCCTAAATTAGTTTGCTGTCTTCTCAGGACTCTGGGCGAACTGGGAGAAACCGTTCATCTTGTCCCATGATGAAGTGGGTCTCATCCCTGACTTACTTGGGAGTCAAGGTCTCTGCAAACGTCAAAGACTATCTGTCCTTAAACTTGATCCCATTACTCTCCTTATTTAAGCAGAAAATGCAGACGTGGGTCAAATTCCCACTCTCTTTGATAGGGAGAATAAGCCTACTAAAAATGAAACTCCTTCCGATTATCCTATATTTTTTGAGACATGCCCCGACATGGATCCCCAAATCATTCTTTACTAAACTAAATAACCTGACTAGTTCATTCCTCTGGCCATCCCTAGAATAGGCTTAAAAACACTTCAGGAGCCCTTGAGTAGGGGAGGTTTGGCACTCCCAGATTGGCAGAAATATTTCCTGGCTAGTAGAATGGTGTTTGTGTGCAGATGGTTGACAGGAGATGATGGTGATTCAGCCACGGTGCTAGAAGCGGCACACCTGGGCTCTTATGAAAGTTTGCGGTTGGCAGTCATTCGGGATGCCAGTCCAGGTAACCCCCTCACTGAATCCATGAGGACCATGACCAGGGCTTGGGATATATCGCTGAAAAGGGTGTGTCCGAGCTACAGGGGCTTCTCTTCATCAACAACCTTATGGATGAACCCCAAACTTTCCCACTTCTATCATTTTCAGGACACAATAACCTGGTCCATTAAAGGAGTTAAAACCCTAGGAGACATCACCAGAGAAGGGGACTGCTCTCTGGGGATGAGCTGCCTAAAACATTGTCGGTAGTATACAAAGAACTTTTTAAAATGACCCCACCTGCAGTAGTAAAGTGTAGAGAACGATGGACATCAGAAGTTCCAGTCCTACAGGGGGAACATTGGGATGATCTTTGGGACCAGCCGTTTCAAAATCTAGTGTCAGCCCGGGATAGACTGATACAATTCACATTTCTCCATAGATCGTACTTCATCCCTGCCAGAATAGCAAAAATCAACCACGCCGCCTCTGCAGAATGTTGGAGATGCACCCACTCCCCTGCAGATGCAGAGCATATTTTTTGGACCTGTCCCTCAATTTAGACATTCTGGACAGCTGTGACAGACTGTATATTCAGAGAGTAGTGGTTAATGATTCTTATTCTGAATGGTCTAAGGTTATCAGGGGTGTACCCCAAGGTTCAGTGTTGGGACCCTTACTTTTCAATATATTTATAAATGATATAGGGTCTGGGATTAAAAGTACAATTTCAGTGTTTGCAGATGACACCAAGCTATGCAGTGTAATAACTTCCTTGCAGAATGTCTCCAACTTACAAGCCGACCTCAATGCACTGTCTAATTGGGCGACTATGTGGCAAATGAGGTTTAATGTTGATAAATGTAAAGTTATGCACTTGGGGCCTAAGAATATGCATGCACCATACATACTATGGGGAGTACAATTGGGGGAATCCATAGTGGAGAAGGATCTGGGGGTTTTGGTAGATCATAAGCTTAATAATGGCATGCAATGCCAAGCTGCGGTTTCCAAAGCAAGCAAAATCCTTTCTTGTATTAAGAGAGGGATGGACTCCAGAGATAGAGACATTATTTTGCCCCTGTACAAATCATTAGTAAGACCTCATCTGGAATATGCAGTTCAGGAGGAATTTTTTCCCCCATTATAGTAAATTGGATCATGCTTTGCTGGGGTTTTTTGCCTTCCTCTGGATCAACTGTGGGTGAAGGATTGTATATGGGATTATTTGGTTGTGTATATATATATATATGTATATATATATATATATATATGTAAATGTTTTTTTTTTTTTGTTGAACTGGATGGACTTGTGTCTTTTTTCAACCTGACTAACTATGTAACTATGTATATCTGAAGTGCTTTCTATCCCGATTCCATTGACCGTCAGGGTATGCCTATTGAGACTAGTTGAAGATGTGGTCCCCTCCAGGGCACATAGAACTCTACTGACAATAATACTGTTTTATGCTAAAAAAGGCAATCCTCCTGAAGTGGAAAAAAGTGGCATCCCCCACGCTGTCCTTTTGGAAAGGCCTGATGAATGCCATGGTACCATTCTATAGGGCGACATACCTGGAAAGGGGATGTGAAAAGAAATTTACTCAAGTTTGGCAGGAGTGGCTGACCTCGGCATATACGGCGAGATAGGGTGGAAAGTTTTTAGCAGATAACCAGTTGATCAGAGTTATCCGTATGGGACTGCCAGTTACCTTAGCCCTATCTTTCGTGAAGTCTATATGTATCAATGTATCAATCAGTCCA
>BLSH010221709.1:278428-290642 GCA_018402905.1 Glandirana rugosa | reverse complement strand
CCCCCCCCCTTCCTCAAAGCACTGCCACTGAACCCATCCCCCTAGCACTCGTCCACACCCCACCCACACCACTGCCACTGATCCCAGCCTCCTAATTAAGGACTACAGGTCCCAGCATGAAGCCCTGAGATCTAAGGGCTTCATGCTGGGTCTTGTAGTCCTTCAAATTTGGAATCAGGTAGGTTAGTGTAGTGGTCAGTTTAGGAATCAGGTAGTTCATGATGTGGTATATGTATGAATGTGTGTATATATATATAATATATAGATATATATCGCGTTTTATAGTTGGCCCCCCTACTTTGGCCCCTGTCCCCCCATGTGCCCCCCCTAAATATGAAAGCTGGATACGTCACTGGGAGGAAACCAACACAGGCACAGGGAGAACATGCAAACTCCAGGCAGGTAGTGTCGTGGTGGGGATTCGAACCAGCGACCCTTTTCCTACTGCCAAAATTGATAACCACTACGCCACTGTGCATAATAATAATAATAATAATATTATTATTATGTATGAGAAGAAACGTTTTAAGAGAGGGGCTGCAGGATTTTCATGAACTCACAAATCAGATTCTTAAAAATGTTTTTTTTTTTTATTTCATATATCACAAAAAACATAAATATTAAAATCCACATATGAACATTTAGTTCTGTTCCCAGGGGGGGGTGACATCATTGATTTGTATTCCCACAACATGTGTAGACCTGTGTTTCTCTACATGTTTCGCGGTGGGTTCGCTTCCTCAGGAGAGTGCACAGGTTAGCTGAGAGGTTTTTTAAGATGCACTAAGAACAATAACAAAATTCGTACAGAATTGTGAATAACGTCATAGAAAATAAGACTATAGTCTAAACCAGGGGTAGGCAACCAGTAGCCCTCCAGCTGTTGTCGAACTACATTTCCCATGAGGCATTGCAAGGCTGGCAGTTACAATTACTCCCAGAGGCATGATGGGACTTGTAGTTCTGCAACAGCTGGAGGGCCCCAGGTTGCCTACCCCTGGTCTACACAAAGTATGGATATACAGTTAAGTGTCATACATTTGTATCAAGCTGCTTCCAGCTTCATGTTGTGGGAATACAAATCAATGATTTCATCCCCCTGGGAACAGAACTATATGTTCCTATGTGGATTTTAATATTTATGTTTTTTTGTACTATATGAAATTAAAAAAAAAACTTTTTTAAGAATCTGATTTGTGAGTTCATGATGGTACCATGAAAATCCTTCAGCCCCTCGCTCAAAACGTTTCTTCTCATATATATATGGGATGAAGGTACCTATCCCTATTTATTTACAGAAAAAAATTATCTGAGTATTCTATGAAATTATTATTATGTATTTACTTTAAAAACAACATTTTAATGTCAGGGATAGGGTTAGGGGTTATTTATTTACTTATTTTTTTATATTTATTTATTTAATTTACTTAATATTTATTTATCCAGTTGCCTACCTTGGGCGTCTTCCAGACGTCCATAAAATCCCCTCCTCTGTGCAAAGGATGTGCCTGGCACGCCTTGCATCTTCTCTATTCTTCTCTCCTTCTACTCAGCTCCTGTGCACAGCCTGTGAGTTTCTATGACTGGGAGATCGTCTGAAGCCTTCCTCACTGAATGATCACTCTGACAGACAATCTCAGTGAGAATTAAATGTAACATTAAAGCGGTTGTCTACCCTAAAAAATAAATAAATAAATAAAAACCTGTAAGACAATAGCATAATGAGCTAGTATGCACCGCATGCTAGCTCATTATGAAATACTCACCTCGAAACGAAGATCCGACCGGGCTGCTCAGTCCCCTCTGTGGGAGCGGACATCTTCCCACGGATCTCGCGGCTCTGGCGCTGCGAATGGCCGGAGCCGCGAGACGTCACTCCATGCGCGCGGGACCCGTTTTTCCCGGCAAGGTCCGCAACTAATGCCGGGCCTTTGCCGGGACATACACGGCACACGCGCCGTAACGCCACATTGAATTAGAAAGGGAATATCTCCTAAACCGTACAGGTTTAGAAGATATTCATTTTACCTACAGGTAAGCCTTATTCTAGGCTTACCTGTAGGTAAAAGTAAACAAAATGGGTAGACAACCCCTTTAAGTTCAGCCAAAATAAAGAAGTAACATTGTAGCTATCTTATCTCCTGCATTCCCTGTGAGTGAGAGAGCTGCAGCTGACAGAGGAAAGTTTTTATTGTGTGCACAGGGAATTAACTCTTAATTAACCAGGACATATGCTCTTTTTTAAACTACTTAACCCTTTCATTTCAACCTGTATAATCACTATTTAACACTTTCATCTCCCGCTCCATGTTTCTATTTTTAAAGCACATGTATACATTCTTATCTTTAAGAATTTACTTTACTGTTAAAAATATGTGGTTTATATTACATGAGCAAGAACTATAAATTACTGATGCATTATGAGAAAAATTAAATGTATGCAAAAAAAAAAATATTTTGTAAATAACTTTAACATGCATTGTACCAAATATGTAATTTTAAAGTGGTTGTCAACCTGTGACAACCACTTTAACCTACAGGTAAGCCTATAATAAGGATTACCTGTAGGTGCCCTGCATATCTCCCAAACCTGCATGGTTCGGGAGATATGCAGTGTTCTGCGTGTGCCAACGTCATTTCGGCTCATGCGCAGTGAATATACAGCCTCCGTGCCGTTTCTTCAATGTGATAATGCCACGACTGGCGGCTCCCGCGCGCATGCACGGAAGTGATGTCACATGGTTCTGGCCAGTCACAGAGTCGGAGATTGCGGCCCCGGAAGGAAGAGGGGCAGAAGATGGACGCTGCCAGCACAGGGGACAGCGCTGGACGTCGCAGGCTTCATTTGCAGGTAAGCGGCACATAATGGGCTACTATGCGATGCAATGAAGTCATCCGGGAACCAGTGATGGTCCATAACCCCTCTCAGGTAGGTCAGTTGGGTGTTTAATAGAGTCAGAAAGTCACTTTGTAGAAAAATGTCAGAACCTCCATGGATTGGTCCAGGGATGCCTCTTCCCTCCCCAGTCATTGGCTCACTGGCAGCTCTTCTACAGCAACTGCTTTGCCTTTCATGACAAGTTCTTGTGCACCACTTCTCTTCACACTCCCCAGCTCAAGTCATTTCTCAGGTCATTGCTCAGGTCATTTCTCAGGTCATTGCTCAGGTCATTTCTCAGGTCATTGCTCAGGTCATTGCTCAGGTCATTGCTCAGGTCAATGCTCAGGCCATTGCTCAGGTCAATGCTCAGGCCATTGCTCAGGCCATTGCTCAGGCCAATGCTCAGGTCATTTCTCAGGTCATTGCTCAGGTCAATGCTCAGGTCAATGTTCAGGTCATTGCTCAGGTCAATGCTCAGGTCATTGCTCAGGTCAATGCTCAGGGCATTGCTCAGGTCATTGCTCAGGTCAATGCTCAGGCCAATGCTCAGGTCATTGCTCAGGTCATTGCTCAGGTCATTGCTCAGGTCATTGCTCAGGTCATTTCTCAGGTCAATGCTCAGGTCATTGCTCAGGCCAATGCTCAGGTAATTTCTCAGGTAATTTCTCAGGTCATTGCTCAGGTCAATGCTCAGGGCATTGCTCAGGTCAATGCTCAGGTCATTTCTTAGGTCATTGCTCAGGTCATTGCTCAGGTCAATGCTCAGGGCATTGCTCAGGTCAATGCTCAGGTCAATGCTCAGGGCATTGCTCAGGTCATTTCTCAGGTCATTTCTTAGGTCATTGCTCAGGTCATTGCTCAGGTCAATTCTCAGGTCATTTCTTAGGTCATTGCTCAGGTCATTGCTCAGGTCAATGCTCAGGGCATTGCTCAGGTCAATGCTCAGGTCAATGCTCAGGGCAATGCTCAGGTCAATGCTCAGGGCATTGCTCAGGTCATTGCTCAGGTCATTTCTTAGGTCATTGCTCAGGTCATTTCTTAGGTCATTGCTCAGGTCATTTCTCAGGTCAATGCTCAGGTCATTGCTCAGGTCAATGCTCAGGTCAATGCTCGGGTAATTTCTCAGGTCATTGCTCAGTCCATTGCTCAGGTCATTTCTCAGGTCAATGCTCAGGTCAAGCCTCATTAATGGTATTTGTGTTCAAAATATTACTGATCAAACTTGAAAAAAATACATTTTTCAGATTTTTACTCTTTTTATCCCCTTAAAAGGCAAATAAACTAAAAGAATTCTCAGAGGACGTTAGGGTCACGAGAAAGCCCCATTTGTCTCCCAAAAAGCAATATATCAATTCTTTATCATAAGTAATTACAAAGTTATAGACTCATAGCAGGAATGTGAAATATGCTCTGCTCCATAGGGGGTAAACAGGTGTGAGAGCTGAAGTGGTGATTTATTGTTAGTAAAAACCGGTGAGTAATATGGGACTTTAAATGTACATTCTAGGGTATATTAGACACGGACAACGAAGATATATAAAAAATATAACATTATTAGGTATAACATCAGTTTAAAAACTCGTTTGGCCTTTCTTGGCCTTGGGATCCAATTTAATTAGCCCACGCATTTTGCGGGTAAACCCACTTCATCAGGGCCTCAGATTGCAAAACACATTGGATAATCAATCGGATCCCAAGGCCAAGACAGACATCTACTGTATGTGGCTTTTCAATCCAATTAGCCAACGCATTTCGCGATCTGAGGCCCTGATGAATCAGGTTTACCCGCAAAATATGTTGGCCAATCAAAAGTATTGGGACTCCTGCCTTTACATGCACATGAACTTTAATGGCATCCCAGTCTTAGTCTGTAGGGTTCAATATTGGGTTGGCCCACCCTTTGCAGCTATAACAGCTTCACCTCTTCTGGGAAGGCTGTCCACAAGGTTTAGGAGTGTCTATGTGAATGTTTGACTGTTCTTCCAGAAGCGCATTTGTAAGGTCAGGCATTGATGTTGGACGAGAAGGCCTGGCTCGCAGTCTCCACTCTAAAAGGTTTTCTGTGGGGTTGAGGTCAGGACCCTGTGCAGGCCAGTTAGGTTCATCCACCCCAAACTCGCTCATCCATGTGTTTATGGGTCTTGCTTTGTGCAGTGGTCCAAATCATTTGGTGGAGGGGGGATTATGGTGGGGGTTTGTTTTTCAGGGGTTGGGCTTGGTCCCTTAGTTCCAGTAAAGGGAACTCTTAAGTAAGGATGGGCAAACGCTCGGGCTGAACATTTGGTGAATTTAGAACATTATGGGGTGTTCGGTGCAACTTCTTTATTTATAGTGCAGGGCAGGGCCACGGGGTGACCCCGCCCCCTTCTGATGTCATGTGACGTCAGGGGGGCGTGTCGCTCAATTACCTCATCGGGTGGCCCCGCCCTTCACTATAAATAAAACGTCAAAAGAAAGAGAGCTCAGTCGGCGCGGAATTGTTTGTTTCTTGGGGGGGGGTTTCGAGTCCGTCGCTCGCCGTGAATGACGATGGATTACAATGGGGGGACATTTATTTTTCTTTTTTAATAAAGGACTTCTCCCTAATTGTCTCCTGTGGGTTTTTTCTTTTTTTCACACTTTTTGGTGAATTAGTAGGGGTACAATGTACCCAATACTAATTTACATGGGGGGGGGCTTCCAGATTCCGATAAGCCCACCTGCCCGCAGACCCCCACAACCACAGCCCAGGGTTGTGGGGAAGAGGCTCTTGTCCCCATCAACGTGCTTTGGGGTGAAGGGCGCAGAGCCCCTCCTGCCCCAAAGCACCCATACTCCCCATGTTGAGGGCATGTAGCCTGGTACGGTTCAGGAGGGGGGTTGCTCACTCACCCCCCATCCTGGCAGGCCAGGTTGCATGCTCGGATAAGGGTCTGGTTTGGATTTTAGGGCGGACCTCACGTCATGTTATCTTAAAATTTTGGCACGGCGGTCCCCTTAAAATCCATACCAGACCCGAAGGGCCTGGTACGGACTGGGGCGCGTGGGGGGGGACCCTAACCCAAATTTTTTCAGTAATTTTTTTTTGTATTTTGCCGGGAGCCGGCAATACATTACAGCCGCAATAATAAATGACAATTTTTCCTACGGAAATGTCATTTTGCTCTGCCTATGTTCTACACCTCACAGAGATGCGCCCTTTTACAGGCAGACTAAGGGGACCCCCAGGCACAATATTTAAAGGAATATTTCATTTTTATTGTTTCACTTCAAGCATCATTAAAATCACTGCTCCTGATAAAACAATCAATTTAAAAACTTTTTTTTGCATTGATACATGTCCTCTAGGCAGGACCCGGGTCCCCATACACCTTTTATGGCAATAACATTGCATATAAAGCATTTAAAATGAGCACTTTTGATTATTCATGTTCGGGTCCCATAGACTTTAATGGTGTTCAAATGTTCGCACAAATGTTTTGTCTGTTCGGATGTTCCGATGCTAACCGAACCGGGGGTGGGGGGGGGGGGGTGTTTGGCCCATCCCTACTCTTAACGCGTCAGAATACTAAGGCATTTTGGACAATTTCATGCACCCAACTTTGTGGGAAGAATTTGGGGATGACCCCTTCCTCTCCCAACATGACTGCACACCACTGCACAAAGCAAGGTCCATAAAGACATGGATGAGAGAGTTTGGGGTGGAGGAGCTTGACTGGCCTGCACAGCGTCCTGACCTCAACCCGATAGAACACCTTTAGGATGAATTAGAGCGGAGACGGCGAGCCAGGCCTTCTCATCCAACATCAGTGCCTGGCCTCACAAATGCTCTTCTGGAAGAATGGTCAAACATTCCCATAGACACTCCTAAACCTTGTGGACAGCCTTCCCAGAAGAGTTGAAGCTGTTATAGCTGCAAAGGGTGGGCCAACTCAACATTGAACCCCATAGGTGTACGCAGCCTATTACATCAGGGTGTGCACCACAAAGCACAAACATAAGTGTGTGTGTGTATAAATGTCAGAAGGGCAGAGACAGGTGTCAGTAGTTTATTTTTATTGTATTTTAATTGTTTTTTACAATTTAATTTTTTTATTATGTTTTTACAATATTATATTTTATTATTTTTTTACAATTTTTTTTAGGAGCCCTGCTGGTGGGCTTTAATGAAATATCAGGGGTCTAAACAAACCCCTGATGTCTTACTTTTGAGACCGGGAAAGAGACCGTGGACAGAGATTCCCAAGTCCCTTTCTCTGCAGCCAGGCAGCAGGGGGAATCTACACAGTACAGGGTGATTAGGGTGTGCACAGGCACACCTGCCACCCTATGTGCGCACGCCTATGTTGATCCCTACGGACTAAGACTGGGATGCCATTAAAGTTCATGTGCGTGTAAAGGCAGGCGTCCCAATACTTTTGGTAATATAGTGTGTATATGAAGCAACCTTTAGATCTACTAAGGGTAGTCATGAAATTATAAATGGGGGAACATTTTAAGAAAAAGTGGGGATGAAAAGTATCTGCGTCCCTTATAACAACCCTTCCAGATGCCAGTTTTTATTTATTTATATATTTGTTTTGGTGAAGGTGCCTCGTTGTTTCCTTGGAATTATTCCTAGGAACGCATCGCCCCCTCCGCATCTAGAAGGCCACAATAGAGGAGCAATGATGCTTTGTTATTATCTACTTTTATCTTCTAGGAAGCTTACACTCGGGTCCTGATGGGGAATATTGAACTGAGTAGACTTGTATTCCCACCACAAACGTCTGGTAAGTTCCCAGGGGTGATTAAAGGGTCTGACTCTTAATATTTGTCCATTTAACTGTAACAATGAGGCTTTGTGATGCGCCAGTCCATTGGTCACATGACTTGAAGTCACGGCGGAATGACATTGTGGTGCCGAGACAATGCAACTCCCCTATGACTTCAGGTGGTGTCTTCAGTCAAGAGGTAAAAACATAAAAAATTAATTTAAAAAAATGCACCCATGATGCAGACCTGTTTTGGTTAACCTTTACCACCATCCCCACTACCCATGGGCGTCCGCAGAACTTTTTCCAGAGGGGGGCATAATTTCAAGGTCATCCATGCTCTGCCCCTTTTTGATAATGTCATAATTACATTATCACGGTCAGAGACTGCAGACGTAGTGCAGGAGATGGTCAGAGACTGCAGACATAGTACAGGAGATGGTCAGAGACTGCAGACATAGTACAGGAGATGGTCAGAGACTGCAGACATAGTACAGGAGATGGTCAGAGGCTGCAGACATGGTACAGGAGATGGTCAGAGACTGCAGACATGATCCAGGAGATGGTCAGAGACTGCAGACATGATCCAGGAGATGGTCAGAGACTGCAGACATGGTACAGGAGACAGTCAGAGACTGCGGACATGATACAGGAGACAGTCAGAGACTGCAGACATGGTACAGGAGACAGTCAGAAACTGCAGACATGGTACAGGAGACAGTCAGAGACTGCAGACATGGTACAGGAGACGGTCAGAGACTGCGGACATGGTACAGGATATGGTCAGAGACTGCAGACATGGTACAGGAGACAGTCAGAGACTGCAGACATGGTACAGGATATGGTCAGAGACTGCAGACATGGAACAGGAGACAGTCAGAGACTGCATACATAGCACAGGAGACAGTCAGAGACTGCATACATAGCACAGGAGACAGTCAGAGACTGCGGACATAGTACAGGAAACGGTCAGAGACTGCATACATGGCCCAAGAGACTGTCAGAAACTGCATACATGGCCCAAGAGACTGTCAGAAACTGCATACATGGCTCAAGAGGATAAGGACCTAGTGGGGAACCCCAGATCTGATGGCTGATTCCAGGGGGGGCAATTGCCCCCCCCTTGCCCCTACCTGCGGACGCCCATGCCACTACCCCTAGTGTGGTAGAGGTACCAAGGGGTACCTAGGCAGCCCAGCTCAAGTTCCACATGTGCTCTTTGATGTCCCAACTATGATAGAGCTGGGGGGCAGTCTTGCTGGAACGAATTACGGGATTTTCACTGAGGGATTCGGTCTGAAGAGTTCCCAGGAGGAAGGTCTGGAAGGACCTATCCAAGTATCCAGGTGTTGGTGGGGTGCAGCGTGGTGCGGCAATAATAATTCACACAGTCAGGTGCAGTGAAGAACTTGTATTGAAATAATACAGCAACAGTTCACAACGAATCCGGTGGGAAAACTGCCCAACCGCGTGCATTCACGTTTTCCAGTAATGTGAAGAGAGGGATATCAGCCAGACTGACCACGTCTGTTAAGAGAGCAGAATGCAGCCTGGCCAGTCACCGTGCCCAACCTTTTCGAATAAAGACAACCCCTTGGACCATCCTTCCCCTGAGGTTGGTAATCCATTCCTGGAAGATGAAGTGGAGGGGAAAAGAGAGCTGTTGGGTTCAGATGCCAAGCGCACTAAGATTGCTAATCTTTCACCATTGTGGAAAGGAGGAAAAAGCCTTCTAGGGGTCATTGGGGCCCATGAAAAGAGGCGGGGAAGGTGTAAGTCAGGTGTATCATTGGGGTGCAAAAAAGATGGAGCAGAAGAGGATGGTGGAGGCCCCCAGAAGTGGATTAAAACGGCTGTACTTCCTATGGCTTGGAGCTGGTGGAGGCAATCCAGGGAACCGCTCCCAGTGTTTCCGGGGAGCAATGAAGTCATCCGGGAACCAGAGATAGTCCATAGCCCCTCTCAGGTAGATCAGTTGAGTGTTTAATGGAGTCAGAAAGTCACTTTGTAGAAGAAGGTCAGAACCTCCATGGATTGGTCCAGGGATGCCTATTCCCTCCCCAGTCATTGGCTCACAGGCAGCTCTTCTACAGCAACTGCTTTGCCTTTCACCACAAGTTCTTGTGCTCCACTTCTCTTCACATTCCCCAGCTCAGGTCATTACTCAGGTCAATGCTCAGGTCAATGCTCAGGTCATTGCTCAGGTCAATGCTCAGGTCAATGCTCAGGTCATTGCTCAGATCAATGCTCAGGTCATTGCTCAGGTCATTGTTCAGGTCATTACTCAGGTCAATGCTCAGGTCATTACTCAGGTCATTTCTCAGGTCAATGCTCAGGTCATTACTTAGGTCAATGCTCAGGTCATTTCTCAGGTCAATGCTCAGGTCATTACTCAGGTCAATGCTCAGGTCATTACTTAGGTCAATGCTCAGGTCATTTCTCAGGTCAATGCTCAGGTCATTACTCAGGTCAATGCTCAGGTCATTGCTCAGGTCATTTCTCAGGTCAATGCTCAGGTCAATGCTCAGGTCATTGCTCAGGTCATTTCTCAGGTCAATGCTCAGGTCAATGCTCAGGTCAATGCTCAGGTCATTGCTCAGGTCAATGCTCAGGTCAATGCACAGGTCATTGCTTAGGTCATTGATGAGGTCATTGCTCAGGTCAATGCTCAGGTCATTGCTCAGGTCAATGCTCAGGTCAATGCTCAGGTCATTGCTCAGGTCATTGCTCAGGGCAATGCTCAGGTCATTACTCAGGTCAATGCTCGGGCCATTTTTCAGGTCATTGCTCAGGTCAATGCTTAGGTCATTGCTCAAGTCAATGCTCAGGTCAATGCTCAGGTCAATGCTCAGGTCAATGCTCAGGTCAATGCTCAGGTCATTTTTCAGGTCATTTCAGTCAGGTGCAATAAAGAACTTGGATTGAAATAATGCAGCACAGTTTGCAACGAATTTGGTGGGTAAACTGCCCAACCGCGTGCATTCACGTTTTCCAGTAATGTGAAGAGAGTGGGCATCAGCCAGACTGACAACGTCTGTTAAGAGAGCCGAATGCGGCCTGGCCGGTCACCGTGCCCAACCCTTTCGATGAAGACAACCCCTTGGACCATCCTTCCCCCTGAGGTGGGTAATCCATTCCTATAAGAGTAAAAGGGGCAGCGCTATTAGTAGTGAGTGTAATACTACTAGATACTCCCAAGGGAAGGAGATATCTTAAAGTAAAGTGCTGTGAATCGTGAAGAATACATTTTCGTGATAAAACACCACCATGGTGAGTTTCCGCCACCGCAGAGTAAAACTGGGAACGCTTACCAGAAATAAAGTATCTGACAGCATGTATGGTAAGTCAAAAACGATAATTTCTGATAGTAGCATCAAATGGACCGCTAACCAAACAGTCACCGACAATGATATTACCAGGAGTCCGCCCTCCTCTGCTACCACTTCCTGCATAAAGGCATGGATGAGCGATTTTGGGGTGGAGGAACTTGACTGGCCTGCACAGAGTCCTGACCTCAACCTTTGGGGTGAATTAGAGCGGAGACTGCGAGCCAGGCCTTCTCCTCCAACATCAGTGCCTGCTTCTGCAAGAATAGTCAAATGTTCCCATAGACGCTCCTAAACCTTGTGGACAGCCTTCCCAGAAGAGTTGAAGCTGTTATAGCTGCAAAGGGTGGGCCAACTCAATATTGAACCCTACGGACTAAGACTGGGATGCCATTAAAGTTCATGTGCGTGTAAAGGCAGGTGTCCCAAAACTTTTGGTAATATAGTGTATGTATTCACACACACATGTGTTTAAACCTGGGGTGCACACCTCTGCATAAATAGCTATACGACTTAACAAAGATAAGTTGAGAGTTTCCGGTATGAGATATCAGATTAGATTTCTAACCGTATTTTCATTTTTCCATCAGGAAGAGTCGTAGAAGCGTTTGCCAGGCAAGCCCTATGGGAGGCGGGATTGAATTATGGACATGGAACAGGACATGGAATAGGAAACTTTTTTGCGGTTCATGAGTGTAAGTCAACAAATATAAAGGCAAACGTTTCTCTTATTTAACCACTTCAGCCCCGGAAGGATGTCCCACTTTAGGACCAGAGCACTTTTTGCGATTCGGCGCTGCGTCGCTTTAACTGACAACTGCGCGGTCGCGCGACGTTGTACCCAAATTAAATTGGCGTAATTTTTTCCCCACAAATAGAGCTTTCTTTTGGTGGTATTTGATCCCCTCTGCGTCATTTCTGATCGCCGCTATAAACAAAAAAAGAGCGACAATTTTGCAAAAAAAAAAACAATAATCACAATCTGCGTTTATTGATTGGTTTGCGCAAAGGTTGCCGCATTTACAAACCATGAGAATTCATTTCTGGCGTTTTTTACATTTTTTTTACTAGTAATGGCGGTGACCGGTTCTCTATGTGGAGGGATCTGGGGTCTATAATGAATGTAAACATCTCATGTGACAGTAATAGGTGGTGACAGGTCCTCTTTATGGAGGGATCTGGGGTCTATAATGAATGTAAACATCCCAAATGTAAGTAATATCTGGGGTCTAGGGAGGTATTTCTCCTGGACAGTGGTGGATAATGACAGTGTA
>BLSH010221709.1:260754-271208 GCA_018402905.1 Glandirana rugosa | reverse complement strand
CAGGTCATTGCTCAGGTCATTGCTCAGTCATTTCTCAGGTCAATGCTCAGGTAATTTCTCAGGTCATTGCTCAGGTCATTTCTCAGGTCAATGCTCAGGGCATTGCTCAGGTCAATGCTCAGGTCAATGCTCAGGTCATTGCTCAGGTCAATGCTCAGGTCATTGCTCAGGGCATTGCTCAGGTCAATGCTCAGGTCAATGCTCAGGTCATTGCTCAGGTCAATGCTCAGGTCATTTCTGAGGTCAATGCTCAGATCATTTCTCAGGTCAATGCTCAGGTCATTTCTCAGGTCAATGCTCAAGGCATTGCTCAGGTCAATGTTCAGGTCATTGCTCAGGTCAATGCTCAGGTAATTTCTCAGGTCAATGCTCAGGTAAATGCTCGGGTCATTTCTCAGGTCAATGCTCAGGTCATTGCTCGGGTCATTTCTCAGGTCAATGCTCAGGTCATTGCTCAGGTCAATGCTCTGGTCAATGCTCAGGTCATTTCTCAGGTCATTTCTCAGGTCAATGCTCAGGTCAATGCTCAGGTCATTTCTCAGGTCAATGCTCAGGTCATTGCTCAGGTCAATGCTCAGGTCATTTCTGAGGTCAATGCTCAGATCATTTCTCAGGTCAATGCTCAGGTCATTTCTCAGGTCAATGCTCAAGGCATTGCTCAGGTCAATGCTCAGGCCATTGCTCAGGTCAATGCTCAAGGCATTGCTCTGGTCAATGCTCAGGTCAATGTTCAGGTCATTGCTCAGGTCAATGCTCAGGTAAATGCTCGGGTCATTTCTCAGGTCAATGCTCAGGTCATTGCTCGGGTCATTTCTCAGGTCAATGCTCAGGTCATTGCTCAGGTCAATGCTCTGGTCAATGCTCAGGTCATTTCTCAGGTCATTTCTCAGGTCAATGCTCAGGTCAATGCTCAGGTCATTTCTCAGGTCAATGCTCAGGTCATTTCTCAGGTCAATGCTCAGGTCAATGCTCAGGTCATTTCTCAGGTCAATGCTCAGGTCAAGCCTCATTAATGGTATTTGTGTTCAAAATATTACTGATCAAACTTGAAAAAAATAAATTTTTCAGATTTTTACTCTTTTTATCCCCTTAAAAGGCAAATAAACTAAAAAAAATTCTCAGAGGACGTCGGGGTCACAAGAAAGCCCTATTTGTCTCCCAAAAGCAATATATTTATCAATTCTTTATCATAAGTAATTACAAAGTTATAGACTCATAGCAGGAATGTGAAATATGCTCTGCTCCATAGGGGGTAAACAGGTGTGAGAGCCGAAGTGGTTATTTATTGTTAGTAAAAACCAGTGAGTAATATGGGACTTTAAATGTACATTCTAGGGTATATTAGACACGGACAACGAAGATATATAAAAAATATAACATTGTTAGGTATAACATCAGTTTAAAAACTCGTTTGGCCTTTCTTGGCCTTGGGATCCGATTTAATTAGCCAACGCATTTTGCAGATAAACCCGCTTCATCAGGGCCTCAGATTGCAAAACACATTGGATAATCAATCGGACCCCAAGGCCAAGGCAGACATCTACTGTATGTGGCTTTTCAATCCAATTATCCAACGCATTTCGCGATCTGAGGCCCTGATGAATCAGGTTTACCCGCAAAATATGTTGGCCAATCAAAAGTATTGGGACTCCTGCCTTTACACGCACATGAAATTTAATGGCATCCCAGTCTTAGTCTGTAGGGTTCAATATTGAGTTGGCCCCACCCTTTTGCAGCTATAACAGCTTCACCTCTTCTGGGAAGGCTGTTCACAAGGTTTAGGAATGTCTATGGGAATGTTTGACCGTTCTTCCAGAAGCGCATTTGTGAGGTCAGCCACTGATGTTGGACGAGAAGGCCTGGCTCGCAGTCCCCACTCTAAAAGGTTTTCTGTGGGGTTGAGGTCAGGACCCTGTGCAGGCCAGTTAGGTTCATCCACCCCAAACTCGCTCATCCATGTCTTTATGGGCCTTGCTTTGTGCAGTGGTCCAAATCATTTGGTGGATGGGGGGATTATGGTGTGGGTTTGTTTTTCAGGGGTTGGGCTTGGTCCCTTAGTTCCAGTAAAGGGAACTCTTAAGTAAGGATGGGCAAACGTTCGGGCTGAACATTTGCCGAATTCAGAACATTATGGGGTGTTCTGTGCGACTTCTTTATTTATAGTGCAGGGCAGGGCCACTGGGTGACCCCGCCCCCTTCTGATGTCATGTGACGTCAGAGGGGCGGGTCGCTCAATTACCTCATTGGGTGGCCCAGCCTTTCACTATAAATAAAACGTCAAAAGAAAGAGAGCTCAGTTGGCGAGGAATTGTTTGTTTTTTGCTTTTTTTTCGAGTCCGTCGCTCACCGTGATTGACAATGGATTACAATGGGGAGACATTTATTTTTCTTTTTTAATAAAGGACTTCTCCCTAATTGTCTCCTGTGGGTTTTTTCTTTTTTTCACACTTTTTGGTGAATTAGTAGGGGTACAATGTACCCAATACTAATTTACATGGGGGGGCGGGATCTGAGAGCCCCCTTATTAAAGGGGGCTTCCAGATTCCGATAAGCCCACCTGCCCGCAGACCCCCACAACCACAGCCCAGGGTTGTGGGGAAGAGGCTCTTGTCCCCATCCACATGGGGACCCCCATCCCCATCCACATGGGGACAACGTGCTTTGGGGTGAAGGGCGCAGAGCCCCTCCTGCCCCAAAGCACCCATTCTCCCCATGTTGAGGGCATGTAGCCTGGTACGGTTCAGGAGGGGGGGTGCTGCCCCCCCCCCCCCATCTTGGCAGGCCAGGTTGCATGCTCGGATAAGGGTCTGGTTTGGATTTTAGGGCGGATCCCACGTCATATTATCTTAAAATCCATACCAGACCCGAAGGGCCTGGTACAGACTGGGGCGCGGGGGGGGGGGGACCCTAACCCACATTTTTTCAGTAATTTCTTTTTGTATTTTGCCGGGAGCCGGCAATACATTACAGCCTACGGAAATGTCATTTTGCTCTGGCTATGTTCTACACCTCACAGAGATGGGCCCTTTTACAGGCAGACTAAGGGGACCCCAAGGCACAATATTTAAAGGAATATTTCATTTTTATTGTTTCACTTTAATCATTATTAAAATCACTGCTCCTGAAAAAACAATCAATTTAAAAACTTTTTTTTGCATTGATACATGTCCCCTAGGCAGGACCTGGGTCCCCATACACTTTTTATGGCAATAACATTGCATATAAGCATTTAAAAAGAGCACTTTTGATTTTTCATGTTCAGGTCCCATAGACTTTAATGGTGTTCGAATGTTCGCACAAATTTTTTATCTGTTCGGATGTTCTGGTGCGAACCGAACCGAACCAGGGGGGTGTTCGGCCCATCCCTACTCTTAAAGCGTCAGCATACCAAGATATTTTGGACAAATCATGCACCCAACTTTGCGGGAAGAGTTTGGGGATGGCCCCTTCCTGTTCCAACATGACTGCGCACCGCTGCACAAAGCAAGGTCCATAAAGACATGGATGAGCGAGTTTGGGGTGGAGGACTGGCCTGCACAGGGTCCTGACCGCAACCCGATAGAACACCTTTAGGATGAATTCAAGCGGAGACGGCGAGCCAGGCCTTCTCATCCAACATCAGTGCCTGACCTCACAAATGCTCTTCTGGAAGAACGGTCAAACATTCCCATAGACACTCCTAAACCTTGTGGACGGCCTTCCCAGAAGAGTTGAAGCTGTTATAGCTGCAAAGGGTGGGCCAACTCAACACTGAACCCCATAGGTGTACGCAGCCTTTTGCACCAGGTGTGCACCACAATGCACAAACATAAGTGTGTGTGTATAAATGTCAGAAGGGCAGAGATAGGTGTCAGTAGTTTATTTTTATTGTATTTTATTTGTTTTTTTACAATTTCATTTTTTTATTATGTTTTTACAATATTATATTTTATTACAATTTTATTTTAGGAGCCCTGCTGGTGGGCTTTAATGAAATATCAAGGGTCTAAACAAACCCCTGATGTCTTACTTTTGAGACCGGGAAAGAGACCGTGGACAGAGATTCCCAAGTCCCTTTCTCTGCAGCCAGGCAGCAGGGGGAATCTGCACAGTACAGAGTGATTAGAGTGTGCCCAGGCACACCTGCCACCCTATGTGCGCACGCCTATGTTGAACCCTACGGACTAAGACTTGTATGCCATTAAAGTTCATGTGCATGTAAAGGCAGGTGTCCCAATACTTTTGGTAATATAGTGTGTATATGAAGCAACCTTTAGATCTACTGAGGGTAATCATAAAATTATAAATGGGGGAACATTTTAAAAAAAAGTGGGGATGAAAATTATCTGCGTCCCTTATAACAACCCTTCCAGATGCCAGTTTTTATTTATTTATATATTTTTTTGGTGAAGATGCCTCATTGTTTCCTTGGAATTATAGCAGTGACTGCTTAAAGGAACGCATCGCCCCCTCCGCATCTTGAAGGCCACAATAGAGGAGCAATGATGCTTTGTTATGATTTACTTTTATCTTCTAGGAAGCTTACACTCGGGTCCTGATGGGGAATATTGAACTGAGTAGACTTGTATTCCCACCACAAACGTCTGGTAAGTTCCCAGGGGTGATTAAAGGGTCTGACTCTTAATATTTGTTTATTTAACTTTAACAATGAGGCTTTGTGATGCGCCAGTCCATTGGTCACATGACTTGAAGTCACGGCGGAATGACATTGTGGTGCCGAGACAATGCAACTCCCCTATGACTTCAGGTGGTGTCTCCAGTCAAGAGGTAAAAACATAAAAAATAAATGTAAAAAAACGCACCCATGATGCAGACCTGGTTTGGTTAACCTTTACCACCATCCCCACTACCCATGGGCGTCCGCAGAACTTTTTCCAGGGGGGGGCATAATTTCAAGGTCATCCATGCTCTGCCCCTTTTTGACAATGTCATAATTACATTATCACGGTCAGAGACTGCAGATGTAGTACAGGAGATGGTCAGAGACTGCAGACATAGTACAGGAGATGGTCAGAGACTGCAGACATAGTACAGGAGATGGTCAGAGACTGCAGACGTCATACAGGAGATGGTCAGAGACTGCAGACGTGATACAGGAGACAGTCAGAGACTGCAGACATGGTACAGGAGACGGTCAGAGACTGCAGACGTGATACAGGAGACAGTCAGAGACTGCAGACATAATCCAGGAGATGGTCAGAGACTGCAGACGTGATACAGGAGACAGTCAGAGACTGCAGACATGGTACAGGAGACGGTCAGAGACTGCAGACATAGTACAGGATATGGTCAGAGACTGCGGACATGGAACAGGAGACAGTCAGAGACTGCATACATAGCACAGGAGACAGTCAGAGACTGCAGACATAGCACAGGAGACAGTCAGAGACTGCGGACATGGTGCAGGAAACGGTCAGTGACTGCATACATGGCCCAAGAGACTGTCAGAAACTGCATACATGGCTCAAGAGGATAAGGACCTAGTGGGGAACCCCTGATCTGATGCCTGATTCCAGGGGGGGGGGGCGATTGCCCCCACTTGCCCCTACCTGCGGACGCCCATGCCACTACCCCTAGTATGGTAGAGGTACCAAGGGGTACCTAGGCAGCCCAGCTGACGTTCCACATGTGCTCTTTGAGGTCCCAACTATGATAGAGCTGGGGGGCAGTCTTGCTGAAACTCTCTGGAACGAATTAAGGGATTTTCACTGAGGGATTCGGTCTGAAGAGTTCCCAGGAGGAAGGTCTGGAAGGACCTATCCAAGTATCCCGGTGTTGGTGGGGTGCAGCGTGGTGCGGCAATGATAATTCACACAGTCAGGTGCAGTGAAGAACTTGTATTGAAATAATACAGCAACGGTTCATAACGAATCCGGTGGGAAAACTGCCCAACCACGTGCATTCACATTTTCCAGTAATGTGAAGAGAGCGGGTATCAGCCAAGAGAGCAGAATATGGCATGGCCAATCACCGTGCCCAACCCTTTCGATGAAGACAACCCCTTGGACCATCCTTCCCCTTAGGTTGGTTATCCATTCCTGGAAGATGAAGTGGAGAAGAAAAGAGAAAAGAGGAGGAAAAAGCCTGGCTTGGAGCTGGTGGAGGCACTCCAGGGAACCGCTCCCAGTGTTTCTGGGGAGCAATGAAGTCATCCGGGAACCAGTGATGGTCCATAGCCCCTCTCAGGTAGATCAGTTGGGTGTTTAATGGAGTCAGAAAGTCACTTTGTAGAAGAAGGTCAGAACCTCCATGGATTGGTCCAGAGATGCCTATTCCCTCCCCAGTCTTTGGCTCACAGGCAACTCTTCTACAGCAGTTGCTTTGCCCTTCACCACAAGTTCTTGTGCTCCACTTCTCTTCACATTCCCCAGCTCAGGTCATTACTCAGGTCAATGCTCAAGTCAGTGCTCAGGTCATTTCTCAGGTCAATGCTCAGATCATTTCTCAGGTCAATGCTCAGGTCATTGCTCAGGTCAATGCTCAGGGCAATGCTCAGGTCATTGCTCAGGTCAATGCTCAGGTCATTGCTCAGGTCAATGCTCAGGTCATTGCTCAGGTCAATGCTCAGGACAATGCTCAGGTCATTGCTCAGGTCATTTTTCAGGTCAATGCTCAGGTCATGGCTCAGGTAAATGCTCAGGTCATTACTCAGATCATTGTTCAGGTCAATGCTCAGGTCATTGCTCAGGTAAATGCTCAGGTCATTGCTCAGGTCATTGTTCAGGTCAATGCTCAGGTCAATGCTCAGGTCATTGCTCAGATCATTGTTCAGGTCAATGCTCAGGTCATTGCTCAGGTAAATGCTCAGGTCATTGCTCAGATCATTGTTCAGGTCAATGCTCAGGTCAATGCTCAGGTCATTGCTCAGGTCAATGCTCAGGTCAATGCTCAGGTCAATGCTCAGGTCATTGCTCAGGTCAATGCTCAGGGCAATGCTCAGGTCAATGCTCAGGTCATTGCTCAAGTCAATGCTCAGGTCAATACTCAGGTCAATGCTCAGGTCAATGCTCGGGTCAATGCTCAGGTCAATGCTCAGGTCATTGCTCAGGTCGTTGCTCAGGTCATTGCTCGAGTCATTGCTCAGGTCAATGCTCAGGTCAATACTTAGGTCAATGCTCAGGTCAATGCTCAGGTCAATACTTAGGTCAATGCTCAGGTCAATGCTCGGGTCAATGCTCAGGTCAATACTCAGGTCAATGCTCGGGTCAATGCTCAGGTCAATACTCAGGTCAATGCTCAGGTCAATGCTCAGGTCAATACTCAGGTCAATGCTCAGGTCAATGCTCGGGTCAGTGCTCAGGTCAATGCTTGTGTCAATGCTCAGGTCATTTCAGTCAGGTGCAGTAAAGAACTTGGATTGAAATAATGCAGCACAGTTTGCAACGAATTTGGTGGGAAAACTGCCCAATTCACGTTTTCCAGTAATCTGAAGAGAGCGGGCATCAGCCAGACTGACCACGTCTGTTAAGAGAGCCGAATGCGGCCTGGCCAGTCACCGTGCCCAACCCTTTCGATGAAGACAACCCCTTGGACCATCCTTCCCCCTGAGGTGGGTAATCCATTCCTATAAGAGTAAAAGGTGCAGCGCTATTAGTAGTGAGTGTAATACTACTTGATACTCCCAAGGGAAGGAGATATCTTAAAGTAAAGTGCAGAAAATATTCATACAAGCGCAAAAAATAGGAAGTAGAAATTAATAGAAAATGCGAACACAGATAAATCTCTCGAATGAACAGAGAAATGCAAAGTGCATGGTGCAAAATATCATAAAATTGGATATAAGTCCATAAAGTCCATCAAGTGAAAAATGATCCATGAGATAAAGGAATAAAATTCATGCATCCGGTGCTGTGAATCGTGAAGAATAAATTATCGTGATGAAACACCACCATGGTGAGTTTCCACCACCTCAGAGTAAAACTGGGTACTCTTACCAGAAATAAAGGATCTGACAGCATGTATGGTAAGTCAAAAACGATAATTTCCGATAGCAGCGTCAAATGGACCGCTCACCAAACAGTCACCGACAATGATATTACCAGGAGTCCGCCCTCCTCTGCTACCACTTCCTGCATAAAGGCATGGATGTGCGATTTTGGGGTGGAGGAACTGGACTGGCCTGCACAGAGTCCTGACCTCAACCTGATAGAACACCTTTGGGGTGAATTAGAGCGGAGACTGCGAGCCAGGCCTTCTCCTCCAACATCAGTGCCTGCTTCTGGAAGAATGGTCAAATGTTCCCATAGACGCTCCTAAACCTTGTGGACAGCCTTCCCAGAAGAGTTGAAGCTGTTATAGCTGCAAAGGGTGGGGCCAACTCAATATTGAACCCTATGGACTAAGACTGGGATGCCATTAAAGTTCATGTGCGTGTAAAGGCAGGTGTCCCAATACTTTTGGTAATATAGTGTATGCATTCACACACACACGTGTGTTTAAACCTGGGGTGCACACCTCTGCATAAATAGTTATATGACTTAACAAAGATAAGTTGAGAATTTCCGGTATGAGATATTAGATTAGATTTCTAACCGTATTTTCATTTTTCCATCAGGAAGAGTCGTGGAAGCGTTTGCCAGGCAAGCCCTATGGGAGGCGGGATTGAATTATGGGCATGGAACAGGACATGGAATAGGAAACTTTTTTGCGGTTCATGAGTGTAAGTCAACCAATATAAAGCCAAACGTTTCTCTTATTTAACCACTTCAGCCCCGGAAGGATTTCCCCCTTTAGGACCAGAGCACTTTTTGCGATTCGGCGCTGTGCTGCTTTAACTGACAATTGCGCGGTCGTGCGGCGTTGTACCCAAATTAAATTGGCGTCCTTTTTTCCCCCACAAATAGAGCTTTCTTTTGGTGGTATTTGATCACCTCTGCGTCATTTCTGATCACCGCTATCAATTTAAAAAAAGCAACAATTTTGCAAAAAAAAATATGTCTTACTTTTTGCTAAAATACAAATCCAAAAAAAAAAAAATGTATTCATCGGTTTTGGCCGATTTATATTCTTCCTCATATTTTTGGTAAAAAAAAAATTGCGATCCGCGTTTATTTATTGGTTTGCGCAAAAGTTGCCACGTTTACAAACCATGAGAATTCATTTCTGGCTTTTTTACCATTTTTTTTTTGTTACTGGTAATGGCAGCGATCTGCGATTTTTATCGGGACTGCGATATTGCGGTGGACATGTCGGACATTTTTGGCACTTTTTTTGGACCAATGACATTTATACAGCGATCAGAAATGTAAATATCCACTGATTACTGTATAAATGTAATTGGCAGCGAAGGGGTTAACCTGCAGGGGGCGCTCTAGGGGGTAACTGTGTACCCTAGGCGTGTTCTAACTGTGAGGGGGCTGGGCTGGCAGGGGCACCAGAGATCAAACTGATCCCAGTGACAGGGATCAGTAGATCTCTTACATGCCGCCTGACAGAGTCAGAGAGTTCTTTCTCTCTGGCAGGTCATCGCGGCTCGCCGGCGGACACCGGGTCCGCCCGAGCCGTGGGCACACTCCTCCAGAGTGCGGCGGGCACGAGAGCGAGCCGCCACTTATATACGGCGATTCGCGGGCGCTGCCACTCTTCAGCAGTAAATATACAGCGCGCGGTTGGGAAGCGGTTAACCACTGGAAGACCCGGCCTACTCTAACACTTTATTTCCATGTAAAAATCAGTATTTATTTAATTTTTTTTTTTAAATTACTAGAAAGTTTCTCAGAACCCCAAACACAATGTATATTTTTTTTAACAGAGGCCCTAGAGAATAAAATGGTGGTCATTGCAAATTTTTACGTCACACGGTATTTGCGCAGCGTTTTTTCAAACGCAATTTTTTGGGGGGAAAAATTACAGTTTAATTAATTTTACTGCAAAAAAAAATACAATATGTAATTACATTTTTTGGAAAAATATAAAAGATGATGCTACGCAGAATAAATAGATACCTAACATGCCGCATGCTCAAGGAATGGCGACAAAATACGGTATTTAAACATCTACATAGGTGACGCTTCAAAATTTTCTACAGGTTAGAGTTACAGAGGAAGTCTAGCACTAGAATTATTGCTCTCGCTATAACGTCTGCATGCAATTCCTCACATGTGTGGTGCAAACACCTTTTACGTATGCACACACAACGTACGTATCTGTTCACCTCTGCGCGCGAGCTCGGGGACATGGAGGACGTTTTTATAAAATGATTTATTTATTTAATTTTTTACACTGTTTCTTTTACAAAAATGTAATTACTTATGAATGTAAACATCCCATGTGACAGTAATAGGCAGTGACAGGTCCTCTTTATGGAGAGATCTGGGGTCTATAATGAATGTATACATCCCATGTGACAGTAATAGGAGGTGACAGGTCCTCTTTATGGAAGGATCTGGGGTCTATAATGAATGTAAACATCCCATGTGACAGTAATAGGCAGTGACAGGTCCTCGTCTAGAGAG
>BLSH010221709.1:205786-216233 GCA_018402905.1 Glandirana rugosa | reverse complement strand
TCTCCTGCAGCCTCTTTGAAGCCATTGGGAGACTACATGCACTCCGGTGATGGCTGCATGGCCATTCTCAGGGCAGATTGATGGTCCATGCCTGTGTAATGTGTGCAGAAATGGCCACTTGTCGCCAAGAGAAGCCCATGTGAAGAGTGATTACCACATCTGGCCCCTCTGATGTGAGAGTGCATGTAAAAAATGTAAGGGGGGCAAAGGACGGGAGGTCAGCCAGGTAGAGGATAGGGGGCAGCAGGGCAGAGAACAGGGGGCAGCAGAGCAGTGTACAGGGGGTCAGCAGGGCAGAAGACAAGGGGTAGCAGAGCAGAGGACAGGGGTCAGCAGGGCAGAGGGCAGGGGTCAGCAGGGCAGAGGACAGGGGTCAGCAGGGCTAAGCAGGGCAGTGTACAGGAGGCAGCAGGGCAGTTTACAGGGGGCAGCAGGGCAGTGTACATGGGGTCAGCTGGGCAGTGGACAGAGGTCAGCAGGGCAGTGTGCAGGGAGTCAGCAGGTCAGTGAACAGGGGTCAGCAGGGCAGTGGACAGGGGTCAACAGGGCGATGGACAGGGGACAGCAGGGCAGAGGACATAAGACAGCAGGGCAGTGTACAGGGGGCAGCAGGGCAGTGTACAGGGGACAGCAGGGCAAAGGAAAGGAGACAGCAGGGCAGTGTACAGGGGGCAGCAGGGCAGAAGACAGGAGAAAGGAGGGCATAGGACAGGGGGCAGCAAGGCAGTGTACAGGGGGGCAGCAGGGCAGAGAACAGGGGGCAGCAGGGCAGAGGACAAGGAGCCGCAGGGCAGTGTACAGGGAGCAGCAGGACAGAGAACAGGTGGAAGCAGGGCAGGGGGTAGCAGGACAGAGAACCAGGGGCAGCAGGACAGAGGGCAGCGGGACAGTGTACAGGGGGCAGCAGAGCAATGTACAGGTGGCAGCAGGACATTGTACAGGGGACCGCAGGACAGTGTACAGGGGACAGCAGGGCAGTGTACAGGGGGCAGCAGGACAGTGTACAGGGGGCAGCAGGACAGTGTACAGGGGGCAGCAGAGCAGTGTACAGGGGACAGCAGAGCAGTGTACAGGGAAAAGCAAGGCAGTGTACAGGGGGCAGCAGGACAGTGTACAGGGGACAGCAGAGCAGTGTACAGGGAAAAGCAAGGCAGTGTACAGGGGGCAGCAGGACAGTGTGCAGAGGACAGCAGGACAGTGTACAGGGTGCAGCAGGGCAGTGTACAGGGTGCAGCAGGGCAGTGTACAGGGTGCAGCAGGACAGTGTACAGGGTGCAGCAGGGCAGTGTACAGGGGACAGCAGGGCAGTGTACAGGGGGCAGCAGGACAGTGTACAGGGTGCAGCAGGACAGTGTACAGGGTGCAGCAGGACAGTGTACAGGGGACAGCAGGGCAGTGTACAGGGGACAGCAGGACAGTGTACAGGGTGCAGCAGGACAGTGTACAGGGTGCAGCAGGGCAGTGTACAGGGGACAGCAGGGCAGTGTACAGGGGGCAGCAGGACAGTGTACAGGGTGCAGCAGGGCAGTGTACAGGGGACAGCAGGGCAGTGTACAGGGTGCAGCAGGACAGTGTACAGGGTGCAGCAGGACAGTGTACAGGGTGCAGCAGGACAGTGTACAGGGGACAGCAGGACAGTGTACAGGGGACAGCAGGGCAGTGTACAGGGGACAGCAGGGCAGTGTACAGGGTGCAGCAGGACAATGTACAGGGGACAGCAGGGCAGTGTACAGGGGGCAGCAGGGCAGTGTACAGGGGACAGCAGGACAGTGTACAGGGGACAGCAGGACAGTGTACAGGGGGCAGCAGGACATTGTACAGGGGACAGCAGGGCAGTGTACAGGGGGCAGCAGGACAGTGTACAGGGGACATGAGGGCAGTGTACAGGGGAAAGCAGGCAGAGAACATGGGGAAGCAGGGCAGGGGATAGGGGGCAGCAGGACAGTGTACAGGGGACAGCAGGGCAGTGTACAGGGTGCAGCAGGACAGTGTACAGGGGACAGCAGGGCAGTGTACAGGGGGCAGCAGGACAGTGTACAGGGGACATGAGGGCAGTGTACAGGGGAAAGCAGGCAGGGAACATGGGGAAGCAGGGCAGGGGATAGGGGGCAGCAGGACAGTGTACAATGTGTTAATCCAAATAATGTCCAATAATCCAACTCAGTGGGTGCAAACTTATCCAGCCACTATAGGGATTGAAGGCTTACCGGAATTACTGGCTACACAATTAAGTGCAGCAAACGCGCATTGGTAACCATGTGGAATTGGTGTGTCTTCTCTTCTATCCTTATTGATGAAACTCCAAATAAGAAAAAACTTGTATGGTGTAATAATGTTACAATTCAAATGAATTACACCCAAGTGAATGACGCTCCATGCAATATATATGTGTAATCCTCGATCAGCGGCCTTCACCAGCTTTTCCCCCCCGTGCACTGCGCATTCCCCAAAGAAATGATCTTATAAGGCAACAATGGTGAAGTTCAGAAACCTGCAGGCTTCAATGGAGAGGGCTCTTCCCAATCTGTCTCACTTTGCAGGGTAGAGCCCCAATCATTTTTCCCCAAACACCAAAGGCAATAAACCAAAATATGCCTCATAGTGCAGTATTTATAGGAAAAAACATACAATAAAAAAAGGTATAAAATACATAAAAGCAAAGTACCAAGCCGCTACGCTTACAGTACACCTAACAGCGCCACCCGGACCTCCCATGTGGCGCCGCAATGTTCTGAATCTTAAATCCTACCCTTCGCGATTCGCATAAAAATGCATCCTCTGGGGCCTCTAACGTGTGTGGTGGCCACCATACTTATGTAGTGCCCCTTGGAAGTGTAAAACGCCTAATTTACGGTTCAGCGCCATTTTCTTGGAGAACCAGGAAGTGGTGCAAATACATAACAATAAAATGCTTAAATGAAACTGGCTTCCAATCAAACGAATACATCTAATAAATAACAAGATCCATCATGAATTACCATACGGTGCCTTGAAAAAGTATTCATACCCCTTGAAATTCCTGACATTTTGTCATCTTACAACCAAAAACGTCAATGTATTTTATTGGGATTTTATGTGATAGACGACACAAAGTGTCTCCTAATTGTGAAGTGGAAGGTAAATGATAAACGATACAAATAAATCTGTGAAAAGTGTGGGGGGCATTTGTATGGCGCCCCCCCCCCCCAGTCAATACTTTGTAGAACCGCCTTTCACTGCAATTACAGCTGCAAGTCTTTTTGGGGGAAGTCTCTGCCAGCTTTGCCCATCTAGAGAGGACATTTCTGCCCATTCTTCTTTGCAGAATCCCCCAAGCTCTGTCAGATTGGATGGAGGGCGTCTGTGATCAGCAATTTTCAAGTCTTGCCACAGATTCTCAATGGGATTTAGGTCTGGGCTGTGACTGGGCCATTCTAACACATGAATGTGCTTTGATCTAAACCATTCCATTGTAGCTCTGGCTGGATGTTTAGGGTCGTTGTCCTGCTGGAAGGAGAACCTCCGCCCCGGTCTCAAGTCTTTTGCAGACTCTAACAAGTTTTCTTCTAAGATTGCCCTGTATTTGGCTCCATCCATCTTCACATCAACTCTGACCAGCTTCCCTGTCCCTGCTGAAGAAAAGCATCCCCACACCATGAAGCTGTCACCACCATGTTTCACAGTGGGGATGGTGTGTTCAGGGTGATGTGCAGTGTTAGTTTTCTGCCACACATGGAGTTTTGCTTTTTGGCCAAAAAGTTCAATTTTGGTCTCATCTGAGCAGAGCCCCTTCTTCCACATGTTTGCTGTGTCCCCCACATGCAGGGGAGGGCTGGCCCAGGGGGTAGGGTGGCAATTGCCCCCCAGGCCACCCTAACTTACATTTAAAATGGCCGATGGCTGCTGCCCGCTCACACTTTTTTTTTCTTGTGGAGGAAGGAAATAAGGCCCAGGGGCGCAGCCACCAACTAACTGCAGGCAAAGGGGGGGCGCCCAGGGCCGGCCCTACCGTGGATCCCGTTAGGCCCATTGGGTGGGCATGGATGGTGAGCCGATTCGGTGGTTCAATGGGCCACTTGACTGGATTGCCCCCAGGCCTACGGCTGCCAGCCCTCCCCTGCCCACATGGCTTCTCACAAACTGCAAACTGGACTTCTTATGGTTTTCTTTCACCAATGGCTTTCTTCTTGCCACTCTTCCATAAAGGGCAGATTTGTGGAGAGCACGACTAACAGTTGTCCTGTGGACAGATTCTCCCACCTGAGATGTGGATCTCTTCAGCTTCTCCAGAGTTACCATGGAGCTCTTGGCTGCTTCTCTGATGAATGCTCTCCTTGCCCGGCCGGTCAGTTTAGGTGGGCGGCCATGTCTTGGTAGGTGTGCAGTTGTGCCATACTCTTTCAGTTTTCCGATGATGGATTGAACAGAGCTCCGTGAGATGTTCAAAGCTGGGGAGATTTTTTTATAACCTTGCTTTATACTCCTCCACAACTTTATCTCTGACATGTCTGGTGTGTTCCTTGGCCTTCATGATGCTGTTTGTTCACTAAGGTTTTCTAACAAACCTCTGAGGGCTTCACAGAACAGCTGTATTTATACTGAGATTAAATGACACACAGGTAGAGTCTATTTACTAATTAGGTGACTTCTGAAGGCAATTGGTTCCTCTAGATTTTAGTTAGGGGTATCAGAGTAAAAGGGGCTGAATACAAATGCCCCCCCCCACACTTTTCACAGATTTATTTGTATTGTTTATTGTTTTCCTTCCACTTCACAATTGTGAGCCACTTTGTGTCGGTCTATCACATAAAATCCCAATAAAATATATTTATGTTTTTGGTTGTAACATGAAAAAATGTGGGAAATTTCAAGGGGTATGAATACTTTTTCTACTTTTTCAAGGCACTGTAATGGATATAAAATAACTAAAAAGAAAAACAAAATATGCATGCACAGATATTACGTATGATAGATAAACTAAATATCATCTGCTGCAAACAAATATAATAAGATGGACCGCATAATAAAATGTATGTTAAAAATATATCCTATAAAGTGCTCACCCTCAGGGAGATACAGAATACAGATATCATAGAAATTATAACAAGAAAAAGTTACACTCTAACTCGTATCCATAAAACAGTTGACGCCCCATTCTATGTTAAGTCCATAAGGTGAATGGGACTTTAATTCGTAGATCCAACATGTTTCCATTTTAGATATTTCTCTAATTTTATTGCACCCTCTCCAATGGGGCAGTAACTTAGCAATGCCTACAAATGTTAAATCCCTAGGATCTCTGTTGTGTTTTCTACGAAAACGCATGGATAGGCTGTGTGTGGCGTGACCTGTTCTGATGTTCTATACATGCTCTTTTAGACGGTCCCTTAGAGCCGGTTGACACTGCCGCGACCTGAAAGTCGGCAGGACTTTGCCAGGCAACTTCAAGGCAACTTGAGGGCAACTTCAAACTCGACTATGCCAGGCGACTTTGCCTGTGGCAATCAGAGAAGGGAGGGAGGGTGTTGCCTGGGTAATTGGTGGGGGAGCACCTTGGTAAATTATTTTCTTTTTCCTTTAAAGTCGCTTCAATATAGAGGGAGATCCGACTTGGTGGCGACTTCCATTGAATTCTATGGGCATAAGTCGGATAGAAGTCGCCTTGAAGTACTACAGGAACCTTTTTTGAAGTTGGAGCGACCTCAGTAGTGTTCATTAAGACCGCTCCCATTCATTTCAATGGGATTTCTGATGTCAAGCGACATGGGGCGACTTGGGGCAACACAAGTCGGAGCACAAGTCGCCTATATGTGAACCGGCCCTTAGTCTACATTTGGTCCTACCTACATACTCAGGGGCGTAACAATAGGGGTTGCAGGGGTTGCAATTGCAACCGGGCCCCATGCTCCAGGCAGGGTTGCCAACCGCCAGTAAATTTACTGACAGTTTGTAAAAATCAGTAATTTTTACAACTGTCTATAAATATCAGGGTCTGATAATTTGTCATGCTGTGCTGATTTGTTAAGTGTAAACCGGGCAAACTACTTGATATGGGTATTGTCAGTGTTTCCATGTTGTGTTTAAATATCAATTGTCTTAGTTTTTCATAGGAATTCTATTATTTTTCAAGGTGCCAGTAAAAAATGTGCTCTGCCAGTAAATTTCCCATGTTTTGCCAGTAAAAAATGCTGCTGGAGGTTGGCAACACTGGCTCCAGGGGGCCCATGTGCCGCCCTTGTACACCTAAATAGGAGGGATGCTGGGGGTGGCATTTAGAGGAACCAATCTCCCCCATTTTCCTCTATCCAGTCTTCTGCTGTTCCCAGGGTGCCTGTGATTCCCTGGTCCCCCCCACAGAGCTGCTGTCTTCCCCCCTCCTGTAGAAGAGGAGTCATGATGGAGAGATGGGAACGAGTCGGTAAATTTGTCATTTACCGGCTCCTTCCTTTTCTGAATGGACAGAGTCAGTGATTGGTACCAATTGGTTCATTCATAACTGAAGCATAGTAAACTGTTTTTACTACACTTCCTTTTCTGAATGAATGGGAGGCTCGGTGCACAGCTCTTCCTGTCCATTCATTCTGTGCAGTTGAGGTTACAGAGATGAAGATTGTGGGCTGAGGTTTGTTTGGACCCCCTGATATCTCATCAAAGCCCCCCCAACAGAGCTCCTAAAAAAAAAATGTAAAAATAAAATTGTAAAAGAAATAAAATGGTAAAAAAATAATAAAATTAAAATAAAAATTAAAAACTACTGACAGCAGTGAGGGAACTATCAGGGTTGCAAAGGTTGCAATTGTGACCGGGCCCTGGCATTTCACCACCATGGGGAGGCCCGAAGATGGCAGAAAGGGGGCCCTGCTGCAGAACTTGTGAAAGGACCCTGCTGGGGTACCATAATAAAGGGACCCGCGATGGGATACAAAGAAACCTTTGCATCTTCTGTGGCAGGAAAAGAATACAATATAGATACTTTTATTTCTTGTGAAGCCACGCATGTTGTGCATTTGTTAGAATGTAAACAGTATGTAGGTTGGACCAAATGTAGACCAAGGGCCGTTCACACAGACGCTCCAACTTGTGTCACCCCAAGTCGCTTTACATCAGAAATCCCATTGAAATGAATGGGAGCCGTCTTAATGAACACTACTGAAGTCGCTCCGACTTAAAAAAAGGTTCCTGTACTCCTTCAAGGCGACTTCTATCCGACTTGTGCCCATAGAATTCAATGGAAGTCGCCTCCAAGTCGGATCCCCCATCTATATTGAAGCGACTTTACAGGAAAAAGTATTTTTCACGAATTACCCAGGCAACCCCCTCACTCCCTTCTCTGATTGGCCACAGGGCGAAGTCGCCTGGCACAGTCGAGTTTGAAGTTGCCTGGCAAAGTCCTGCCGACTTTCAGCGTGAACCGGCTCTAAGAAACAGTCTAAAAGAGCATGTACAGTTGTGCTCATAAGTTTGCATACCCTGGCAGAATTGATGATTTCTTGGCCATTTTTTAGAGAATATGAATGAGAACACAAAAACATTTCTCTCACTCATGGTTGGTGTTTGGCTGAAGCCATTTATTATCAATCAACTGTGTTTACTCTTTTTATATCATAATGACAACAAAAACTCCCCAAATGACCCTGATCAAAAGTTTACATACCCCAGTTCCTAATACCGTGTATTGCCCCCTTTAACATCAATGACAGCTTGAAGTATTTTGTGGGATTTGTGGGTGATGAGGCTTTTTATCTTCTCAGATGGTAAAGCTGCCCATTCCTCAGTTCCTGGAAATTCTTGGGCTGTCTTGCATGAACTGCATGTTTGAGATCTCCCCAGAGTGGCTCAATGATATTGAGGTCAGGAGACTGAGATGGCCACTCCAGAACCTTCACTTTATTCTGCTGTAGCCAATGACAGGTCGGCTTGGCCTTGTGTTTTTGGATCATTGTCATGTTGGACGTCCCATGTGCAGCTTCCTGGCTGATGAATGCAAATGTTCCTCCAGTATTTTTTGATAACTGCATTCATCTTGCCATCAATTTTGACCAAATTTCCTGTGC
Source organism: Glandirana rugosa (assembly GCA_018402905.1). Classification (NCBI taxonomy): domain Eukaryota; kingdom Metazoa; phylum Chordata; class Amphibia; order Anura; family Ranidae; genus Glandirana; species Glandirana rugosa. The sequence goes on along the minus strand of BLSH010221709.1, from coordinate 208,200 downwards.
CTTTGTAGCTCACACATCCCCAAAACATCAGCGATCCACCTCCGTGTTTCACAGTAGGAATGGTGAACCTTTCATCACAGGCCTTGTTGTCTCCTCTCCAAATGTAGCGTTTATGGTTGTGGCCAAAAAGCTCAATTTTGGTCTCATCACTTCAACTGACTTTGTGGCAGAAGGTTTGAGTCTTGTCTCTGTGCTGTTTGGTGTATTGTAAGCGGGATACTTTGTGGCATTTGCGTAGTAATGGCTTTCTTCTGGCGACTCAACCATGCAGCTCATCTTTCTTCAAGTGCCTCCTTATTGTGCATCTTGAAGCAGCCACACCCCATGTTTTCAGAGAGTCCTGAAGTTATTTGTGGGTTTTCTTTGCATCCCGAACAATTTTCCTGGCAGTTGTGGCTGAAATTGTAGTTGATCTACCTGACCGTGGTTTGGATTCAACAGAACCCCTCATTCTCCACTTCTTGATTAGAGTTTGAACACTGCTAATTGGCATTCTCAATTCCTTGGATATCTTTTTATATCCCTTTCCTGTTTTATACAGTTCAACTACCTTTTCCCGCAGATCCTTTGACAATTCTTTTGCTTTCCCCATGACTCAGAATCCAGAAACGTCAGTGCAGCACTGGATGAAATATGCAAGGATCTGTCAGGAGTCCAGAAACTCATTGACCTTTTATACACACAACACTAATTACAAGCAAACAGATCACAGGTGAGGATGGTTACCTTTAATAGCCATTCAAACCCCTTTGTGTCAACTTGTGTGCATGTTATCAGGCCGAAATCACCAGGGTATGTAAACTTTTGATCGGGGTCATTTGGGAAGTTTCTGTTGTCATTATGATATAAAAAAAGTAAACACAGCTGATTGATAATAAATGGCTTCAGCCAAACACCAACCATGAGTGAAAGAAAAGTTTTTGTGTTCTCATTCATATTCTCTGAAAAAATCAAGAAATCATAAATTCTGCCAGGGTATGTAAACTTATGAGCACAAGTGTATATAACATCAGAGCAGTTTACACCAAACACAGTCTATCCATGCGTTTTCATAGAAAACACAACAGAGATCCTAGTGATTTAAAATTTGTAGGCATTGCTAAGTTACAGCCCCATTGGAGAGGGTGCAATAAAATTAGAGAAATGTCACTTAGCACCGCACCACGCGGTCAGCGAGGTGGCCAGCCCGCCCTGAAAGTGATTTGCCAGGCACAGCAGTGCTTCCGGGAAGTGGCAGTCAGTTGGGTGGGGAAGGTTGTGCCGATGTGGCTGCGGGGGAATTGAGCACTTGGCAAGTGAGGGGGAGCTGTGTGCCAGGGAGGGGACATGGTGCCCACCTCCTCCTCTCGCCCAGCCGTCCTCGGACCGATGGGAGCCAACCCAGTGTCGCCCTCCTCACAAGCCAAGCTGCTGCTGACCTTTTCCTCAGCCCCCATGCCGAGCATCCACTGAGGCTGCTGCTTTTTTTTGGATTGGCCTGCAGAGAGTCAGTCAGCGCCCCAGCCCCATGTAGGGTGGCGGCCTTCAGCCCCTCACATTCCCCGGCCAGGCTGGTAGGGAAACCAGCGTCTGTGGCTGCGCCATAGGCCGCTGCCTAGTTCGCCTAGTGGTAGCGCCGGCCCCGACTGGAAGGTGACCTGTTGGGTTCTCTGCAATCCTTGGCCGTTACATGTGCGTTGTCTGGAGTATGAAGGGTCTCACTTCTCCATGTTCTTCATTTGCATGTTAGTTCAATTGTCAACAGAGCTTAGAGATCACGAATGTTCCTAAAGGGGACACCCCTCACAACTTCATCTAAAACGAAAAGATAGAGTTCTTTGCGAAGTTGTGAGCTCCTTGAGGTGCCCCCTTGCCAAGTCACTTTGATGGGCAAATCGAAATAAATTGGAAGATGACCTGTTGGGTTCTCTGCTCTCCTTGGCCTTTGTGGTCATTCTTTATGCCTCGCCTAGAGTATTGAGGGTTCTGCCTCCCCTGGACTCTTATTCCTTCCTTTGGTTTCCCATAACCGTGCGTTTACTTCTTGTGTCCAGACGTTCTCTGCCTCTTCACTCTGGGAGTTATGAGATCCGCTCCGTATTTCTTACTGGTGTTTCCGGTTCCTCTCGTCTCTTGGGTTGTCCAGTAGAAGGTTAAATAAAGCTAAACGGGTAGTTTCACTGAACCGTTCCCCCGTGGAGTTCCTCGAGTGTTGAAGCGTTTCTTGAGATAGAAAAGCAAAATCTACTTCAACACTCCCCACAGGGGAAATCCTTGTAAGCACTAGAGATTCGAGACAACTGTTAACTTGATTGTACGTTTACTTCTTGTACCTCTTCACTCTGGGAAGTATGAGGTCTGTTGCGTGTACATTGCCGGTTCCTAACGTCTCTTGGGTTGTCCAGTGGAAGGTCAGCCCCGGCCGCGATGGTGAT
>BLSH010221709.1:140474-155531 GCA_018402905.1 Glandirana rugosa | reverse complement strand
GTATATGGGAGCCATGATCACTCCCCTCCTCCTGCCAGCCCAGCCCCCATACAGTTAGAAGACACTGAGGGAACACAGTTAACCCCTTAGAGCGCCCCCTCCAGGTTAACCTCTTCACTGCCCATGGCATTTACACAGTAATCAGTGCATTTTTATAGCACTGATCGCTGTATAAATGCCAATGGTCCCAAAAAAGTGTCAAAATGATCCGACATGTCCTTCGCAATATTGCAATACCGCTAAAAATCGCCGCCATTACTAGTAAAAAATTTAAACAATAATAAAAACCCCAGAAATTAATTCTCATCATTCGTAAACGCAGCAACTTTTGCGCGAACCAATCAATAAACGCCGATTGTGATTTTTATAACAAAAAATATGAGGAAGAATATAAATCGGGCAAAACCAATGAAAAAAAAATGTTTTTTTATATTTTTTTTTTTTTGGATTTGTATTTTAGCAAAAAGTAAGAAATTTGGGGGTCTTTTTGCAAAATTGACGCTTTTTTTTTTGTTTATAGCGGTGATCAGAAATGACGCAGAGGGGATCAAATACCTCCAAAAGAAACTCTATTTGTGGGGGAAAAAAGGACGCAGATTTCATTTGGGTACAACGCCGCACGACCGCGCAATTGTCAGTTAAAGCGACGCAGCGCCGAATCGCAAAAAGTGCTCTGGTCCTAAAGTGGGAAATCCTTCCGGGGCTGAAGGGGTTAATGCACCTGGAATGTATTTAGATAACTTCACCTAAAGGCTCAGTTGGGCTCCAATGGTTTTATGACCTTGTCGGTCCATCCAATCTATGTGACCAGAACTCACGTTAGTGGATTGGCACCCCAGAGAATCCGGCCTCCATGTCTGCCAGGTGGGGGTGCTTGCCCAATCCCCCCCCCCGAGTCTTCCCCCTTCTATCTGGGTGACGGGGAGAAGTTTCAGACTCTGCAGATTGCCAAGTTGTCTCTTTCATAAGCGGCACAACGTCTGGGGATGGGTGAGGTGGTGACATACCAAGTGACGCCAGGGCAGTGCTGACCGCTTCCCGTGCTCAGACAGCGTTTCTCAACAATTAAAAGTCTAATATATAAATACAGTATCAGACAAAAGTAAGTACACCCCTCACATTTCTTCTATCTTTTCATGTGACAACACTGAAGAGCTGACACTTTGCTACAATGTAAAGTAGTGAGTGTACAGCTTGTATAACAGTGTAAATTTACTGCCCCCTCAAAATAACTCAACACACAGCCATTAATGTCTAAACCGCTGGCAACAAAAGTGAGTACACCCCTAAGTGAAAATGTCCAAATTGGGCCCAAAGTGTCAATATTTTGTGTGGCCACCATTATTTTCCAGCACTGCCTTAACCCTCTTGGGCATGGAGGTCACCAGAGCTTCACAGGTTGGCACCGGAGTCCTCTTCCCCTCCTCCATGATGACATCACAGAGCTGGTGGATGTTAGAGACCTTGCGCTCCTCCACCTTCCGTTTGAGGAGCCCCACAGATGCCCAATAGGGTTTAGGTCTGGAGATGCTTGGCCAGTCCATCACCTTTACCCTCAGCTTCTTTAGCAAGGCAGTGGTCGTCTTGGAGGTGTGTTTGGGGTCGTTATGTTGGAATACTGCCCTGTGGCCCAGTCTCTGCAGGGAGGGAAAGCTCTGCTTCAGTAGGTCACAGTACATGTTGGCATTCATGGTTCCCTCAATGAACTGTAGCTCCCCAGTGCCGGCAGCACTCATGCAGCCCCAGACCATGACCCTCCCACCACCATGCTTGACTGTGAGGGGTGTACTTACTTTTGTGAGATACTGTATATATAGTATACAGTGTATACACTATATTGTCAATAGTATTGGGACGCCTGCCTTTACACGCACATGAACTTTAATGGCATCCCAGTCTTAGTCCATAGGGTTCAATATTGAGTTGGCCCACCCTTTGCAGCTATAACAGCTTCAACTCTTCTGGTAAGGCTGTCTACAAGGTTTAGGAGTGTCTATGGGAATGTTTGACCGTTCTTCCAGAAGAGCATTTGTGAGGTCAGGCGCTGATGTTGGATGAGAAGGCTTTGTTCTAATTCATCCCAAAGGTGTTCTATCGGGTTGAGGTCAGGACTCTGTGCAGGCCAGCCAAGTTCCTTCACCCCAAACTCACTCATCCAGGTCTTTATGGACCTTGCTTTGTGCAGTGGTCCAAATCATTTGGTGGAGGGGGGATTATGGTGTGGGGGTTGTTTTTCAGGGGTTGGGCTTGGCTCCTTAGTTCCAGTGAAGGGAACTCTTAAGGCGTCAGCATACCAAGACATTTTGGACAATTTCATGCCCCCAACTTTGTGGGAAGAGTTTGGGGATGGCCCCTTCCTGTTCAAACATGACTGCCCACCAGTGCACAAAGCAAGGTCCATAAAGACATGGATGAGAGAGTTTGGGGTGGAAAAACTTGACTGGGCTGCACAGAGTCCTGACCTTAACCCAATAGAACACCTTTGGGATGAATTAGAACAAAGCCTTCTCATCCAACATCAGTGCCTGACCTCTGGAAGAATGGTCAAACCTTCCCATAGACGCTCCTAAACCTTGTGGACGACCTTCCCAGAAGAGGTGAAGCTGCAAAGGGTGGGCCAACTCAATATTGAACCCTACAGATTAAGACTGGGATGCCATTAAAGTTCATGTGCCGTGTAAAGGCAGGCGTCCCAATACTTTTGACAATATAGTGTATACACTGTATACTATATATACAGTATCTCACAAAAGTAAGTACACCCCTTTTGGTAATATAGTGTATCTATATATAATTTATTTTATTTTTTTTTTGTAATGTTTTTGTTTTTTTCACCATAGCAAGTGAAAGGAAATCCTCTGTTGGCTCCTATTGGAAGATTTCCTCTCTATTTCTCTTCTGGTGACAACTCAAAAACGTTCGATTTTCCCATCACTCTCAGTTCCGGTGACAACAGGAAGGGCAAATGTCCCCAATGGGGACACAGACAGCAAAAAAAAAATTGAAAGGGTTCCTAATTTTTCCCCGACTGAACGGAAAACTGGGGGAAAAAAAATTGGCTTTAAAAATTAACTAAATTAAATTAAAGTTGACATGAATTCTGTTTTTTTTTTTCCTTTCCCTGCCCCCCCCCCTTTCCCCCCCCCCATCAACATGATAATGAATTTTTTTAATGACCTCTCTTATTATGCAGCCAATGACGTCATCACCGGGTCTCTGTGCTTCTCTATGCAATGCAGGCAGATCGTGGCTGGTAGGAGGGGCCAGCAGGGTTCTGTATATAAAGCAGGACAGCCCCCCCCCCGGCCTCAGTACTCCTCTCCAGAGCCCTCAGAATTGATGCAAGCAGTGGGCCGGCTCCTGGGAGGAGTTATGCAAATATAAAAATGTCTTAATGGGCGGGTGTTGGTGTGGAGTGGGCGTTGCTAGGCAGACACCCCCCCTAGGTCCCGCCCACATGTGATGCCGAGCCTCCATAATTGAAAGAACTAAAATCCAATGAATGAAAGGGGTGGGGAAGAAAAGGGCTAAATGATGCTGGGCGTCCTCCAGCCAGGAAATGAGGGCGGGGCTCTCTCTGACTTGCTGCAGCTTCTAATGCACGCGGTGAGAAGCTCGCAGTGTGCGGTGAAATCAGAGGGAGCCTCCACTCCTGTGCAGAGGACGCATTGTGGCCGTTTGTAATGGCGGTGAAGGAAACAATGTTGCTGGTTGGTCATTTGCTGCGTTTGTTTCCTTTGCAGATCCCGGAGGATGAAAACGCGCAGGCCGGCGAGGAAGGGAAACGCAGTGCGGGGAAAATAGGCAAGAAATGGCGGGCGGTGATATCGCGGACGATGAACAGGAAAAGCGGGAAGATGATGATGAAGGCCATGGCTGACGAGATGGTGAGGAGATCGGTGACGCGGATTGTGGACCTCTCACATCATTCACTGTCTGGCTACATAACATGCAGGGGTACCCAATAAAGTGCCCCCCCCCCCTTATATCACCACACAGCTGCCTGACATGTTTCAGTCACTGGGGGCGAGAAGGACCTCAGCAGAGAGCCGATGTTCTTTTTGGCAAACTTCACTTCTATGCAGGTTGTGGTTGGTGCATTTTTACCAAATGTTTCGCATTTTTTAACGCTTTGTTCAGGTGCACGCCATGCCTATCGCTGATAGGAAAGTGTTGGGCAGTTCTGTCCATGGAGGGCGACTTTGATGAGACTTCACTCTCTGTGGCACTCAAGTTGCATCAAAGTTGGGTCAGGGTTAGAGATAGGGTTAGGGGTAGAGTTAGTGTTAGGGTACGGGTTAGAGTTTGGGTAAGAGTTAGTGTTTGAGTTAGGGTTAGCACTAGTGTTAGAGTTTGGGTTAGGGTTAGCGTTAGTGTTAGGGTTAGTGTTAGAGTTTGTGTTAGTGTTAGATTTAGGGTTTGGCTTAGTGTTTGGGTTAGACTTTGGGAAAGGGTTAAAGTTATGGTTAGGGTTACGGTTAGAGTTTGGGTTAGTGTTAGAGTTAGTATTAGGGTTAGAGTTTGGGTTAAGGTTAGTGTTAGGGTTAGAGTTTGGGTTAGTGTTAGATTTAGTGTTTGGGTTAGGGTTTGAGTTTGGGAAAGGGTTAGAGTTTGGGTTAGGGTTAGCGTTAGTGTTAGTGTTAGAGTTAGTGCTGGATTTAGGGTTTGGGTTAGAGTTTGGGTTAGGGTTAGACTTTGGGTTAGGGTTAGATTTAGGGTTTGGCTTAGTGTTTGGGTAAGAGTTAGAGTTTGGGTTAGATTTAGGGTTTGGGTTAGGGTTAGAGTTAGTGCTGGATTTCGGGTTTGGGTTAGGGTCAGATTCAGGGTTAGGGTTAGAGTTTGGGTTTGGGGAAGGGTTAGATTTAGGGTTTGGCTTAGTGTTTGGGTAAGAGTTAGAGTTTGGCTTGGGGTTATAGTTTGGCTTGGGGTTAGAGTTTGGGTTAGATTTTGGGTAAGGGTTAGGGTTAGAGTTAGAGTAAGATTTAGGGTTTGGGTTAGGTTTATAATTAGTGTTAGACTTAGCGTTAGAGTTAGGGTTTGGGTTAGTGTTTGGGATAGGGTTAGAGTTAGGGTTAGACTTTGGGTTAGTGTTAGGGTTAGAGTTAGAGCTAGAGTTTGGGTTAAGGTTAGCGTTAGGGTACGGGTTAGAGTTTGGGTAAGAGTTAGTGTTTGAGTTAGGGTTAGCACTAGTGTTAGGATTAGCATTAGAGTTTGGGTTAGTGTTAGGGTTAGTGTTAGATTTAGGGTTTGGGTTAGAGTTTGGATTAGGGTTAGAGTTTGGATTAGGGTTAGAGTTTGGATTAGAGTTAGAGTTAGTGTTAGAGTTTGGGTTAGTGTTAGATTTAGGGTTTGGCTTAGTGTTTGGGTTAGACTTTGGGAAAGGGTTAGAGTTTGGATTAGGGTTAGAGTTTGGATTAGAGTTAGAGTTTGGGTTAGTGTTAGATTTAGGGTTTGGCTTAGTGTTTGGGTTAGACTTTGGGAGAGGGTTAGAGTTTGGATTAGGGTTAGAGTTTGGGTTAGAGTTAGGGTTAGAGTTTGGGTTAAAGTTATGGTTAGGGTTACGGTTAGAGTTTGGGTTAGTGTTAGAGTTAGTATTAGGGTTAGAGTTTGGGTTAAGGTTAGTGTTAGGGTTAGAGTTTGGGTTAGTGTTAGATTTAGTGTTTGGGTTAGGGTTTGAGTTTGGGAAAGGGTTAGAGTTTGGGTTAGGGTTAGCGTTAGTGTTAGTGTTAGAGTTAGTGCTGGATTTAGGGTTTGGGTTAGAGTTTGGGTTAGGGTTAGACTTTGGGTTAGGGTTAGATTTAGGGTTTGGCTTAGTGTTTGGGTAAGAGTTAGAGTTTGGGTTAGATTTAGGGTTTGGGTTAGGGTTAGAGTTAGTGCTGGATTTCGGGTTTGGGTTAGGGTCAGATTCAGGGTTAGGGTTAGAGTTTGGGTTTGGGGAAGGGTTAGATTTAGGGTTTGGCTTAGTGTTTGGGTAAGAGTTAGAGTTTGGCTTGGGGTTATAGTTTGGCTTGGGGTTAGAGTTTGGGTTAGATTTTGGGTAAGGGTTAGGGTTAGAGTTAGAGTAAGATTTAGGGTTTGGGTTAGGTTTATAATTAGTGTTAGACTTAGCGTTAGAGTTAGGGTTTGGGTTAGTGTTTGGGATAGGGTTAGAGTTAGGGTTAGACTTTGGGTTAGTGTTAGGGTTAGAGTTAGAGCTAGAGTTTGGGTTAAGGTTAGCGTTAGGGTACGGGTTAGAGTTTGGGTAAGAGTTAGTGTTTGAGTTAGGGTTAGCACTAGTGTTAGGATTAGCATTAGAGTTTGGGTTAGTGTTAGGGTTAGTGTTAGATTTAGGGTTTGGGTTAGAGTTTGGATTAGGGTTAGAGTTTGGATTAGGGTTAGAGTTTGGATTAGAGTTAGAGTTAGTGTTAGAGTTTGGGTTAGTGTTAGATTTAGGGTTTGGCTTAGTGTTTGGGTTAGACTTTGGGAAAGGGTTAGAGTTTGGATTAGGGTTAGAGTTTGGATTAGAGTTAGAGTTTGGGTTAGTGTTAGATTTAGGGTTTGGCTTAGTGTTTGGGTTAGACTTTGGGAGAGGGTTAGAGTTTGGATTAGGGTTAGAGTTTGGGTTAGAGTTAGGGTTAGAGTTTGGGTTAAAGTTATGGTTAGGGTTACGGTTAGAGTTTGGGTTAGTGTTAGAGTTAGTATTAGGGTTAGAGTTTGGGTTAAGGTTAGTGTTAGGGTTAGAGTTTGGGTTAGTGTTAGATTTAGGGTTTGGCTTAGTGTTTGGGTTAGGGTTTGAGTTTGGGAAAGGGTTAGAGTTTGGGTTAGGGTTAGCGTTGGGGTTAGTGTTAGAGTTAGTGCTGGATTTAGGGTTTGGGTTAGAGTTTGGGAAAGGGTTAAAGTTTGGGTTAGGGTTAGCGTTAGTGCTGGATTTAGGGTTTGGGTTAGAGTTTGCGTTAGGGTTAGCGTTAGAGTTTGGGTTAGTGTTAGATTTAGGGTTTGGCTTAGTGTTTGGGTAAGAGTTAGAGTTTGGGTTAGATTTAGGGTTTTGGTTAGATTTTGGGTTAGGGTTAGAGTTAGTGCTGGATTTAGGGTTTGGGTTAGAGTTTGGGTTTGGGGAAGGGTTAGATTTAGGGTTTGGCTTAGTGTTTGGGTAAGAGTTAGAGTTTGGCTTGGGGTTAGAGTTTGGGTTAGAGTTACTGTTAGGGTTAGGTTTATAATTAGTGTTAGACTTAGCGTTAGATTTAGGGTTTGGCTTAGTGTTTGGGTAAGAGTTAGAGTTTGGCTTGGGGTTAGGGTGTGGGTTAGATTTTGGGTAAGGGTTAGAGTAAGATTTAGGGTTTGGGTTATGTTTATAATTAGTGTTAGACTTAGCGTTAGAGTTAGGATTTGGGTTAATGTTTGGGATAGGGTTAGGGTTTGGGGCAGGATTATGGTTAGCAGTTATTACCTCTAACCCAAACCCTAATGATTGCCTCTAACCCTAACATTTAACCCTAACCCTAACATGTGACTTTGGACACATAAAGGTTCCTGTGCTGCATTGATGCGACTTGTGTGCCAGAGAGTGTAAAGTTCCATATTCCATGAACAGAACTGATCTAAGGGGTGGGCAACCTCAGCATTTCAGGGGAACTACAAGTCCCATGAGGCAGTGCAAGACTTACAGCCCCAGGCCTAAATGGCAGAGGCAGCGGGATGATGGGATTTGTAGTTTCACCCAGCTTTATACCTGAGGCATGAGATTCACAAGGCCGGCTGAAATCCCTTCCCCTGTACTGTGTTACAGCCCTGTAGCTGAGTGGGCGGAGTTCCCCTTTAACCTTTCTCCTTGTGTCCTGTAGGGGGAGACGGGAGAGCCTGGGTCGTTGTCTCCGACGTCTTTAGACAGCAGCTTGGATGGGAGCTTCCCCGGGAAACTTTCTGATCCGGAGGACAATCAGCACTCATCTGTCAGCAGGCAGACCTCCACCGGTGAGTGTGCATTTCCTGCAGCAAGACGACGGAGACTGCAATCTGAGTAACACCGGGAATTTATTTGTATTTTGGTGAATGCGTCCTAAGTAATATTCCAGGTATTCATTACCTCTCCCAGACAGTGCTTTCATCTGCTTTTCTCTCCAGAAGGACGGCACCATCCTTATTCAGTAATCATGCAGGGTTCACCATCTGCCTCCTAGACTGAGATGCCAGTCATGTGAATCCTGGTGTTGATTGAGTTCACAAATGTCTGACACAGATCAGCCCTGCTGCAGCTTCTCATCATGTGACTTGATACAAAGTTACACTGTTGCAAGCTGATCACTGGGAGGAGACTGAGGACATTCTCCACCCTGCCTGCTGCAGACTGATGACATCTTCTCAGCCTAGGCAAATTCAATGGGGGAAAGGAGACTGCAGAAATGCTTCCTCCTGCCTGCAGCAGATTGATGACATCATCGTAGCCTTGGCAAAGTCACTTGGGGAGAGGAGAATGAGGAAATTCTTCCTCCTGCCAGCAGTAGACTGATTACTTCATCTCAGGGTAGGCAAAGCCACTGGGAGAGAGGAGACTGAGAAAGTGCTTTCTCCTGCCTGAAGCAGACTGATGACATTGTTTCAGCCTAGACAAAGTCACTGGGGGAGAAAAGAATGAGGTAAATGGTTCCTCCTGCCTGCAGCAGACTGATGACACCGTATCAGCCTAGTCAAAGTCATTTGGGCAAAGGAGACTGAGAAAATGCTTCCTACTGCTTGCAGCAGACTAATACGATTTTCTCAGCCTAGGGAAAGTCAATGGGGGAAGGGAGATTGATGAAATGTTTCTTCCTGCCTGCAGCAAACTGAGGACATAATCTCACCCTAGGCAAAGTCAATGGGGAAGAGGAGATTGAGGAAATGCTTCCTCCTGCCTGCAGCAAACTGAGGACATCATCTCAGCCTAGGCAAAGTCAATGGGGATGAGGATATTGAGGAAAGGCTTTCTCCTGCCTGCAGCAGACTGATGACATTGTCTCAGCCTAGGCAAAATCACTGGGGGAGAGGAGACTGAGGAAATGATTCCTCCTGCCTGCAGCAGACTGATGACACCGTATCAGCCTAGGCAAAGTCATTTGGGGAGAGGAGACTGAAAAAACGCTTCCTACTACCTGCAGCAGACTAATAAGATTGTATCAGCCTAGGGAAAGTCAATGGGGAAGAGGCGATTGAGGAAATGCTTCCTCCTGCCTGCAGCAGACTGAGGACATCATCTTAGCCTAGGCAACGTCAATGGGGAAGAGGAGACTGAGGAAATGATTCCTCCTGCCTGCAGCAGACTGATGACTTCATCGCAATATATTATACAAATACCAGATGATAACATTGACTAGGTGCAGGCCAGCAACAGGCTTTTCAATGTCAGCACTGTGCATTTATCAGAGAATGTTAATCTGACCATCAAATGAATATCCAGGATGGACAAACTGTATATTAGTGGAATCACCCAAGCGATACACCTTATAATGTTAGAATACTCGCAGGATCCCTGGTGGGCCTTCCAGAATTCCTAGGACCTCCAAGAATTCCATAGTTCCCAGTATTGATGCTGGATGTGACCTCTGACCAAAAGGATATTTAAACTTCAAACGTTGGATGTGCCTGGTGCTGTGCATTATCACCACCTGAGAGATAAAGTGCTGTAATACTTACCTATTAGTTGCCTGTTTGTTGCTGACCTGAATTTACATGGCCGCTCTCTTGCCTGCTGCCTGCCTTGATCTCAGCCTGAACCTGACTTATTTTGCCTGTTACTTACCACAACCTCTGCCTGAACCTGACCACTCTCTTGCCTGCCACCTACCATGACCTCTGCCTGGACCTGACTACTCTCTTGCCTGATGCCTGGCTCAATCACTGCCTGGACCCGATTTCACTCTTGCCTGCTGCCTACCACAACCTCTGTCTGGACCTGACTACTCTCTTGCCTCCTGCCTGGAACTAAATGTTCTCTTGCCTGCTGCCTGGATCAACCACTGCTTGGACAGGATTACCCGCTTGCCTGTTGCTTACAACAACATCTGCTTAGACCTGACTACTCTCTTGCCTGCCACCTACCACGACCTCTGCCTGGACCTGACTACTCTTTTGCCTGTCCCCTGATTTTGACTTCTACCTGGACCTACATGCTCTCTTGCCTGCTGCCTGGCTAATCCCCATGCCTGGACCTGAATTCTTTCTTACCTGCTGCCTACCACAACATCTGCTTGGACCTGACTACTCTCTTGCCTGACATCTACCATGACTTCTGCCTGAAACTGACCACTCTCTTGCCTGCCACCTACCATGACCACTGCCTGGACCTGACTACTCTCTTGCCTATCACCTACCATGATGTCTGCCTGGACCTGACTACTCTCTTGCCTGCTGCCTGGCTCAACCACTGCCTGGACCTGATTTCTCTCTTGCCTGCTGCCTACCACAACATTTGCTTGGACCAGACTACTCTCTCGCCTGCTGCCTGCCACAACCTCTGTTTAGCTCTGACTACTCTCTTGTCTCCTGCCGGCTCAACCCCTGCCTGGAATTAAATGCTATCCTGCCTACTGCCCGGACCTGATTTCTCTCTTGCCTGTTGCCTAACACAACATCTGCTTGGACCAGACTACTCTTTGCCTGCTGCCTACCACAACCTCTGTCTGAACCTGACTACTCTCTTGCCTCTTGCCTGGAACTAAATGCTCTCTTGCCTGCTGCCTGGATCAACCATTGCTTGGACCGAATTACCCGCTTGTCTGCTGCCTACCACAAAATCTGCTTAGACCTGACTACTCTCTTGCCTGCCACCTACCACGACCTCTGCCTGGACCTGACTACTCTTTTGCCTGCCCCCTGATTTTGACTTCTATCTGGACCTACATGCTCTCTTGCCTGCTGCCTGGCTAATCCCCATGCCTGGACCTGAATTCTTTCTTACCTGCTGCCTACCACAACATCTGCTTGGACCTGACTACTCTCTTGCCTGACATCTACCATGACATCTGCCTGAAACTGACCACTCTCTTGCCTGCCACCTACCATGACCACTGCCTGGACCTGACTACTCTCTTGCCTATCACCTACCATGATGTCTGCCTGGACCTGACTACTCCCTTGCCTGCTGCCTGGCTCAACGACTGCCTGGACCTGATTTCTCTCTTGCCTGCTGCCTACCACAACATCTGCTTGGACCAGACTACTCTCCTGCCTGCTGCCTGCCACAACCTCTGTTTAGATCTGACTACTCTCTTGTCTCCTGCCTGGCTCAACCCCTGCCTGGAATTAAATGCTATCCTGCCTACTGCCTGGACCCGATTTCTCTCTTGCCTGCTGCCTACCACAACATCTGCTTGGACCAGACTACTCTCTTGTCTGCTGCCAGCACAACTTCTGTCTGGACCTGACTACTCTCTTGCCTCCTGCCTGGTTCAACCCCTGTCTAAAATTAAACGCTCTTTCCTGCTGCCTGGATCAACCACTACCTGTAACTGGTTTCCCTCTTCCCTGCTGCCTACAACATCTGCTTGGACGACTCTCTTGCCTGCCACCTACCATGACCTCTGCCTGGACTTAACTACTCTTTTGCCTACCACCTGATTTCAACCTCTGCCTGGACCTACATGCTCTCTTGCCTGCTGCCTGGTTAATCCCCTGCCTGGACCTGAATTCTCTCTTACCTGCTGCCTACCATAACATCTGCTCGGACCTGACTACTCTCTTGCCTGCCATGACCTCTGCCTGGACCTGACTACTCTCTTGCCTGCCACGACCTCTGCCTGGACCTGACTACTCTCTTGCCTGCCACGACCTCTGCCTGGACCTGACTACTCTCTTGCCTGCCAAGACCTCTGCCTGGACCTGACTACTCTCTTGCCTGCCACCTGATTTCAACCTCTGGCTGGACCAGACTACTCTCTTGTCTGCTGCCTGGCTAATCCCCTGCCTGGACCTGAATTCTCTCTTGAGGATATTATAGAGGGGACTACCGCGCTAGTGTGTTAGGATGAGAATTGAGAACTGTAATGTGTGGTGAATGGAGGCAGCTCCTCGAGAAAGACTAGGTCCTGACAACCTAATGACTGCTGTCGAAGGAGGGGAGGGCAAGAGGGTGCCAACCTGTGATGTATGATGATGCGGAATAAAGATAACACTAAGAGAGGTCAAAAAAGGGGGGTTGAGTTCTCCCTTACCTTCTGCCTACCACAACATCTGCTTGGCCCTGACTACTCTCTTGCCTGTCTCTTGTCTATAGTATTGTGAAAGATGTCTGTACTGTAGCCTTGTCAAAGCAACCCTTTGGTGGGGCAATCCTGAGGGCCGCAACCTGGTGCCAGCTTGTAGCAAAGAAAACCAGGGACCAGTAGGGTTTCATGGCTCATCTCCACCATCGGGATCTCTGGTGAAGACCAGCTGGCATGGGCGTCAGCAGAACTTTTTCCGGGGGGGGGCATAATTTCACGGTCATCCATGCTCTGCCCCTTTTTGACAATGTCATAATTACATTATCATGGTCAGAGACTGCAGACGTAGTACAGGAGATGGTCAGAGACTGCAGACATAGTACAGGAGATGGTCAGAGACTGCAGACATGGTACAGGAGATGGTCAGAGACTGCAGACGTGATACAGGAGATGGTCAGAGACTGCAGACGTGATACAGGAGATGGTCAGAGACTGCAGACATGATACAGGAGACGGTCAGAAACTGCGGACATGGTACAGGAGACAGTCAGAGACTGCAGACATGGTACAGGAGATGGTCAGAGACTGCGGACATAGTACAGGATACGGTCAGAGACTGCGGACATGGTACAGGATACGGTCAGAGACTGCGGACACAGTACAGGATAAGGTCAGAGACTGTGGACATGGAACAGGAGATAGTCAGATACTGCATACATAGCACAGGAGACAGTCAGAGACTGCATACATAGCACAGGAGACAGTCAGAGACTGCAGACATAGCACAGGAGACAGTCAGAGACTGCGGACATGGTACAGGAAACGGTCAGAGACCGCATACATAGCACAGGAGACAGTCAGAGACTGCATACATAGTACAGGAGACAGTCAGAGACTGCGGACATAGTACAGGAGACAGTCAGAGACTGCGGACATGGTACAGGAAACGGTCAGAGACTGCATACATAACACAGGAGACAGTCAGAGACTGCATACATAGCACAGGAGACAGTCAGAGACTGCATACATAGCACAGGAGACAGTCAGAGACTGCGGACATGGTACAGGAAACGGTCAGAGACTGCATACATGGCCCAAGAGACTGTCAGAAACTGCATTCATGGCTCAAGAGGATAAGGACCTAGTGGGGAACCCCTGATCTGATCCCTGATTCCAGGGGGGGGGGGGATTGCCCCCCCTTGCCCCTACCTGCGGACGCCCATGCCAGCTGGTATCTAGACTCCATGCCTTGAGTGAGTCTGCTTCCCCTGCCAGGGTACCAGGCTGCCAGGCAGCGTAACACACCAATAGAAATTGTAGCCAACAGAAGGGTGAACAGAATGCCCTTTATTGCCCTCTTATGGGGCAGAAATACAAAATAATTATACAAAAGGATTGCAGGATATCCTATAATGGGAAAAGTCACATGGGGATGTTTATAGTGAGTAGGCAAGATATCGAGGTAGAAGAATGCATTTTAATTTCGTTTTATGAAACTTTGTCTTGGGGTTGCATCTTTGGCACTTTTTTTTTTCTATCATTTGAAAGAACTTTAAATGAATATATATTTTTTATACTCCTCGTCGTCTATATAAGTAAAGATTTATCTATTTTTGTATCATTCAGATAAGAGCAGCGCACTTGTTTGCCTACAGCTTTTTTTCCCACTCTTTTTATTTTTTTTTTGGCAAATATATTTAATTAGGCAGAAGAAAGCACCCCCCTAAGTTATGGTGAGTCCGGATCTGATAGAAGAAAAGAAATACGTAGTGAAAAGCCTTGCATGTGATATCTTTTATTAGAAGCTTTGAAATGGGCCTGTTCTGTTGAGATTACAGTTCTATCCTATCGCTAGATAAGTAACTGGGTTGTTTAATTATAAAGAAATTCCTTAGCCTGAACTTCTACAAAACTTCCCTCAGGAACATTAAAGTAGAATGCTAACCAAATCTTATTAGTTCCAGATAGTGGTGAAAAGCTAGAACCACGCTTGGGTACAAATTGGTGGGAGCTGTCTATTACATTAGGGTGTGCACCCCAAAGCTCAAACACAAATGCATGTGGCAGTAGGGCAGAGGACGGTGTCAACAGAGCAGGGGGTGGTGTCAGTAGAGCAGTGGACGGTGTCAGTAGGGCAGCGGATGGCGTCAGTAGGGCAGCGGAAGGTGTCAGTAGTGCAGTGGACGGTGTCAGTAGAGCAGAGGACGGTGTCAGAAGGGCAGTAGACGGTGTCAGTAGAGCAGTAAACAGTGTTAGTAGGGTAGAGAACGGTGTCTGTAGAGCAGTGGACGGTGTCAGTAGGGCAGAGGACGGTGTCAGTAGGGCAGAGGATGGTGGCAGTAGAGTAGTGGATGGTGTCAGTAGGGCAGTGGACGGTGTCAGTAGAGCAGTGGACGGTGTCTATAGAGAGTGGACGGTGTCAGTAGAGCAGTGGACGGTGTCAGTAGAGCAGTGGACAGTGTCAGTAGAGCAGTGGACAGTGTCAGAAGGGCAGCGGACGGTGTCAGTAGGGCAGCGGACGGTGTCAGTAGGGCAGTGGATGGTGTCAGTAGAGCAGTGGACGGTGTCAGTAGGGCAGTGGACGGTGTCAGTAGGGCAGCGGACGGTGTCAGTAGAGCAGCGGACGGTGTCAGTAGGGCAGTGGACGGTGTCAGTAGAGCAGTGGACGGTGTCAGTAGGGCAGTGGACGGTGTCAGTAGAGCAGTGGACGGTGTCAGTAGAGCAGTGGATGGTGTCAGTAGAGCAGTGGACGGTGTCAGTAGAGCAGTGGACGGTGTCAGTAGGGCAGTGGACACGGCGGTTCCCCGCTCTGTTAGTAGGGGCATGGGTGATCTATGGATCCCTGTCACTAGGATCATTTAGATCTCTCATGCCCATGTTAGCCCAACCCCCCCACAGTAAGAAC
>BLSH010221709.1:98030-108674 GCA_018402905.1 Glandirana rugosa | reverse complement strand
GGCCCCCCCCCCCCAAAAAAAAAAAAACGTCTAGATGGGAGCATATCCTACTCTAAAACCTGAATATGTGGAATGGAATGGTGCCCTTCCAGATGTGCAAGCTGCCCATTCCATACGCACTAATGGCGCTCCTCGCCCCCTTACCATCAGAGCGGCTTTTGAACTGAGCACTGATAACAAACCAGGAAGGTCCCTCTTTAATCTGGAGCAGGGGTCTCTAATCTTTCGAAGTGAAGGGCCACTTTACTGTGCTTCAGACTTCAGGGGGGCCGGACTGTGTCCAATGGGAGAAAACAATGCCCCATCTTCGGTATTGAGGGGAATAGTTGGTGTCAGTGGGAGGAATAGTGCCTCATTGTTGGTTTCAGTGGGAGGAAGACTGTCCCATCATTGATGTCAGTGGAAGGAATTATGCCCCATTGGTGTCAATGGCTGGAACAATGCCTCAAGGGTCAGATAAAGGCAAGTAAAGGGCCGCATTCGGCCTCCGGGCCACAGTTTGGAGACCACTGGTTGCCAAAAAGAATACAAAATTTCGATTAGTTTGACCACAGAACAGTTTGCCACATTGCAACAGACCATTTGAAATGGTCTGTTGCAAAGAGAAGACTTCTGAATCATGTTCAGATACGGTTTCTTTTTGCATGATAAAACTTTACCCTTGCATTTTTGGATGGCATGGAAAACTGATTTTTGGAAGTATCCCTGAGCCCATGCAGTGATGTCCATCGGCGGCGGCTGGTGTATAAGGGGTGCTTGGGCCGGTATATTGACTTTTCTTTTTTTTTTCCTCGGCTGCTTGCTGTCAGCAAGTAGTGAGCCGATTGGCCAGTCATTAAAGTCTATGTGTGTGCACTGAACAGGCGCACACACATAGTCTGATTGGCTGCCCCCTGCCATCAGAGCCAATGACTCTCTGTCATTGGATGCTGTGGGTGGGGGCGGGACTATGGCAGACGTGTTGGCTGTGTGATTACTCACGCAGGCACAGCACTCCCCGGGACTTCCAAGCACACTGTCCATGAGGAGAGGACAGTCCACTGCCAGCTGTCTGCACACTGTCAGCATGCTCTCTGCATGCCAATCTCTGCAACACTGCCAGCCTGCCTATTAGATGGAGTAAGTGCGGGGCTGGTGACTGTATACCCTATCTGGGGGACCCTGTATACTGCTATCTGGGGTTTTGTATACCCTATCTGGGGCCCTGTATACTGCTATCTGTGGCTCTGTATACTGATATATGGTGATTCTGTATACTGCTATCTGGGGCTCTGTATACCCTATCTGGGACCCTGTATACCCCTATCTGGTGATGCTGTATATACCACTATCTGGTGATGTTGTATATACTACTATCCGCCGCTCGATCCCCTGAGCTCTTCCACTAACCCGATGTATACTCCACAAGCATCACCCCTGCTAACATGCCGGGTTCCTGACTTGGCACTCGGCTGAAGCTTTCCTACTTCTTCACCATCCTCGGCTAGTGAAAAGACTGCTCTGGTACTTCTTCAGATGTCCATAAACTGGCCCCTGGTAACAGGAGTGGTTGTCCCTTGGAGGCAAGTGCTTCCCATTTACCTCTGGCCTTGATCCTCACTTGCCGCTGGCAACTGCTTCTCCTTTGCCCCCTGGCAACAATTCGATTCCCCATCTGGCTGACCCTCTGCAACTTGGTTGGGCTCCAGGCCTCAACCCCGTGCTGCTTCTCTCAAACCTGGATAGGCCTCAGACAGCCTAGCAGCCAGGTGCTCCCAGGAAAGGCCTCAGGCTTCTGGCCTAGCAACCCAAAGCAAGTGCTTCCCATTTACCTCTGGCCTTGATCTTCACTTGCCACTAGCAACCAGGGTGGCCATCCCTGATGGCAACTGCTTCTCCTTTGCCCCTTACAACAATTTGATTCCCCATCCAGCTGACCCTCTGCAACTTAGTTGAGCTCCATGCCTGAAGCCCCAATCCCATGCTGCTTTTCTCAAACCTGGATAGACCTCAGACAGCCTAGCAGCCAGGTGCTCCCAGGATAGGCCTCAGGCTTCTAGCCTCTGGCCTAGCAACCCGGAGCAAGTGCTTCCCAATTGCCTCTGGCCTTGATCCTCACTTGCCACTAGCAACCAGAATGGCCATCCCTGATGGCAACTGCTTCTACTTTGCCCCTGGTAACAATTCGATTCCCCATCTGGCTGACCCTCTACAACTTGGTTGGGCTCCAGACCTGAAACCCCAACCCCGTGCTGCTTCTCTCAAACCTGGATAGGCCTCAGACAGCCTAGCAAGCCAGGCGCTCCTGGGATAGGCCTCAGGCTTCTAGCCTAGGAACCCGAAGCAAGTGCTTCCCATTTACCTCTGGCCTTGATCCTCACTTGCCACTGGCAACCAGAGTGGCCATCCCGGAGCAGTGCAACACAAGTCCACCCACACACCCGTCCAGGTGGCACAGAACCCCGATCACCTGACTCCTCCCAAATAAATGTGCTCTCCCAGCAGGCCAAGAGGAAAAGAAACCCCTGCCAATTGGATGAGACAACCTATACACTCCTAGTTTGGATTCACTATGACCAATTCATTCTAATGCCACCTAGTGACAGAAAAGAGGGGTGCATCAAATCCAGATTTAGGCAAAAGTCAGTGGATCTCCCTATCAGCCAGGCTCGTAGACCAAATTTGTTAGCAACCCTGCCTAATACCAGGGTGCTGCATATGTATTTGAGATATTTTATGCATGTTCTTTACCTGTAAAATAACATCCAAAGACTCCAAGACTGCCGCTGAGCACCGCCATCTTGGATGTTATGTCAGCAGACTCTGAGCAGTCACTCAACTGACACTCTATAGCAGCATTTCTCAACCTTCTTACCCTGGGGGAACCCTTACAAAAAAAAAAAAAAACATGAGGTCTCGGGGGAACCCCAGCTTAAATACTTGCCGCCCTACTTGTGGCTGAGGAGCACCGGCAGGCCAGACAACTTACCTGTAGGTCACTGGCTTTCTTCCAGGTTTGGGGTGCGCATGCCCCGTCCCGACCCATGCAGTGATTGGACACAGCACAAGTTTGGCAGCAGATTTTAGCCGAAGTCAACTGATTGGCTGTGTCCAATCACACAGAGTTCTGAGTTTACAAAAACAGAACTCTGTGTATTGTGAACAGCGATCTGAAAGATAGTCAAGGTAGGCAGTTAACTCCTTGATTACCCCATGATGTTAACCCCTTCCCAGCCAGTGGCATTAGTACAGTGACAGTACAGATTATCACCGATCACTATATTAGTGTCACTTATGATGTCAGTGTCAGTTAGGGACTCTCCCAGCTAGTGTCCGTTAGTGCCAGATTGTCAACCACCCTATCAAAGTCCCTCTATAAGTCATTGATCACCGTCATTACAGTATAGCATCTACAGTGGCGAAAATAATGACCTGCTCCCCTGCAGATTGGGTAAGTTTGCCCGCTTACAAAGAAATTAAGGGTCTATAATTTTTATCATAGGTGTATTTTATATGATAGAGACAGAATATCTACCAAAAACCCAGAAAAAGCACATCATACAAATGTTATAAATGGAGTTGCAGTAAAAGAAGTATTTGGTCCTCCTACCAACCAACAATAATTCTGGCCCCCACAGACTGACTACAGTAGGTGCTCATGTGGTACACAGATCAGTCCTGTCAATGTAAGAAGGTTCTTCTAACGACAACCCGTTGTGTATAAAAGACACCGGTCCACAGGATCTCTTTCTTCCATTCAAACCTCCCCATCATGGGCAACACCAAAGAGCGGTCAAAGGAGGTCAGGGAGAAGAATGTAGACCTGCACAAGGCTGGAAGGGGCTACAAGACCATCGGCAAGAAGTTTGGTTAGAAGGAGACAACTGTTGGAGCGATTATTGCCAAAATGGAAGAAATACAAAATAATTATCAATGGCCCTCCATCTGGAGCTCCATGCAAGATTTCTTATCATGGGGTAAGGAAGATCATTAAAAAAAGTGAGGGATCAGCCCAGAACAACACAGGAGGAGCTTGTGAAGGATCTCAAGGCAGTTGGGACCGCAGTCACCAAACAAACCATTGGTAACCCAATACACCGCCATGGATTGAAATCCTGCAAGGTCCCTCTCCTCAGGAAGGCACATGTATAGATCCATCTGAGGTTTTCCAATGAACATCTAAATGATTCCGAGAAGGATTGGGAGAAAGTGCTGTGGTCAGAGGAGACCAAAATTGAGCTCTTTGGCATTAACTCAACTCACCGTGTTTGTTGGAAGAAAAATGCTGAATATGACCCCTAAGAACTCCATCCCTACAGTCACACATGGAGGTGGAACCATTATGCTTCGGGGCGGTTTCTCTGTTAGAGGTGCAGGCCGACTTTGCCGCATTGAGGGGCCAATGGACGGGGCCATGGATTGTAAAATCTTGGATGAGAACCTTCTGAAGATGGGTCATGGGTGGGTTTTCCAGCATGACAATGACCCAAAACATGGCAACAAAGGAGTGGCTCAAGAAAAAGCACATTAAAGGTCATGGAGTGGCCTAGCCGGTCTCCAGACCTTAATCCTGTAGAAAAAATATGGAGGGAGCTGAAACTTTGAGTTGCCAAGACACCTTAAGGTTTTCAAGAAGATCTGTAAAGGAGAGTGGACCAAAATCTCTCCTGAGATTTGTGCAAACCTGGTCACCAACCACAAGAAACGTCTGACTGCTGTGCTTGCCAACAAGGGTTTCTCCACTAAGTACTAAGTCAGGTTTTGCTTGGGGATCAAATACTTATTTTACTCACTGAACTGCAACTCCATTTATAATATTTGTGTCATGTTTTTTTTTTTCTATGGATTTTTGTTTGATATTCTGTCTCTATCATATAGCATACACCTATGATAAAAATTATAGACCCTTCATTTCTTTCAATTGGGCAAACTTACACAATATGCAGGGGAGCAAATCCTTATTTTCCCCACCAACTTTAGAAAATTTTGCATTTCATTTGGAAATCAAAGTCCCAGAGTCTGGAGGAGGAGTGGAGAGGCACGGAATCCGAGTTGCATGAGGTCCAGTGTGAAGTTTCCACAGTCAGTGATGATTTGGGGAGCCGTGTCATCTGCTGGTGTTGGTTCTTCAAGTCCAAAGTCAGTGCAGCCTTCTACCAGAAAAATTCTAGAGCTCTTCATGCTTCCCTCTGCTGATCGCCTTAATGGAGACGCCGATTTCATTTTCCAGCAGGACTTGGCACCGCCCACACTGCCAAAACTACCAATACCTGGTCACTCGATCATGGGATCACTGTGCTTGATTGGCCAGCAAATCCACCTGACCTAAACCCCATAGAGAATCTGTTGGGTATTGTCAAGAGGAAGATGAGAGCCACCAAACAATGCTTAAGGCTGCTATCAAAGCAACCTGGGCTTCCATAACCCCTAAGCAGTGCCACAGGGCTGATCGCCTCCATGCCACGCCGCACTGATGCTGCAATTCAAGCAAAAAGAGCCCCAACCAAGTACTGAGTGCATTCCATACTGTACATGGACATCCTATACTGTACATGGGGCACCCTATACTGTACATGGGACATTCTATACTGTACATGGACACCCTATACTGTACATGGACACCCTATACTGTACATGGACACCCTATACTGTACATGGACACCCTATACTGTACATGGACACCCTATACTGTACATGGACACCCTATACATGGGGCACCCTATACTGTACATGGACACCCTATACTGTACATGGGGCACCCTATACTGTACATGGGGCACCCTATACTGTACAGGGGCACCCTATACTGTACAGGGGCACCCTATACTGTACAGGGGCACCCTATACTGTACATGGACACCCTATACATGGGACACCCTATACTGTACATGGACACCCTATACTGTACATGGACACCCTATACATGGGGCACCCTATACTGTACATGGACACCCTATACTGTACATGGGGCACCCTATACTGTACATGGGGCACCCTATACTGTACAGGGGCACCCTATACTGTACAGGGGCACCCTATACTGTACAGGGGCACCCTATACTGTACATGGACACCCTATACATGGGACACCCTATACTGTACATGGACACCCTATACTGTACATGGACATCCTATACTGTACATGGACACCCTATACATGGGGCACCCTATACTGTACATGGGGCACCCTATACTGTACATGGGGCACCCTATACTGTACATGGGGCACCCTATACTGTACATGGGGCACCCTATACTGTACATGGACACCCTATACTGTACATGGGACATCCTGTACATGGGACATCCTATACTGTACATGGGACATCCTATACTGTACATGGGGCACCCTATACTGTACATGGGGCACCCTATACTGTACATGGGGCACCCTATACTGTACATGGACATCCTATACATGGACATCCTATACTGTACATGGACATCCTATATATGGGACACCCTATACTGTACATGGGGCATCCTATACTGTACATGGGCACCCTATACTGTACATGGACAGACTTTTCACTAAGCCAACATTTCTGTATTAAAAATCTTTTTTTTTTTGTTGGTCTTATGTAATATTGTAATTTTCTGAGATCCTGAATTTTGGATTTTCACTCGCTTGAAGCCATAATCATCAAAATTATCAGAAAGAAAAGCTTGAAATCTATCACTCTGTGTGTAACGCAGCTATAGAAAATATAGGAGTTTCACTTTTTGAATTGAATAATTGAAATAAATTAACTTTTTGATGATATTCTAATTTTAGGAAATGCACCCGTAGGTTGCTGACCGAGGTTAAGCTTGCCTGATGCATACCTCTCCTTATGCATTATCTCATGAGAAGTTCTGTCCATGTATGCGGCCGGTTATCTTTTATATAGAAGTTTAAAGCGGAGTTCCACCCAGAATTTTTTTTTTTTTTACATCATTCAAGTCCTTTGCCTATATAGGACTTACCTTTGAAGGAAAAACAAATTATACTCACCCCAAGTCGCTTGTTGCTAGGTGGTCTCTGTAATCTGCCCCTATTAGGTCCTAGGCTCTTTTCCTCACTTCCTGCTTCCCCTGGCCTCCTGGGAGATGTGAGTCATCATTTCCCAGGAGTCAGTGGGCTTCCCCGGACTGTAAAATCGTGTTATTTCCGGACAGGAAATGACACGATTTAACCACTTCACCTCCGGAAGGATTTCACACTTTAGGACCAGAGCACTTTTTGCGATTCGGCACTGCGTCGCTTTAACTGACAATTGCGCGGTCGTGCGACGTTGCACCCAAACTAAATTTGCGTCCTTTTTCCCCCCCCACAAATAGAGCTTTCTTTTGGTGGTATTTGATCCCCTCTGCGTCATTTCTGATCGCCGCTATAAACAAAAGAAGAGCGACCATTTTGCAAAAAAACCCAAATTTCTTACTTTTTGCTAAAATTCAAATCAAAAAAAAAAAAAAATATTTAAAAAAAACTTTTTTATATCGGTTTTGGCCGATTTCTATTCTTCCTCATATTTGTGATAAAAAAAAAAAAACGCAATCGCCGTTTATTGATTGGTTTGCGCAAAAATGGCCGCGTTTACGGATGGTGAGAATTAATTTCTGAAGTTTTTATTTTTTTTTTTTTTACTAGTAATGGCGGCGATCTGCAATTTTTAGTGGTACTGCGATATTGCAGCGGACATGTCGGACATTTTTGACACTTTTTTTGGGACCAATGACATTTATTCAGCGATCAGAAATTTAAATGTCCACTGATTACTGTATAAATGTCACTGGCAGTGAAGGGGTTAACCTGCAGGGGGAGATCTAAGGGTTAACTGTGTTCCCTGGGCGTGTTGGGCTACCATGGGCATGAGAGATCTAACTGATCCCAGTGACAGGGACCATGCCCGCGCTGTCAGAATGGGGAACCGCTGTGTTTACATCGGCGGTTCCCCGTCCTTTGCCTGTGGCCGCTCATCGTGGCTCACCGGCGGACATCGGGTCCGCCCGAGCCGCGGGCACACTCCTCAGCGCGCCCCCTAGCGGCCATTCGCAGATCGCCGTCTTTTTACGGTGATTCGCGGCCAGCGTCCACACTGCCGCCGTCAATATGCGGTAGGCAGTGTGGAACCGGTTAAGGCGTACCGAGACCGAGGAGTGCATGATGGTTACCCACCAGGAAGAGATGCCAGGAGACCCAGGATGGGCTTCAGGTGCCTTCACCTAAAATGGAAAAGTCCAGCAGTGAGAGAATCTAAATTGTGAGTAAAAAATCCATGGAATTCCTAGGCCGTTCTATTTAGTATTAAAGAGTGGATGCCAAAAAAAACAAAAAATTCTGGGTGGAGCTCCTCTTTAAGACCTCGTTACCTTCTTTTCAGGGTGCCAAACACATTCCAGTTCCCCGACTCTTCCATCAGCCCAAGCTGGAATCCATGGCCTTCAACAAGACATCAGAAACATCAACGCCAATGATCAATATATAAAATAAGCAGTCACCAGGAAGACGTTTCCTTATGGCTATTTTCTTTATTTAGTCAATAAAATAGCTTTCACCGCCATCATAGGTTCACTTCATCGCTTTGAGAATTACGGCAAGAAGCTAATTTTTGCTGTGGGTGAAGAGCACAAGGACGCAAAAGGATCGATCGTCATAACAAAGCCCTTATCCGCTCGGGTCATCGTGGTGGGCAAGGGGCAGGGGATATGGGAAGCACTCGATGCAGCTCATGACGCACGGTCACCTCGCCCCGGGGCGCGTGGCGCGGAGAAACCTGAAATTTCAACTTAAGTGCTCCACAAAAGGTTCGGCGCCAACTCACAGAACAGAATACCTGAGACATTAAAAAAACAGAAACTAGACTTCTAACGGGCAACAAAGTCTTGCAGGGCGCCTTCGTCCCTTGCACAGGTTAAATAAGCTTTGTAGATCGCTTGGACCTTTATTCATTTTTTATTAGATCTGAAGTGAAAATATGGATTATAAAGGAGGATCTTCTTATGGTCAACCTCCAAGACTGACCTTTCCGATATGAGTTTGAAGAATGGTGCCCCCCTACCCATGGAACACAATTAGAAATGGTGCCGGCCCACCCATGGACCACAATTAGAAATGGTGCCCGCCCACCCATGGACCACAATTAGAAATGGTGCCACCCGACCCATGGACCACAATTAGAAATGGTGCCGGCCTACCCACGGATCACGATTACAAATGGTGCCACCCTACCCATGGAACATTAGAAATGGTGCTGGCCTACCCATGGACCACGATTATAAATGGTGCTGGCCTACCCACGGATCACGATTACAAATGGTGCAACCCTACCCATGGGCCACAATTAGAAATGGTGCCGGCCCATCCATGGACCACAATTAGAAATGGTGCCGGCCAATCTATGGACCACAATTAGAAATGGTGCCGGCCCATCCATGGACCACAATTAGAAATGGTGCCGGCCCATCCATGGACCACAATTAGAAATGGTGCCGGCCCATCCATGGACCACAATTCGAAATGGTGCCGGCCCATCCATGGACCACAATTAGAAATGGTGCCGGCCCATCCACGGACCACAATTAGAAATGGTGCCGGCCCATCCACGGGCCACAATTCGAAATGGTGCCGGCCCACCCATGGGCCACAATTAGAAATGGTGCCGGCCCACCCATGGACCACAATTAGAAATGGTGCCGGCCCACCCATGGACCACAATTAGAAATGGTGCCGGCCCACCCATGGACCACAATTACAAATGGTGCCGGCCCAGCCACGGACCACAATTACAAATGATGCCGGCCCAGCCACGGACCACAATTACAAATGGTGCCGGCCCAGCCACGGACCACAATTACAAATGGTGCCGGCCTACCCATGGACCACGGTTAGAAATGGTGCCAGCCTACCCATGGATCACGATTACAAATGGTGCCGGCCTACCCATGGACCACGATTACAAATGGTGCTGGCCTACCCACGGATCATGATTAGAAAATGGTGCCGGCCTACCCATGGATCACGATTAGAAATGGCACCACCCTACCACTGGACCACGATTAGTAATAATGCTGCCCTACCATTGGACCGCAATAAGTAATGGCGCCATCGTACCATTGGACCACGATTAGAAATGGTGCCGACCTACCATTGGACCACGATTAGAAATGGAGTCACCCTACCCATGGACCATGATTATAAATGGAACTAAACTCTACATCCAGATGGTTTATTACGTCCCATCAATGTATCCAATCAAGGACCTAGTGACTTATCTCTACTCTGAAGAACATCTATTCGACCCAACAAATACTGCCACTAGGGTAGAGAAACCTTTGGGTCACGGCCATGCAGAGAGTTACCTGAGCCAGACATCACTTTTTACAATGAGTTTGTGTGTTCCCACATTTGATGTTCCTCCTCTCTCAGAAGGACACGTGGGAGGTACAACTATGACAAAGATCAAAAAAACATTTTTTCAGATGATGAAGACTGAGAAGTTCTAACGCCCATGGTTTCTTTTTGGAGAGCATTAATCCATGTACTAGAGTAAAATAGCACGGTTATAGTTAATCTTACCTAATTACGAGAGGTTTTTCTTTGGTACCCGCAATCTTGAAGAGTCAGAAGTAGTAGACTTTTTTACAAAAAAACTAGAAACAGTATCAACATGGAGGGTGCACAGG
>BLSH010221709.1:78740-92267 GCA_018402905.1 Glandirana rugosa | reverse complement strand
AGATTGTGAAGGCCATGGCAAAACCTTCAGTTTACGCCTCTTGATGTGATCCCCCGTGGATTTCGAGGTGTGTTTAGGATCATTATCCATTTGTAGAAGCCATCCTCTCTTTAACTTCAGCTTTTTCACAGATGGCATCAAGTTACCATCCAAAATTTGCTGAAGTTTTATTGAATCCATTTTTCCTTCTACTCGTGAGATGTTCCCTGTGCCACTGGCTGCAATACAACCCCAAAGCATGATTGATCCACCCCCATGCTTCACAGTTGGACAGAGGTTCTTTTCATTAAATTCTGTGCCCCTTCTTCTCCAAACGTACCTTTGCTCATTCCGGCCAAAAAGTTCAATTTTAACCTCATCGGTCCACAGAACTTGTTTCCAAAATGCATCAGGCTTGTCTATATGTTCATTTGCAAAGTTCAAACGCTGATTTTTGTGGTGAGGACCATGGGCGTCCGCAGGTAGGGGCAGGGGGGGGCAATTGGAATCAGATCAGGGGTTCCCCACTAGGTCCTTATCCTCTTGAGCCATGTATGCAGTTTCTGACTGTCTCCTGTGCTATGTCTGCAGTCTCTGACCGTTTCCTGTACCATGTCCACAGTCTCTGACCGTATCCTGTACTATGTCTGCAGTCTCTGACCATCTCCTGTACTATGTCCGCAGTCTCTGACCGTATCCTGTACTATGTCCGCAGTCTGACCGTCCCCTGTATCATGTCCGCAGTCTCTGACCATCTCCTGTATCACGCCTGCAGTCTCTGACCATCTCCTGGATCATGTCTGCAGTCTCTGACCATCTCCTGCATCATTTCTGCAGTTTCTGACCATCTCCTGGATCATGTCTGCAGTTTCTGACCATCTCCTGTACTACGTCTGCAGTCTCTGACCGTGATAATGTAATTATGACATTGCCAAAAAGGGTCAGAGCATGGATGACCTTGAAATTATGGCTCCCCCAAACCCCCCCCCCCCCCCCCGGAAAAAGTTCTGCGGAAGCCCATGGTGAGGACGTAGAAGAGGTTTTCTTCTGATGACTCTTCCATGAAGACCATATTTGTACAAGTATCTCTTTATAGTGGAATAGTGGAGCACAACCCCAGTGTCTGCCACATCTTTCTGGAGGGGTCGTTCAGTCAAACGTGGGTTTTGAATGGTTTTTCTCACAATCCTGCCAGCTGTTCTGTCTGATATTTTTCTTGGTCTTCCAGATCTTGGCTTTCACTTCCACTGTTCCTGACGACTGCCATTTCTTAATTACATTCCGAACAGAGGATAGTGACATCTGAAAACGCTTGGCTATCTTCTTATAGCTTCTCCAGCTTTGTGAGCGTCAACTATTTTCAGTTTCTAGACAACTGCTTAGAAGATCCCATGGTGCTGATTGTTGGGGCGGTCAGATGAGTCTGGGCATTTAAAACCTTTGAGATTGGCATCACCTGGTCTTCCCAGACGATGATTGAGAACAAATCCATGACACTGGCAGGTCTCAGCCTTGCAAAGGGGGCAGTGCACACTATAAATTGTGCAGGGCGCCTAAACTTTTGAAGACGCCATTTTTTTGTTTTCTGTAATTTTGAAAGTGCCAATGATGGAAATAAAATCTAACTTTTGTTGACATATTATAAGAATGTCTAATCTGTAATTTGATGCCTTTTGGAGATTTTTCCATCTTTCCTTGGCTTCTTTATGCACATTAATACAAATTTTTACCTGGGGTGCCCAAACTTTCGATTCCCACTGTATAGTGCCCATCATTGGTGTCAGTGGGAGGAATAGTGCCCCATCTTTGGTGTCAGTGGGAGGAATAGTGTCCCATCATTGGTATCAGTGGGAGGAATAGTGTCCCATCAGTGGTATCAGTGGGAGGAATAGTGTCCCATCATTGGTGTCAGTGGGAGGAATAGTGCCCCATCATTGGTATCAGTGGGAGGAATAGTGCCCCATCATTGGTATCAGTGGGAGGAAGTGTCCCATCATTGGTATCAGTGTGAGGAATAGTGCCCCATCATTGGTATCAGTGGGAGGAATAGTGCCCCATCATTGGTGTCAGTGAGAGGAATAGTGCCCCATCATTGGTATCAGTGGGAGGAATAGTGCCCCATATTTGGTATCAGTGGGAGGAATAGTGCCCCATATTTGGTATCAGTGGGAGGAATAGTGCCCCATCATTGTATCAGTGGGAGGAATAGAGCCCCATCCTTGGTGTCAGTGGGAGGAATAGTGCCCCATCTTTGGTGTCAGTGGGAGGAATAGTGCCCCATCTTTGGTGTCAGTGGGAGGAATAGTGCCCCATCTTTGGTGTCAGTGGGAGGAATAGTGTCCCATCATTGGTATCAGTTGGAGGAATAGTGCCCCATTATTGGTATCAGTGGGAGGAATAGTGCCCCATCATTGGTATCAGTGGGAGGAATAGTGCCCCGTCATTTTTGTCAGTGGAGGGAATAGTGCCCCATCAGTGATATCATTGACAGGCATTATGCCCCACTGTTGGTGTCAGTGGGAGGGGTAGTACCCCATGTGTAGAGAGAGAACACAGAGGGTGAAAAAGCGTATTGTTTATTAAAAATGTAAAGGAGAATACAGAAAGTGAAGAGCTTCTATCTAGAATAGCAATCTGTTGGGGTATAAGGGAAGATATGGTGCGTGGAAGAGCTTACAATCTATTAGGCTATAAAGGAAGATATGGTGTGTGGAAGAGCTTACAATCTATTAGGCTATAAAGGAAGATATGGTGTGTGGAAGAGCTTACAATCTATTAGGCTATACAGGAAGATATGGTGTGTGGAAGAGCTTACAATCTATTAGGATATAAAGATAGATATGGTGTGTGGAAGAGCTTACAATCTATTAGGCTATACAGGAAGATATGGTGTGTGGAAGAGCTTACAATCTATTAGGATATAAAGGAAGATATGGTGTGTGGAAGAGCTTACAATCTATTAGGATATAAAGGAGGATATGGCGTGTGGAAGAGCTCACAATCTATTAGGATATAAAGGAATATATGGCGTGTGGAAGAGCTCACAATCTATTAGGATATAAAGGAAGATATGGTGCGTGGAAGAGCTTACAATCTATTAGGATATAAAGGAAGATATGGTGCGTGGAAGAGCTTACAATCTATTAGGATATAAAGGAATATATGGCGTGTGGAAGAGCTCACAATCTATTAGGCTATAAAGGAGGATATGGTGCGTGGAAGAGCTTACAATCTATTAGGATATAAAGGAAGATATGGTGTGTGGAAGAGCTTACAATCTATTAGGATATAAAGGAAGATATGGTGTGTGGAAGAGCTTACAATCTATTAGGATATAAAGGAGGATATGGTGCGTGGAAGAGCTTACAATCTATTAGGATATAAAGGAGGATATGGTGTGTGGAAGAGCTTACAATCTATTAGGATATAAAGGAGGATATGGTGTGTGGAAGAGCTTACAATCTATAAGGATATAAAGGAGGATATGGTGTGTGGAAGAGCTTACAATCTATAAGGATATAAAGGAAGATATGGTGTGTGGAAGAGCTCACAATCTATTAGGATATAAAAGAAGATATGGTGTGTGGAAGAGCTTACAATCTATAAGGATATAACGGAAGATATGGTGTGTGGAAGAGCTTACAATCTATAAGGATATAAAGGAGGATATGGTGTGTGGAAGAGTAAAAGGTCGGTTGGAGGCGATCAGCATGGAGAGAGCACAGAGGACATGGAACAGAAATAATTTAACCATTTCCAGAATAATTCCTCTGTGATCAGCAGGAAACCCCCGTGGATAAATACCCATTATGTCTTCATACCGACAAGAGAACCTTCAGCAATAAGATAATAAGGAAGGCGGTTCTAATAGTTTGGACCAACTTACGGATTCTTGTGGAGGGGCTCCGTTTTCGGGCTCAGCCTGTCCTGGAAGACTTACAGGCTCCTGTAATATCCCTCTCCTGTCCAGCACGCTACAAAGAGACAACGGGGGGCATTCATCACCCTCAATATCACCGGAAAAGAGGCAAAGACCACATACAGTAAGACAACGAACATTAATAAAAGTATAAAAAGGGAGAGTGGACCCCGTTTCACAATCCAACCTACAGGTGCCACATCCCTATACAAATAGCAACGCCAAATACAGAAAAGATTGGGATTTTTTAAAGACCAAGTTGACTTTTTTTTAATTTCATAAATTCCAGCCCCCCCCATTTACCACTAAGGATAGATAGGTGGGTTCTCCTATTCCATAGTTTTGATAAAGCTAAAGGAAATTGTATAGAGATGGCACAATCAGATTGTATAGTGGTTTTCACGTCCCAAATCTACATACTAGGAAGTCATGAAGTTTTCTATGGACATTTACCATTGAAAGGACTGTGCCTACAAGGTACATTTGGAATTCTGGATAAGTGGTCATCCCCCATTGACGCCAGGGAGAGTGCTGTGAGGAACATCTTTTCCCTTTGGTGGTGTCACACCATAAGCCTCCTAGGCTGGTTGGACCCAAGCCTTTTTGAGTCCATTTCTTCTGGTAAGCCCCTCATATCAGTGGTGGCTTTTTCTTTTGTTCACAAGACTATTGGCGTTGCGATGGGATTTCCAT
The DNA here is from genome assembly GCA_018402905.1 of Glandirana rugosa. Classification (NCBI taxonomy): domain Eukaryota; kingdom Metazoa; phylum Chordata; class Amphibia; order Anura; family Ranidae; genus Glandirana; species Glandirana rugosa. The sequence continues at coordinate 87,676 of BLSH010221709.1, read as the reverse complement.
TCACCTCTTAAAACTCACCCTTCTTTGGGCTGTTTATATGAATTTTTGATATCACAGATATTAATTTTTTTTTTCCATAAATATCACAGATATTAATTTTATGTGACACTTCAATTTCACATTTAATGGACTTGTTTACATTGCACATTTTTCCATGCACTTACTAAGATTATATGCGTTTTCATTTGCAAGTAGGATATAGCAATATTTTATGATAAACACAGTGATTATTGTTTTGTACACACTTAATATTTATGCTCTTAATGACTGTTTCTATTTCTGGCCATATAGTATGTGTGTCGGTTAGGGGTCCACCTATTGTTGGCCATATAGTAGGTGTGATGGTTAGGAGTTCACCTATTTTAGTTCATATGGTAGCTGTGATGGTTAAAGGGCCAACTATTTTTGGCCATATAGTAGGTGTGAGTGATGGTTAGGGGTCCACCTGTTTTTGGCCATATAGTAGGTGTGATGGATGGGGTTCACCTATTTTTGGCCATATAGTAGATGTGATGGTTAGGGGTCCACCTATTTTTGGCCATATGGAAAATGTGATGGTTAGGGGTCCACCTATTTATGGCCAGAGAGTATGTGTGACGGTTTGGGGTCCACCTATTTTTGGCCATATAGTAGGTGTGATGGTTAGGAGTTCACCTATTTTAGTTCATATGGTAGATGTGATGGTTAGGGTTCCACCTATTTTTGGCCATACAGTAGATGTGATGGTTAGGGATCCACCTATTTTTGGCCATATAGTAGATGTGATGGTTAGGGGATCCACCTATTTTTGTCCATATAGTAGATGTGATGGTTAGGGGGTCCACCTATTTTTGGCCATATAGTAGATGTGATGGTTAGGGGATCCACCTATTTTTTTGCCATATATTTTACCTTTCAATACATTTAAATATTTTTCAGTGAGGCATGAAATTCCCTCAGCCCTGCTGCATTCAGAATGAAGGACTCAGCGTTTTGGCATGCCCCTCCTTTGGCAAGCAGCTGCTAGGGCGCTGCATTGGCCAAGCTGCATAGTCACTACTTTGATGAAGTAAAACATTGTAGCTGAGACTGGAGAATTTAAAAATTACCCGCAGTGTCCAGACACAGACAAGTGTTTTCTGACAGCATGCATTCCGCTTAAGGAAAAGTTATTTTCCACTGTTGACTATTAAAGCAGATGTAAACCCACCATATACCCAGTGATGGGACTGGCCTCAGGAGATACACAGAGATTAAACAAATGGCCATCAGAGAGAAATTACACTTCATGCTCTGGATTGAGACAAGCACACACTATATAGGGATATGCTTTGTTCATATTTCACATCTTTCACTTTCAGGAAAAAAATATATATATAGAAATGTATTTATGCCATTATACTCTGCTCTACTATGCTGTTCTCCTACTTCCCATGTAAAATGAACAAATATGAGAGTGCTGTCACCATACCTGGGCTGAACAGGACCACACAACACTTCGCAGCAGTTCTTCACAAGGTTGCCATAACTGTACGGGTTCTGCACACGGTTTTTACCTGTCCAAGACCCTTTAATCTGCAGAAGATAAAGACAGAAATTGTTATCACAGAATGACCACTGTACATGTAGCACAAGGCAATTACTACCAGGTTGATATGCGCAACCGACAAGCTAAATTGGCCTTTCTGACCCTTCTTACCCAAGAGGAACCCTTGAAATAGTTTGCAAGTCTCAGGGAAACCTGCCAAACAAATTTCTTGAGAATGAGTGGGAGGAATGACGCCATTACACTGATACTCAATGAGAACAATGTCTCCATTAAATTGATGGTTGTTGAGAAGAATGTCCCCTATTACATTGATGGTCAGTGGGAAGAATACCTCGATGACATTGGTAGTTAGTGGGAGGAATACCCCCCATTTTATTGATGGTCAGTGGGAAGAATACCCCAATTACATTGGTAGTTAGTGGGAGAAATACCCCCATTTGATTGATGGTCAGTGGGAAGAATACCCCAATTACGTTCATGGCTAGAGGAAAGAATGCCCCCCCCCATTACATTGATAACCAGTAGGAAGAATACCCTCAATTACATTGATGGTCAGTGAGAAGAATACTCCGATTACGTTGGTAGCTAGTGGGAGGAATACCCCTTTTTATTGATGGTCAGTGGGAAGAATGCCCCCCATTACCCATTACATTGGATAGTCAGTGAGAAGAATGTCCTCCATTACATTGATGGTCAGTGAGAAGAATACCCCCATTACATTGATGGTCAGTAAGAAGAATGGCCCCCATTACATTGATGGCTGTTGGGAAGAATTTCCCCCATTACATTGATGGCTGTTGGGAAGAATTTCCCCCATTACATTGATGGCTGTTGGGAAGAATTTCCCCCATTACATTGATGGTTTTTGGGAAGAATGTCCCCCATTACATTGATGGTTGTTGGGAAGAATGTCTCCCATTACATTGATGGCCAGTGGGAAGAATGCCCCCATTACATTGATGGCCAGTGGGAAGAATGCCCCCATTACATTGATGGCCAGTGGGAAGAATGCCCCCATTACATTGATGGCCAGTGGGAAGAATGCCCCCATTACATTGATGGCCAGTGGGAAGAATGCCCCCATTACATTTATGGCCAGTGGAAAGAAAGCCCCCATTACATTGATGGCCAGTGGGAAGAGTGCCCCCCATTACATTGATGGCCAGTGGGAAGAATGTCCCCATTACATTGGATAGTCAGTGGGAAGACTGCCCCCATTACATTGATGGCCAGTGGGAAGAATGCTCCCATTACATTGATGGCCAGTGGGAAGAATACACCAATTACATTTTAACATAAATTGTAGAGCTGAAATTTATGTTGAAATGTGTGTGGGTAAAGATGCATTGATCCATATTGCTAGCAGCTGGAGCTTCTATTACTATTTTTTAGCGTCGACGCTTCATTTTTGATTTGTCCAATTACATTAGATAGTTAGTGGCAAGAATATCCCCAATTGCATTGATGGCCAGTGGGAAGAATATCCCCCAATACACTGATGGCCAGTGGGAAGAATGCCCCCCAATACATTGATGGCCAGTGGGAAGAATGTCCCCCAATACATTGATGGCCAGTGGGAAGAATGTCCCCCAATACATTGATGGCCAGTGGGAAGAATGTCCCCCAATACATTGATGGCCAGTAAGAATAATACCGCCATTATACTGATAGCCAGTGTGGAGAATGCTTTCATTACATTGATGGTTGTTGGGAAGAACGTCCCCCATTACATTGATGGTTGTTGGGAAGAATGTCCCCATTATATTGATGGTCATTGGTCATTGAGAAGAATACCCCAAATACATTGATGGCCAGTGTGGAGAAAGCCCCCATTATATTGATGGTTGTTGGGAAGAATGTCCCCCATTACATTGATGGCTGTTGGGAAGAATGTCCCCATTACATTGATGACTGTTGGGAAGAATGTCCCCATTACATTGATGGCTGTTGGGAAGAATGCCCCCATAACATTGATGGCCAGTAGGAAGAATTCCCCCATTATATTGATGGTCTTTGGGAAGAATGTCCCCCATTACATTGATGGTTGTTGTGAAGAATGCCCCCATTATATTGATGGTCATTGAGAAGAATACCCCAAATACATTGATGGCCAGTGTGGAGAAAACCCCCATTATATTGATGGTTGTTGGGAGAATACCCCCATTATATTGATGCTTGTTGGGAAGAATGTCCTCCATTACATTGATGGTTGTTGGGAAGAATGTCCTCCATTACATTGATGGTCAGTGTGGAGAATGTGGCATTCTCAACAGATCTGAGATCCCAACGCAGCTTACCAATGGATGCTCCACAATTCACTACTAAAAACTGGACGGAATAAAAATAAATAAAAAAAGACAACCAACACAGCCGGTCTTTTACCAAAATGAAATCTGATTGGCGGCTTTGAGCTACAACAGTACAGCTGAAAACCTTCAAAGGTGTCATTATTACCCATCAGCAGGACATTCAATATTGTGAAGTCACATCAGCTTTCCGGGAAGAAGTGATGGTGGTGAGGCACAGCCTGGCTCATACCTCGGTGACCTCATTCACATTCCCAGCAAGAAGACACCGGAGGAGCCTCCTCATCCAATGTCAGCCCTTCATGTACCCAATGTCATTACTTATTAGTGCCGCAGTCGCTGCAGAGGGTGCCGCGTGCTCCACTGCGCTCTGACAGCTCCAGAGAGCGCATAACCGCTTCAAATAACGAAAGAAAACCCCACAGCGAGAGTGGCCCTGTGCTGAATGAACCGCTTCAGCTCTCTACAACTTGTATAACTTGGAGCAAAGCAATTTTTACTTTACCTCTATGGGCCATTTTATTTGGCGACATCTTACTTAAAAATTAAAGTTACACACACATTCGTTTTCCCATAATAACGTTTTTTTTTTCTTTGGGATCTATAGACCAAAAAAAGGAATTTTTAATTTTTTTCGACCAGAGTTGGGAAAAAAAAAATAGTTTTACTGGATATTTTTTTTTGTATAATTTCTACTAATTATATATATATATATATATATATATATATATATTTATATATAACTTTCTAAACACAGGGCCAGTTTACTCTCCTTCAGTCTATAGGGGGGACCAGACTATGGTCAGCAGAGCTAAACAGTGCCCCATCATTGGTATCAGTGGGAGGAATAGTGCCCCATCATTGGTGTCAGTGGGAGGAATAGTGCCCCATCATTGGTGTCAGTGGGAGGAATAGTGCCCCATCATTGGTGTCAGTGGGAGGAATAGTGTCCCATCATTGGTATCAGTGGGAGGAATAGGGTCCCATCATTGGTATCAGTGGGAGGAATAGGGTCCCATCATTGGTGTCAGTGTGAGGAATAGTGTCCCATCATTGGTATCAGTGGGAGGAATAGTGCCCCATCATTGGTATCAGTGGGAGGAGTAGTGCCCCATCATTGGTGTCAGTAGGAGGAATAGTGCCCCATCATTGGTATCAGTGGGAGGAGTAGTGCCCCATCATTGGTGTCAGTGGGAGGAGTAGTGCCCATCATTGGTATCAGGAGGAGGAATAGTGCCCCATCATTGATGTCAGTGGGAGGAACTATGCCCCATTAATGCTTACAGTAGTGGGAATAATGCTCCAAGAGCTGGATAAAAGCAAGCAAAGGGCCACATCTGGCCCCTGGGCCGTATTTTGGAGACCACTGTTCTAGAGGGTTCCCACAGCTATGGTATATATAGCAATATTGATCCAAGCTGAAACTATGTATAAAATATTTATACCTGGAATTCAGATCTAAGGTATTGATAACTTGACACGATAAACAACCCCCTCTCCCCCCATATTTACTCACATCTTCATTGGTGGTCTGGTTCAGAGATACCAGGAATGTATGGAATCCGGTTAATCCCACCACAGACCACAGTGTGAAGAAACAGATGAACACTTCCAGGACTGTGCGGAGGAGTTAAGGAGCTGCAACACAATCTGAGCTGTAATTCTACATTGTAGACAAGGGTCCCTAACCGGCCCAGGCAGCATGCGAGAGATCCAACCCATGGACGGCCACACACCTATCAATACGATCATTTTATAAATCATTTTAATTATTGTCACTAAGAATCCTAAACTACAGATCCTCTAATCCACAGGGATGTCAAACTGACAGCCATCCAGCTGTTGCGGAACTACAAGTCCCATGAGGCACTGCAAAGCTGACAGTTACAAACATGACTCCCGCAGGCAGAGGCATGATGGGACTTGTAGTTCCACAACAGCTGGAGGGCTGCCAGTTTGATAACCCTCCATCTTCAGGGAGATCTCTATTGAATTCGACCAGCTTGTCGTGGTGGGACTTTGCCGATCATATCTGATCAAATATATCAATATAAAAAATAAAGAAAATTAATAAATGAATATCTCTGCATTTGTGTCACAGAACCGATAATACAGATTAAATAATCTTAGATCTTTTCTGAGCGATCAGATCTTCAATCAATACCGTATATGCTAGATTTTTTTGTTATCTCTATTCAATAAAAAGATAATAATCGCTCTCATCCATACAGATCACAAACCACTATGTGTATTGGCCACCTTAACCAGTTACCGACCGCCCGCCGTGGCTTGACAGCGGCAACATGGTTCATTATCACGAAACGAAGAAGGAGAAGAAGGACGAGAATAGGAGACGAAGGAGGAGAAGAAGGACAAGAATAAGGACAAGGACAAGGAGAAGAAGGACAAGGACAAGAAGGACAAGGACAAGAAGAAGGAGAAGAAGGACAAGGAGGACAAGAAGAAGAAGGACAAGAAGAAGGAGAAGAAGGACAAGAAGAAGGAGAAGAAGGACAAGAAGAAGGAGAAGAAGGACAAGGACAAGAAGAAGGAGAAGGACAAGAAGGACAAGGACAAGAAGAAGGACAAGAAGGACAAGGACAAGAAGAAGGACAAGAAGGACAAGGACAAGAAGAAGGAGAAGAAGGACAAGAAGAAGAAGAAGGAGAAGAAGGACAAGAAGAAGGAGAAGAAGGACAAGAAGAAGGAGAAGAAGGACAAGAAGAAGGACAAGAAGGACAAGGACAAGAAGAAGGAGAAGAAGGACAAGAAGAAGAAGAAGGAGAAGAAGGACAAGAAGAAGGAGAAGAAGGACAAGAAGAAGGAGAAGAAGGACAAGAAGAAGGAGAAGAAGGACAAGAAGAAGGAGAAGAAGGACAAGGAGAAGAAGGACGAGGGAGGAGGGAGGAGGAGGAGGAGTTCTAGATACACGTTATAGGTAGTACTGGGCCCTGTACATCGGACTATATTTTATCACCAGAAGGATATGTTCCCGGACTTTCTTTCAGCGTGTTCAGGAAGCCGACTTTTAAGGAATCTAAAAAGAGGGGGAAAATGACATAAGGAAGACTATAAACCGAATCATCTCTTGAAGATACAGAAGGGTAGCACCTTGGATGTATCCTAGGTTTGGATTTTTTCAGGACTTTTTTTTTTTTTTTTGAGGTGACCTCATTTCACCATAGTGGATTATAAGCCCTACCCCTGCTGTTATCCATTCCATTGCCAGACACTTATTTAATTGACCCTATTGTTGTACCCACCCTCAGACCCTTTATACAGCCATCAGGTCCATATCCACTAGCCGTGGCTTAAACAGAAACATCATTTTTGTCCATACTAGGAAACAAACTATTGTGCTGCATCGTTTCTTCCCGTTGCAATATACCCCTGAGGAAAGGCTTCTTTTGGACCCGAAACGCAAGTGCTGGGTATTGTATTCCAGCCTTGGGCAACGGAAAGTATCCATCCCGAAACCCCATTTTTGCAGCATAGGTGGATATTTTCTGGTGGATTGCATGATACACACAGACTTTACATGCCATCTTGTATATTCCTTCCCCTTTCTTTGTTTCCCTTTGGGGAAAATTTTAACTTGAACCCTCATTGGAATTTTTAATGAAGTAAATAAATGTATATTTTATAATATGGTGGTGTGTTTGCCAACTTAAAGTCCCGCATAGGGGGTAATTTGCCTATTGATACAATGTAGGCCCAACTGGCCCATCTGGGTGCACTGTAGACCCAACGGACCCATCTAGGCACAATGTAGACCCAAACGCGCCCATCTGAGTGCACTGTAGACACAACATTCCCATGAGGGTACATTGTATAACCAACATTCCCATCTTGGCGCACAGTATACCAAACATTCCCATTTGGGCACTCAGTGTACCCAACATTCCCACCTAGATGCACTATGTACCCAACATTCCCATCTAAATTCACTGTGTACCCAACATTCCCATCTAGATGCACTGTGTACCCAACATTCCCATCTAGATGCACTGTGTACCCAACATTCCCATCTGGGTATATTGTAGGGTGAATCTCCCCAACGGGAACACAGACAGAAATACAAGCCTGACAGGGGTTCTAATACATCTCCACTCGATCTAAAAAAATGCCTTTAGTTACACTTGAAATAAATGGGCTACCTTAATGTAACTCATGCTAAAGTGAAGTAGTTAAAGCAAACCACAGCAGACCGCTCTGGTGTGAATGGGCTCTTAGTTTTCCCTTTATATTCATCTTATCTATTTCCTTGCACAGAACAGACATCACTCATAGTCAAACATTTCCGGTTTCTAAATAACCATTTCCAGGTGAAGGCCACATTCTGCTGTAACAAAAAACTTGAAGTGGAAAGAAGGAGGGACCCACTGAGGACGACATAGACGATGTTGAAGGCGAATATGTAGATTGTCAGAAGGGACAAGGACAGGATGAAGAGGTAGAAGTATCGGTAATTCCTCTTTCCAACGCAGTTCCCCACCCATGGACAGTGATGGTCAAAACGCTCTGCGGAGACACCGAACACAAACATGGATTACAGGAGAAATAAAATCCGCTTACTGGCACACAAATGTAATAAAAGGAACGGTCATCTCTTTATTTTGTTCAATTTTTTTTTTAGATATACGATACTATACGTACAAGAGTGATTCGGCCCTCCAGCTGTTGCAGAACTACAAGTCCCATGAGGCATTGTAAAACTATAACATTCACAGACATAACCAGGCATGATGGGAATTGTAGTTCCAGAACAACTGGAGGGCACGCAAAGTACAGTAACCTCTGACGTCTGTCAAAGAAAAGTCAGACCTTCTTTAACAATCTGCACGTTACCCTCTTATCACCTTACTGGTAACACGTCGTGATGATTCCTCCTTTAACTCGGCTTCACACATTGCTCGTTTATACCGGCGGGTGGGTACATGTGGATATTACTACATATCTCTTTCTTGACACAAAATTTAAATCTGAAATCCCCACAGGTTTGATACCGGGAGGTCAACAAGACCTTGATGTTAAGGGTAGTACGGACCAATACAGACACTTACAATATCAAAATGTTACGGAGTACCCTGAACATCAAGACG
>BLSH010221709.1:39664-56407 GCA_018402905.1 Glandirana rugosa | reverse complement strand
GGCCATTTTGCAGAGAATGTGAATGAGAACACAAAAACATTTCTTTCACTCATGCTTAGTGTTTGGCTGAAGCCATTTATTATCAATCAACAGTGTTTACTCTTTTTATATCATAATGACAACAGAAACTCCCCAAATCACCTTGATCAAAAGTTTACATACCCTGGTGATTTTGGCCTGATAACATGCACACAAGCTGACACAAATGGGTTTGAATGGCTATTAAAGGTAACCATCCTCACCTGTGATCTGTTTGCTTGTAATTAGTGTGTGTGTATAAAAGGTCAATGAGTTTCTGGACTCCTGACAGACCCTTGCATCTTTCATCCAGTGCTGCACTGACGTTTCTGGATTCTGAGTCAAGGGGAAAGCAAAAGAATTGTCAAAGGATCTGCGGGAAAAGGTAGTTGAACTGTATAAAACAGGAAAGGGATATAAAAAGATATCCAAGGAATTGAGAATGCCAATCAGCAGTGTTCAAACTCTAATCAAGAAGTGGAAAATGAGGGGTTCTGTTGAAACCAAACCACGGTCAGGTAGACCAACTAAAATTTCAGCCACAACTGGCAAGAAAATTGTTTGGGATGCAAAGAAAAACCCACAAATAACTTCAGGACTCTCTGAAAACATGGGGTGTGGCTGTTTCAAGATGCACAATAAGGAGGCACTTGAAGAAAGATGGGCTGCATGGTCGAGTCGCCAGAAGAAAGCCATTACTGCGCAAATGCCACAAAGTATCCCACTTACAATACACCAAACAGCACAGAGACAAGACTCAAACCTTCTGTCACAAAGTCATTTGGAGTGATGAGACCAAAATTGAGCTTTTTGGCCACAACCATAAACCCTACATTTGGAGAGAAGTCAACAGGGCCTGTGATGAAAGGTCCACCATTCCTACTGTGAAACACGGAGGTGGATCGCTGATGTGTTGGGGATGTGTGAGCTACAAAAGGCACAGGAAATTTGGTCAAAATTGATGGAGATGAATGCAGTTATCAAAAAATACTGGAGGAACATTTGCATTCATCAGCCAGGAAGCTGCGCATGGGACGTACTTGGACATTCCAACATGACAATGATCCAAAACACAAGGCCAAGCCGACCTGTCATTGGCTACAGCAGAATAAAGTGAAGGTTCTGGAGTGGCCATCTCAGTCTCCTGACCTCAATATCATTGAGCCACTCTGGGGAGATCTCAAACATGCAGTTCATGCAAGACAGCCCAAGAATTTCCAGGAACTGAGGAATGGGTGGCTTTACCATCTGAGAAGATAAAAAGCCTCATCACCCACAAAAAGACTTCAAGCTGTCATTGATGTTAAAGGGGGCAATACACGGTATTAAGAACTGGGGTGTGTAAACTTTTGATCAGGGTAATTTGGGAAGTTTCTGTTGTCATTATGATATAAAAAGAGTAAACACAGCCGATTGATAATAAATGGCTTCAGCCAAACACCAACCATGAGTGAAAGAAAAGTTTTTGTGTTCTCATTCATATTCTCTGAAAAATGGCCAAGAAACCAAATTCTGCCAGGGTATGTAAACTTATGAGCACAACTGTAGCTTTACATACATTGTAACTACCAGAAAACCACATGGACATTACAAGCCAGAAAAAAATAAACAAAAAAAAAACACACTTACTCGAAAGCGAAGAAAAGCGAGCACGTCCCCAGGATGAGAATGAGCGTCAGGTAGAAGATTCCCTTCTGTCTGGCCATCATGACGCGTCCGTCGCAGCAGAAGGTGTTCTTGCCCGGTAATTTCTCCCATTTTCGAGTCACTTTCTTCCTCACCATCATAACAGACATGATTCCTCCGTAGCGCTTTGGCGTTTTTTGGCAGTCCTCTTCTGTGCTCCCCGAGGGTGATGCTATCCTAAGCTCTTCTGCTCTGACCAGGCTGGGCACGGCAACATATTAGACGCAAAGGATGACCTGCGAGAAATGGAGACCGTTATATCCACCGTTCTCAAGTCACACTGAGATCTGTAGGAGTGTTAACATTACAAAATCAATCGTCTTCCTGCCTGCGTGCATCAGAAGAGATATTTTTACTCACTAAAGCTCCCTCATATCAAAGTGTAACGACCATACAAGCTCCAAGTTTACAGGAACATGGACTTCACCAGCAGGAGGAAAGAGGTCCCTATTCCTCCCCATAGATCTTTATATCACTAGAGGGGTCACCAGCAGGAGGAAGGGGGTCCTGATTCCTCTATATAGATCTTTATATCACTAGAGGGGTCACCAGCAGGAGGAAGGGGGTCCTGATTCCTCTATATAGATCTTTATATCACTAGAGGGGTCACCAGCAGGAGGAAGGAGGTCCCGATTCCTCTATAAATCTTTAGTTAGATCTCATTTAGAATACGGTGTCTTGTTCTGGAGACCTCACAAAGATATTGATAAGATAGAATGGTTCCAGACAACACAAAGTGAAAGGTCTAGAGCAGCCTTTCTCAACCTTTTCAACACTGAGGAACCCTTGAAATAATTCTCCGGTCTCGGGGAACCCCTGCTAAAAATTAACAATCTACAACTCATGATACATTAGTGTGATGGTCAATGGGAAGAATGCTCCTTACACTTGTGGTCAATGGGAAGAATGCCCCTTACAGATAGCTAAAAAGATCAATTGTGTCATTGGGAATTTATCTGAGAGGTAGAAATTGACCATCGCTCAAGGAACCCCTAGCAACCTCTGGAGGAACCCTAGGGTTGCACAGAACCCTGGTTGAGAAACCCAGCATTAGTGTGATGGTCATTGGGAAGAATCGCCCCCTTACACTTAGGGTCATTGGGAAGAATGCTCCCTACACTTGTGGTCATTGGGAAGAATCGCCCCTTTACAGATAGCTAAAAAGATCAATGATGTCATTGGGAATTTATCTGAGAGGTAGAAATTGACCATCGCTCAAGGAACCCCGAGCAACCTCTGGAGGAACCCTAGGGTTCCATGGAACCCTGGTTGAGAATCCCTGGTCTAGGGAATAAAAATACATATCAGGAGACACTGCAGGAACTTAAAATGTACAGTTTGGAGGAAAGGGGGGACATCACTTACATGAAGGGTATGAATAAGGTTCAGGAGAGCAGGATTTGGGGACGTGACCTTTAAAACAGGAGGAAAGTTCTAAGCTAACCTTAGAAAGTATTTTTATTTTTAACCTAACGAATAGTTGATGCTTGGAACAGACTTCCAGCAGCGGTAGCGAGTCATTCAACAGTAAGTGGGTTCAGGCGTGCTTGGGACAAAACAGAGATACACTCAGATAAAATAAATGAATATAAAATAAAAACGTAAAAAAAAAAAAAAAAAAAAATAATAAAAAAAAAAAATTAAAATGAAAAAAATATAAAATAAATATAAAATACAATTAAAATTAATATAAAAAAATGAGGCAAGCTATGGATCACTTGTTCTTTTCCTGCCGTATTCTAGACTTCTCCTCCGTACACCAACATCGCATCCACAGGTTTCCATCACAGCTCCTCTCCATACACTCCACACTCTCAGCTAGAGATCAGCGTGAAGAAACGCGTCAGATTCTGCATCTCCATCCACGCGCCTCCATACACGCCAAGCAGTTTATCAGCTCATGCCGGGGCGTGGAAGGTTCCTCACAGCTTCACAGCAATAAGCAATTCCCTGGCTGGCTGTTAACGATTTCTATTTACACTCAAAACAGAGCTGAAACCTCCCAATTCATCCATTCCTACGACCAATTTACGTTTACGGCAGGCGTTGCGCTGCTGAGTCAAAGCAAATTCCTCCCAATGCCAACAGCAGCTTTATTAATTAATAAGAGAGGAGAAAGCGTCTGGAGCAGGGAGGTCTCCGCAGCGTCGTAGGGGGGGTTCGGACGCAGCAGATGGACCCTTACTTCCTCATGGCAGCTTATTACATGCCCATGCAAGCAAAACAAAACGACCCTTTTAGTGCAGTAAAGTCGTTTATTAAATCTTTAAAGTGCATTTTTCAGCAGAAGAGCACTGCTAGAAGAATCTATGGCTCAGTATGGATCTCTGGCTGTCTGTAGAGTTACTTTAATCTTTAAAAGCTTGCTTATAGAGTAAGGGAATGTAAAGCCAACATTTATGTTTCGATATATTTGGCATCATGCCTAAAATTTTTTAATTTTGTAATCTGTTGCAAAGCTTCACACCAGGAGATCCTGCCAGTAACAGCACTTCCTGTTGCAGGCTGACAATGCTAAGCAAGTTGCTAAGCTACCCAATGGCCATATTAAGTGTAGTGTGCCACTCACCAACTGAAAACCGTGCAACTATGTTGTGCAAGCCACCCAACTCTTTGGTTGCCAGAACGTCTCCCATTTGGCTTTTTGTTTTTTTTTTGGATATTGTGGTAATATATGAACACATAAAATAACAAAGTGCTTAAATACAGGAATTCATATAGGAGGCTTATACAACAGAAAATATACTAGGGCAGAACAATCAGGGCACTGACCATCGGTGCAGCCTCATCAGTATCACCTCATCAGTGCCCATCAGAGCAGCCTCGTCGCAGCCCATCAGTGCAGCCTCGTCGCAGCCCATCAGTGCAGCCTCGTCGCAGCCCATCAGTGCAGCCTCGTCGCAGCCCATCAGTGCAGCCTCGTCGCAGCCCATCAGTTCAGCCCCGTCGCTGCCCATCAGTGCAGCCTCGTCGCAGCCCATCAGTTCAGCCCCGTCGCTGCCCATCAGTTCAGCCCCGTCGCTGCCCATCAGTGCAGCCTCGTCGCAGCCCATCAGTGCAGCCCCGTCGCTGCCCATCAGTGCAGCCCCGTCGCTGCCCATCAGTGCAGCCCCGTCGCTGCCCATCAGTGCAGCCCCGTCGCTGCCCATCAGTGCAGCCCCGTCGCTGCCCATCAGTGCAGCCCCGTCGCAGCCCATCAGTGCAGCCCCGTCGCAGCCCATCAGTGCAGCCTCCTCGCTGCCCATCACTTCAGCCTCCTCGCTGCCCATCACTTCAGCCTCCTCGCTGCCCATCACTTCAGCCTCCTCGCTGCCCATCACTTCAGCCTCCTCCCTGCCCATCACTTCAGCCTCCTCGCTGCCCATCACTTCAGCCTCCTCGCTGCCCATCACTTCAGCCTCCTCGCTGCCCATCAGAGCAGCCTTGTCGCCGCCCATCAGAGCAGCCTCGTCGCTGCCCATGACTTCAGCCTCGTCCCTGCCCATGACTTCAGCCCCATCACAGCCCATCAGTGCAGCCTCATCACAGCCCATCAGTGCAGCCTCATCACAGCCCAGCCTCGTCGCCGCCCATCACTTCAGCCTCGTCGCCGCCCATCACTTCAGCCTCGTCGCCGCCCATCACTTCAGCCTCGTCGCCGCCCATCACTTCAGCCTCGTCGCCGCCCATCAGAGCAGCCTCATCACTGCCCATCAGAGCAGCCCCATCACTGCCCATCAGAGCAGCCCCATCACTGCCCATCAGAGCAGCCCCATCACTGCCCATCAGAGCAGCCTCATCACTGCCCATCAGATCAGCCCCATCACTGCCCATCAGAGTAGCCTCATCACTGCCCATCAGAGTAGCCTCATCACTGCCCATCAGAGCAGCCTCATCACTGCCTATTAGAGCAGCCTTATCATTGCCCATCACAGCAGCCTCATCAGCACACATCAGTGAAGAAAAATAAGATATTTGCCAAATTTTAGAACAGAAGTGAAGAAAATGTTTTTTTGTTTTTTTTTTATTATAATTTTCGGTCTTTTCTTGTTTGCTTAGCAACAAATAAAAACCCCAGTCGTGATTAAACACCACCAAAAGAAAGCTCTGTATGTGTAAAAAAATTAAAATGTCATATGGGTACAGTGTAGCGCAATCGTTATCCAAAGTGTGACAGCGCTGAAAGCTGAAAAATGGCCTGGCCAGGAAGGGGGTGAAAGTGCCCGGTAGGCAAGTGGTTGAAAAAAAAAAAAAAAACGGCTCCTAACTTTTTTAGCTGGCTCCTAGATTCAAAGGAAATTTACTGTCACAGGAATAAGTCTGGTCTGGGAAGATATTTGCAAGTCTTTGTGGGGTGAAATACCAGCAAGGAAGTAGTTTGATGGAGGACTCCCAAATGTTTTAGACATCATGGAGGTCCACAAGGGACAAAATGCAACCTAGGGCCATTGGATTCCCAGGTGTGCGTGGCCCAGACCTCATTCCCAGAGATGCATTGTATTCATTTTACCTGATTGTAAAGGGTAAAGCTGTGGCAGAAGACAACGGTGCCCTTTCAAGTTTGCCATTGAAGCGAGAAGAACATCATTTGGTTTGCAAACTCTCCCTAGTAATAGAGAGGAATTTATAAAAGTCTCTATAGGGGATATATTTTTGGAGCACATCTTCAAGTGGTTTTAATAGGTCCCCCATGTAGAACCGTCCACTCGTGTGGAGACCTAAAGATCCAACTATGAAGGGTTGGCCAACAGTAGAGGTTCCAGAGAGATCAATGGGGGGGGGGGGAAATACTGAGCAAGGATTTCCAGGCCTTAATCATTGAAGAATAGGCAGTCTGAGGGTGGTAGCCCAGCATTATTCTGGGCTGCCACCAAAAGCCAAAAAGCCTTTGGGAATAAACCAATAAGTTCCACTTGATTTGTGTCCATTGTTTATCCACAGCAGGGATCAGGGGCGTACGTACAGGGGGGGGTCGCAATTGCAACCCGGCCACCCCTATGCACACGGATAGGAGGGGAGGCGGAATGAAGAGGAACCGATCTCCTCCTTTCTCTACTGCAGGAATTCAGCGACAGGAGGATAGAGATGGACAGATGAATGTTCCGCTATACGCCACCCCTGTCCTCTCTCCTGGTCCCCCCATGCTCTCTTCCAGCCACCCCCCCTCCGCCTCCCAGTGCTGCCATGTCCCCCCCTCCTCCAATGGCTGCTGTGGGGGATCTGTCAGGATGGAGAGCAGGGAAGGAGCCAGTAAATGTGTCATTTACCTCCCCCTCTTGTCTTAATGAATAGTCAGTGATCAGTAACAATCAGTGATCAGTAACAATCAGTGATCAGTAACAATCAGTGATCAGTAACAATCAGTGATCAGTAACAATCAGTGATCAGTAACAATCAGTGATCAGTGCATTGACAGTCCAATGGCGGGACGTGTGATGTTCTCGCCGGGCCAGGAGGCGGGACTGTGTGACGTGAGCTCCAGGGACAAAGCGGAAATTCAAATGAAAGCTCTTGCAGCGGGCAATCCCACTCTGATGATCCGCCGGCTCGTCTGTTCCTCTCCTCTCCTCAAGTGAGGCTACATTGATGGGCAGATGAAGCTGCACTGGTGGGCAATGGTTACGCTGCATCCGTGGGCAATGGTTACGGCTGCACCCACGGGCAATGGTTACGGCTGCACCCACAGGCAATGGTTACGGCTGCACCCACAGGCAATGGTTACGGCTGCACCCACAGGCAATGGTTACGGCTGCACCCACAGGCAATGGTTACGGCTGCACCCGCGGGCAACGGTTACGGCTGCACTCGCGGGCAACGGTTACGGCTGCACCCGCGGGCAACGGTTACGGCTGCACCCGCGGGCAACGGTTACGGTTGCACCCATGGGCAATGGTTACAGCTGCACCCATGGGCAATGGTTACAGCTGCACCCATGGGCAATGGTTACAGCTGCACCCATGGGCAATGGTTACACTGCACCCATGGGCACTAGTTAGGCTGAACTGATGGGCACTGGTTACACTGCACTGATGGGAATGGGTTACACTGATGGGCATTGGTGAGGCTGCACTGATAAAGTTGTTAATTATTTTTGTAACTTAATTCTGAATACATTTAATTGTCATTTCATGAGAACATTTAGGGGCGGGATTGGGGGCAGGGCATAGTTACACAGTTAGTCAGGTTTAAAAAATACACAAGTCCATCTACATAAAAAAAAACAAAAAAAAAAAAACAGAAAAATGATATATAACCATACAATCCCATATACAATCCTTCACCCACAGTTGATCCAGAGGAAGGCAAAAATCCCCAGCAAAGCCAATGATCCAACTTGCTATAGTGGGGGAAAAAATTCCTTCCTGATCCCCTGAGAGGCAATCAGATTTTCCCTGGATCAACTCTACCTATAAATGTCAGCACCCAGTTATATTATTTACATTAAGGAAAGAATCCAGGCCTTTTTTAAAGCAATCAACCGTGCTGCCCAAAACCACCTCTGGAGGGAGTCTATTCCACATTTTCACAGCTCTTACTGTGAAGAAACCTTTCCGTATTTGTAGATGAAATCTTTTTTCCTCTAGACGTAAAGAGTGCCCCCTTGTCCTTTGTGATGACCTTAAAGTAAATAACGCAACACCAAGATCACTATATGGACCACTTATGTATTTATACACGGTGATCATATCCCCCCTTAATCTCCTCTTCTCAAGAGAGAATAAATTCAGTTCCTCCAATCTTTCCTCATAGATGAGCTCCTCCATGCCTCTTATTAGTTTGGTTGCCCTTCCCTGCACTTTCTCCAGTTCCCCGATATCCTTTTTGAGAACTGGTGCCCAAAACTGAACTGCATATTCCAGATGAGGTCTTACTAATGATTTGTCCAGGGGGGCAAAATGATGTCTCTATCTCTGGAGTCCATACCTCTCTTATACAAGAAAGGACTTTGCTTGCTTTGGAAACCGCAGCTTGGCATTGCTGCCATTATTAAGCTTATGATCTACCAAAACCACCAGATCCTTCTCCACTATGGATTCCCCCAGATCCTTCTCCACTATGGATTCCCCCAGATCCTTCTCCATTATGGATCCCCCCAGATCCTTCTCCACTATGGATTCCCCCAGATCCTTCTCCACTATGGATTCCCCCAGATCCTTCTCCACTATGGATTCCCCCAGATCCTTCCCCACTATGGGTTCCCCCAGATCCTTCTCCACTATGGGTTCCCCCAGTTGTACTCCCCCTAGTATGTACGATGCATGCATATTCTTAGCCCCAAGTGCATAACTTTACATTTATCAACATTAAACCTCATTTGCCTCATAGTCACCCAATTACACAGCGCATTGAGGTCTGCTTGTAAGTTGGAGACATCCTGCAAGGACGTTATTCCACTGCATAGCTTGGTGTCATCTGCAAACAGTGAAATGGTACTTTTAATCCCAGACCCGATATCATTTCTAAATATATTCAGGGCTGCCATCGAAGGGGGGTACAGGCAGTACTGTTGTAAGGGGCCCCAGTTTCTCAAGGGGCCCTTACAACAAAGACTTTAGCAGTCCTTAACATTGGAGTCTATGGGAGAGGGGCACCCACAGTTTGGGACACCATTCTCCCAAACCATAGGCGATATAAATAACAAACTTGGGTCAAATGGAGAGGACTGCCTGGACATCAACTGGTCCATGTTTGGGACCTCCAGTACCTATGGCACGCCCGTACCAGGCCCCAAATTGACCAGTCATTGACCAGCAATTTGGGTCACATGGAGAGGGCCTGATGGACAATAACTGGGTCCACGTTTGGGACCTCCAGCAGCACCAGGGACCTCCAGCACCTATGGTTCGGCCGTACCGAGACCTCAAAGTGACTGGGGTGAATTTCGGACTTAAGATTGGAGGGGGTCACCTGGTTTGGGGACACCGTTCTCCCGAACCATAACCGATTAAAATACCACTTGACTTGGGTCACAGAGAGGGCCCCTTGGGCAACAACTGGTCCAAGTTTGGGACCTCCAGCACCATGGTTCAGTGCAAGGTCTTATTGCAAGCATCGGCTGAGGCTGTGCTGCCTGTGCACTCTTTTTTTAACCCCTTGGATCCCACACTAGCATGCATTGCACCCTTCACTTGAATGGGTCATGCTTGGCTACACCTGGTAAGTGTGACAGGGGGTATAATTCCTACTGCGGCTGCAACATGTGTGCACCCCTGGCCAGTGAGCAGATGTGGTGGCATGGCCAGTGGGTGGGCCCTGGGGAATGTTTGTGGTCAGATGGGGGGGGGGGGGGAGGGGGGCCAGGTCTAAAGCTGTGTAAGGGGCCCCAAAATTTGTGATGGCTGCCCTGAATATATTGAAAAGTAAGGGTCCCAACACTGAACCTTGGGGTACACCACTGATAACCTTAGACCATTCGGAATAATGGGGCATGGTAGGGGGTTGGGTGGGGTAACTGGTGGCGAGTAACTCTTTAGGCCTGGCTAGTAGCTCAGGACTTGAAATTTTGAGCCCTGATTGTGACATCTGACAAAAATATCTAAAAACAATGAAGCAGCAGACTTTGTGAAAATTAATATTTGTGTCACGCTGAAAGGACCCTTCCTGGCAGGATCACAAAGTATTATTTTAACCCTTTCCTGCTACTTTCTAATGAGCCTTTAGCTGGGTGTTAAACCCACGGCGGCGGAGGCGGCACCCTGATGGTCTCTTAACAGTGGCCAAATGACCAGGAGCCCATACCACCGGCTCCCAACCACAAACAGAAGCCAAGAGCTGGTGGTGACAACTCAACCAGTGTCGCGGGAACAAAATTAAACATAAAAGCAGAGATCCCAATTAGATTTCCTAAAACCGTATTCTGCGTTATCAGAAAAGTAAACCCCCCCCCCCCCCAAAAAAAAAAAGGGTCCCACATATCCCCCGCCGCTCCCCCACGGGGCGCACACAACTTGCTCTGAATAAAATTCTTTGCCGACCGCTCTGCCGCACGTTGGAGGTATATTTATATCCCTCCGGTAACCTGCCAATCGACACCACAGAAAATAGGTCAGGCGCGGCACGGAAACCACACAGATCCAGAAAGAGCTTTCTGCCGCGGATAGCGAGACCCCCGCCTGCCCGTTCCTCGCTCAAGATTTCTGCTCTGGAGGTGATTAGGATTATTATTTTTTTTTTTTTTTACAGCAAAGCTTCCACCTGGGGGACGTCAAAGGTTGCCGCGGCGGAGGCGGCACGAGAAATGAAGTCATTACAGTATCTGGAGCGAACACGCGGCGATCGGTTTAATAAGTAATATGGAGTTTGACATCTGATAGCAAAGTCCGATTGTGATCCTGATGGCAGGAAACTGTTCAACGCCGATAATGGGCCGGAGCCTTTGTAGACATTTTACCAGAAAAAGAATAAAATAAAGTAATAATAATAATAATAATAATAATAATAATAATATAAATGTGTTTTATGCCAATCAGCCTGCATGCAGGAAAATAATACAACAATCGGGGCCCTTCAAACCTGGGGTGCTGCGTCAACTTGCCTTTTGTTTTACATGCTAATGTGCGTTGTGATAAAGCAGCCCAGGCAAATGAATAGACTGGCAATGCACCAAAAAGGAAAAATAATAAATAAATACATCAAGAAAAAAAAAATGAAAATAAAAATATTTAAAAAAAAACTAAAAAGAAGATTTAAAAAATAATATGTGAAGAATTAAAACAATAAAATGTTACTAAACTTAGGACCCTGCATTCCCTATATCTGCTCTCCCCAGGAGCCTGCAGTCGCTATATCTGCTCTCCCCAGGAGCCTGCAGTCGCTATATCTGCTCTCCCCAGGAGCCTGCATTCCCTATATCTGCTCTCCCCAGGAGCCTGCATTCCCTATATCTGCTCTCCCCAGGAGCCTGCATTCCCTATATCTGCTCTCCCCAGGACCCAGCAGTCACTATATCTGCTCTCCCCAAGACCCAGCAGTCACTATATCTGCTCTCCCCAGGAGCCTGCAGTCGCTATATCTCGTCTCTGCAGGAGCCTGCAGTCGCTATATCTGCTCTCCCCAGGAGCCTGCAGTCACTATATCTGCTCTCCCCAGGAGCCTGCAGTCGCTATATCTGCTCTCCCCAGGAGCCTGCAGTCGCTATATCTGCTCTCCCCAGGAGCCTGCAGTCACTATATCTGCTCTCCCCAGGAGCCTGCAGTCGCTATATCTGCTCTCCCCAGGACCCTGCAGTCACTATATCTGCTCTCCCCAGGAGCCTGCAGTCACTATATCTGCTTTCTCCAGGAGCCTGCAGTCACTATATCTGCTCTCCAGGACCCAGCAGTCACTATATCTGCTCTCCCCAGGAGCCTGTAGTCACTATATCTGCTCTCCCCAGGAGCCTGCATTCCCTATATCTGCTCTCCCCAGGAGCCTGCAGTCACTATATCTGCTCTCCCCAGGAGCCTGCAGTCACTATATCTGCTCTCCCCAGGAGCCTGCAGTCACTATATCTGCTCTCCCCAGGAGCCTGCATTCCCTATATCTGGTCTCCCCAGGAACCTGCAGTCACTATATCTGGTCTCCCCAGGAACCTGCAGTCACTATATCTGATCTCCCCAGGAGCCTGCAGTCACTATATCTGGTCTCCCCAGGAGTCTGCAGTCACTATATCTGGTCTCCCACAGTACACGGAACATGGAAATGCAATTATTTTAGTAAATATAAACTGCTAAATCCCTTTTCTCATCAGCAGTATATAGCAGTCTTGTGACTTCTATCAGTGTCAGTGATCAAGCTTGTAGGAGTTTTCCTTCTTCAATATTTTTATTGAAAAGTAAAAGGAAGCTTGTAGGAGTTTTCATTCTCCTCTGACTGTCCTATGAAGCTGACGCTCTGTCTGCACAGTGCTGATTTGCCCTGTGCTGATCACATGCACTCTCCAAAAAAAAAAAAAAAGTCACCCTGCACAAGGAGGGAGCAGATCTGTGGGAGGGGCTCCCCAGACTCCACCCACTACATGCCACCTGCAAGAAACTACAGGAGGGGGAGGAGACAAGACCAGTCACCCAGCACAGAGTAGAGCTGTGGGAGGGTCCCAGCAAGCTCCACCCACTACAGGCTGCCTGCAGAAAGTGACAGGAGAGGCGGAGAAAAGACCAGTCCCTTTGCACAAGGAGAGACGGCAGCAGTTGGCGGTCTTTATTACAGGAAGTCTCACACAGGATTATTGCACAGATCTAGGAGAAATACACAAAGCTCACAGAGATTCAAGAAGAACTCACATGGAAATCCGTTATTACAGTAGACTTCCCTTTAACGATATCCAAAATTGGGGGGGAATGCTGTATTTAGGCTCTAAAGACGAATTCACCATAGGAAACGAGAAGCAATGTGATGCAACCAATTATCCAAATGTCATGGTTTACTGAACATCAAGCCTTTATAGAAATGTTCTCCATTACAGAAAAGAAACATTCCAGGACAAGTCTGAAGAGGACAAAGATCAAACCGGGATTGGAGATTTACTAATCGCAGTAAATGTTTAGATAAACGGCAAAGTACAGATTATTCAGCAGTAAAAGTCAATGATTAGACTGTAGCAATGTAGAAGTAGATGTAGGTGCCCATGCATAGAGATCTACCTGGGTGTAAAAGGAGAATTCCAAGTATGGATATTTTCTACATAGTTCCATTATTCCAGCTTGGATGAATGTAGAGATGTATAGACCATACCTGTGCGACCCAAGCATAGGTCCCGCTACCACAGCGATCTCCATTAGATTCCGCGTCCTTTGCCGAGAGATTGTCCTGCTGCATTGTGAAGGAACTCGGCCGCTCTGCACAGGCGCCATTCATGGAACACTTTGTATTTTCTCACTGCATGCAAAGCATTCTCTGATTGGACGGAGGGTGAGATCATGATATTACCACCGGACAGGAAGGCCCAGATACCGATTTAAACATGGTCAATAGTTTTGGCCCTTCATCCCTCTATGGAAATGGGCTTTTAAATGGGTCATCAGAGATTTACCATCGCTGTCTGTTCCGACTCCCCAACAGGGACAGTAATAAAAGATTGATCAGAGGATACAACCCTTCTTTGCTTTAGCTAAAAATAATAATAATAATAATAATAATAATAATATAAATAATAACAAGAGTTCTGGCAAGAGATGAGGCTCATCCGACATCTACCAAAGACTGCAATACAAATGAGAGACAGACGAACAAGTGGGCTGCTAATGATAGATGGGTGGACTGGCGTTGGACAGACAGAGGATGGACCGGTGGACTGATGGACAGAGAATGGAGTAATGATGGACCGGTGGACTGATGATGGACAGAGAATGGAGTAATGATGGAACGGTGGACTGATGATGGACAGAGAATGGAGTAATGATGGACAGGTGGAGTGATGATGGACAGAGAATGGAGTAATGATGGACCGGTGGAGTGATGATGAATGGGTGGACTGGCAATGGACAGAGGATGGACCGGTGGACTGATGATGGACAGAGAATGGACTAATGATGGACCGGTGGAGTGATGATGGATGGGTGGACTGGCAATGGACAGAGGATGGACCGGTGGACTGATGATGGACAGAGAATGGAGTAATGATGGACCGGTGGACTGATGATGGACAGAGAATGGAGTAATGATGGACCGGTGGACTGATGATGGACAGAGAATGTAGTAATGATGGACCGGTGGACTGATGATGGACAGAGAATGGAGTAATGATGGACTGGTGGAGTGATGGACAGAGAATGGAGTAATGATGGACTGGTGGAGTGATGATGGACAGAGAATGGAGTAATGATGGACCAGTGGACTGATGATGGACAGAGAATGGAGTAATGATGGACCGGTGGAGTGATGATGGACAGAGAATGGAGTAATGATGGACCGGTGGAGTGATAATGGATGGGTGGACTGGTGGACTAATAGACAGAGCATGGACTGATGATGGACAGAGGATGTGCGGGTGGACTGATGGACAGATGATGAAGGAGTGGACCAATGGTGGATGGATGGAATGATGATGAACAGACAAAGTATAGACTGGTGGACTGATGGACAGACAGAAGACATGCGGGTGGACTGATGATGGATGGGTGGAATATTTATGAACAGTCAGGACAGACGGGTGGACTGATGGACAGGCAGACTGACTGAGGATGGGTGAACAGATTATGGATGGACAGACGATGGAGGATAGCAGGAAAGAGGATAGACGATAATTCCTGTTCAGCAAGTCTTGTAAGAAAGTCCGGTCCCCGGCCTCCCTACAAGCTATGCTGTAGCTAAGCAACACATCTTGGTCCCGGACCTGCACCAGCCTATGAATGGCCAATGAAGGAGTGCACAGGGTAGGTCATTTGTTAGGTCTCTCCTCCTATAAGTATATTCCTGACAGCATTGTGCAAGACATCCAAGTGCAGAGTAATTGCAGCAAGCAGGCATTAAGGCCTCATGTTGGTTCTATGTAAAACCCAATTACATTTTTCAATGTATATATAACGTGATTAATTTTTTCCAGCTTTTAGCAAGGTTTTTAACGTCTAAAAACCATTCCAACAATGGCTTTTCTCTCTTGCTGGCTCTGCTAAACCTCAACAGAAACTTAATAATATATCCGAGAATAGATTGCATCGAACCGCGGCAGTAGGGAAGGGGGGGTGGCATTCTCCGAACATGAAAAAGGGAGTTCAGGCATGGAATCATGCAGCACAGGATGAAAGAAACTCCTGGTACAAAGCTCTGTCTGCCGGAACTTTGTAGAAGAAATATCCAGAAGAACAAAAGCTTCAATACAAATACAGACTTTTCGTAGAATTACAGCCGCCATAAAGCAGAGTGCATTGTGCTTTTGGGCTTCCTGAGAACAAAAACAAATAGGGAAAGACAGCCAAAAAATTTAACACAATTGCTGATACAGAAATGTTTAGCTTGGTGCGTCTTGCACAGAGCCATGACCTCAACCTTACTGAACATCGTTGGGATGAATTGGAATGCTGATTGTGAGCCATATCTTCTCCAACATCATTGTCTGACCTCAAAAATAACATTTTCCAATATGAATGCCCATGGCTTTGGAATGGAATGTTCAGGAAGCTCCTATATGAAAGATGATCTGGTGTCCACCATGTTTTGGCCTTCTAGCAAATATCAGGGATGAACAAATCCCAGAAGCCAGGTAAAGGTGTCCCCCATGTTTTGGCTATCTGGCATACATCAGGGCTGGACCAATCCCAGCAGGCAGTAGGGAGTTCAGCACCAAATTCATGTAACCTGTGGGACAGCAGATGTGGCCAACTTTGTGGTAACACCTTGGAGAAGGCATTTCTCTGTTCCAGTACGACTGTACCCCTGTGTACAATGCCAGCTCCATAAACGACAAGGTTTGACCAGCTTGGTGTGGAGGAATACAGGTGTCCTGCATATAGCCTTGACCTCAACCCTACTCAATACCTTTGGCATGAATCTGAATGCAGATTGTGAGCCAGGTCTTCTGCTCCAACATCAGTACCTGACCTCACAAATGTTCTTTTTGCATATTAACCACTTCAGCCCCGGAAGGATTTCCAGCTTTACGACCGGAGCCCTTTTTGCGATTCGGCACTGCGTCGCTTTAACTGAAAATTGCGCGGTCGTGCGACGTTGTAAGACGTAAGTCTAAGTACGGTTTCCATAACTCATCCCAACTCCAGTTCCGATATACGTCCTGTGGACATAAGGAGGTGTGGTTCGACCAGTTTGGAACAGCAAATACCTCGACCGTAACATGTGTCCCCATGTCAGCATGACCTTGTCTCTTTACGGAAGAGGTTCCACAATGGTGTTTCAACCGGTGTAGACGACAGGGTGTCCAATGTACTTAAACCACGACTTGAGGGATGACGGACGACCCTAACCAGGTCGGGACTACATACGGTCTATCGGTTTTGTACCCCCTGTGGAAATGGACCGAAGACCCTAAACAAGTAGGGACTATAAACGATCTTCCGGTTTTGTACCACCTGTGGTCTAGTAGAAAGTATATCCTCGAAGGACTTGTAAGGTAAGGTTTCGGTACCC
>BLSH010221697.1:0-15851 GCA_018402905.1 Glandirana rugosa | reverse complement strand
CCCCCCCCCCCCAGTCTTCTGTGGTGGACTGTTCCTGACATAATAACACACATAGACCGGCTCTGGATGTGAGGACAGCAGGATCAGTCTACCGCTGGGTGCGGGGAAGCACCGTTCTCCAAAGGATCGGGTGAGTACAGGCTCTGTGTTCACCCCTAGACAAAACAAGCAATTAACCCGTGCAATGCGGACACAACCCCTCTGCATGGGAAACATTTTTTCCCCATGACTTTTGCTTTAAACTGGTCACGGGTCACAAGGTAATACACACCCAAAAAGGAGCTCTTTGATGGGCCTCTCCAGGATGAGTTTCAGCACCGGGGACAGCTCCCTTCCTAGCAATCCTCGGATGACACTGCAGCCCACAGAGAGATCTCCTCTTATATCTGCCACAATATATTGTATATGTGACTTCTCTTTTTTTTTTCTTTATTCCAATGTTTTTATTTTTCTCAGCCATCCTTATTATAAACTCTATGGTGTATAAAGTTTCGGCCTCATAGAAGTCCTTCTCTTCCCTGTTCTCCTCCAAAGAACAAATTTGAAAGTACTTTCAAATGACCTTCGTCAAGTCATGGAATGTACTGAGGATTTGTACCAATGTTCATACGAATATCTGCACAAACATTCATTTGGAAATATAATAGTATATATGGTCATCAAGGTACGGGGCATTTCTCCACTGGCCACAAATGTCTCCATTACCCAATGACCATAAATGTAAGAGGTCCTTCTGTGCTGACCACCAAGACCACCAGGAGGCATTTTTCCACTGGTCACCAATGGGATGGGTCCCTGATCCCACTGACCATAAATGTAAGAGGTCCTTCTTTGCTGACCACCAAAGGGCTCCCGCTCTTCTTCAGTAATCATCAATGTATTTATTATTATTATACAGGATTTATATGGTGCCAACAGTTTGCACAGCGCTTTACCACTTGAGGGTTGACAGTACAAATACAATACATTTAACTACAGTAGGAACCAGAGGGCTCTGCTCATTAGAGCTTACAATCTAAGAGGGCATTTTTCCAATGGCCTCCAATGGGATTGTCCCTTGTCCCACTGACCATAAATGTAAGAGGTCCTTCTCTGTTGACCACCAGGGGGCTCTTCTTCAGTACTCATCAATGTAGGTGCCATTTTTCCACTGGCCACCAATGAGATGGGTCCCTGGTCCCACTGACCATAAATGTAAGAGGTCCTTC
Organism: Glandirana rugosa; assembly: GCA_018402905.1. Classification (NCBI taxonomy): domain Eukaryota; kingdom Metazoa; phylum Chordata; class Amphibia; order Anura; family Ranidae; genus Glandirana; species Glandirana rugosa. Next base: position 14,643 of record BLSH010221697.1, on the reverse strand, counting down.
TTTGCTGACCACCAGGGGGCTCTTCTTCAGTACTCATCAATGTATTTATTATTATTATACAGGATTTATATAGCGCCAACAGTTTACGCAGTGTTTTACAACTTGAGGGCAGGCAGTACAAATACAATACACTTAAATACAGGTGGAATCAGAGGGCCCTGCTCATTAGAGCTTACAATCTAAGAGGGCATTTTTCCACTGGCCACCAATGAGATGGGTCCCTTGTTCCACTGACCATAAATGTAAGGGGTCCTTTTCTGTTGACCATCAGGGGGCTCTTCTTCAGTACTCATCAATGTAGGCGGCATTTTTCCACTGGCCACCAATGAGATGGGTCCCTGGTCCCACTGACCATAAATGTAAGAGGTCCTTCTCTGTTGACCACCAGGTCAACAGAGAAGGGGGCTCTTCTTCAGTACTCATTAATGTATTTATTATTATTATACAGGATTTATATAGCGCCAACTTGAGGGCAGGCAGTACAAATACAATACACTTAAATACAGGTGGAATCAGAGGGCCCTGCTCATTAGAGCTTACAATCTAAGAGGGCATTTTTCTACTGGCCACCAATGGGATGGTCCCTTGTCCCACTGACCATTAATGTAAGAGGTCCTTCTCTGTTGACAACCAGGGGGCTCTTCTTCAGTACTCATCAATGTAGGTGGCATTTTTCCACTGGCCACCAATGAGATGGGTCCCTGGTCCCACTGACCATAAATGTAAGAGGTCCTTCTCTGTTGACCACCAGGGGGCTCTTCTTCAGTACTCATCAATGTATTTATTATTATTATACAGGATTTATATAGCGCCAACAGTTTACGCAGTGCTTTACAACTTGAGGGTAGGCAGTACAAATACAATACACTTAAATTCAGAAGGAATCAGAGGGCCCTGCTCATTAGAGATTACAATCTAAGAGGGCATTTTTTCCACTGGCCACCAATGGGATGGTCCCTGGTCCCACTGAACATACATGTAAGAGGTCCTTCTCTGTTGACCACCAGGGGGCTCTTCTTCAGTACTCATCAATGTAGGTGGCATTTTTTCACTGGCCACCAATGGGATGGTCCCTTGTCCCACTGATCATTAATGTAAGAGGTCCTTCTCTGCTGACCACCAGGGGGCTCTTCTTCAGTACTCATCAATGTAGGTGGCATTTTTTCCACTGGCCACCAATGGGATGGTCCCTGGTCCCACTGAACATAAATGTAAGAGGTCCTTCTCTGTTGACCACCAGGGGGCTCTTCTTCAGTACTAATCAACGTAGGTGGCATTTTTTCACTGGCCACCAATGGGATGGCCCCTTGTCCCACTGACCATTAATGTAAGAGGTCCTTCTCTGTTGACCACCAGGGGGCTCTTCTTCAGTACTCATCAATGTAGGTGGCATTTTTTCCACTGGCCACCAATGGGATGGTCCGTGGTCCCACTGAACATAAATGTAAGAGGTCCTTCTCTGTTGCCCACCAGGAGGCTCGTCTTCAGTACTCATCAATGTAGGTGGCATTTTTTCACTGGCCACCAATGGGATGGTCCCTTGTCCCACTGACCATTAATGTAAGAGGTCCTTCTCTGTTGACCACCAGGGGGCTTTTCTTCAGTACTCATCAATGTAGGTGGCATTTTTTCCACTGGCCACCAATGGGATGGTCCCTTGTCCCACTGAACATAAATGTAAGAGGTCCTTCTCTGTTGACCACCAGGAGGCTCTTCTTCAGTACTCATCAATGTAGGTGGCATTTTTTCACTGGCCACCAATGGGATGGTCCCTTGTCCCACTGACCATTAATGTAAGAGGTCCTTCTCTGTTGACCACCAGGGGGCTTTTCTTCAGTACTCATCAATGTAGGTGGCATTTTTTCCACTGGCCACCAATGGGATGGTCCCTTGTCCCACTGAACATAAATGTAAGAGGTCCTTCTCTGTTGACCACCAGGAGGCTCTTCTTCAGTACTCATCAATGTAGGTGGCATTTTTTCACTGGCCACCAATGGGATGGTCCCTTGTCCCACTGACCATTAATGTAAGAGGTCCTTCTCTGTTGACCACCAGGGGGCTTTTCTTCAGTACTCATCAATGTAGGTGGCATTTTTTCCACTGGCCACCAATGGGATGGTCCGTGGTCCCACTGAACATAAATGTAAGAGGTCCTTCTCTGTTGACCACCAGGGGGCTCTTCTTCAGTACTCATCAATGTAGGTGGCATTTTTTCACTGGCCACCAATGGGATGGTCCCTTTTCCCACTGACCATTAATGTAAGAGGTCCTTCTCTGCTGACCACCAGGGGGCTCTTCGGTACTCACCAATGTACGGGCATTTCTCCTCTGGTCACCATGGACATTACATTTTTCATAGCCTGCTTCTTTTTCTTATCAGTTTTTATTTTAATTGTATAAATTATATAACATGTGGATTTATGGTTATATCTACAACTTACTGACCATGCTCATGTACTGTGAACTGTAGATATAATAAATTTGAGCAGGAGACCTGAAAATTATTTTAAAGTGGTTGTCAAGGGAGGAAAAAAAAAACACCTGCAAGAAAAAGGCATAGTGAGCTAGTATGCATCGCATACTAGCTCATTATGAAATACTTACCTTAGATCGACGCTGTTGCAGCTGTCCCCGAACACCGCTGTGACCGGCGTCATGTTGATTGTGTCTTCTTCTGGGATCTCGGGCTCTGGCCAATCACACCGCGGACTCCAGGGATGGCTTGAAGTTGCCTAGAGTTACCATAAACTAGCAGATGGTTCATGCCACTGGTACACAACCATCAGCGAGATCATCTGTTCTGGGTGGGAATGGCCTTTAAAAAAAACGATTTTACCATTTGACTGGTTTGTACCAAACAGAGGGAGGTCTTCTTAACCACTGCCTTACCGGGCACTAAGCAAATTGATATCTTTCAGTGCTGTCACTCATTGAATGGCAATTGCGCGGTCATGCAACACTGTACATGTAACATAAATGTAAGCGTGTAACCATAGGATAGTTTTGCCTTAGTGATATGTGATGTCATCTATAGAAGTAGTATAATTGTAGATGTAGTTTAATTCCGGGTTATTAAAGATATAGTATTCAGTAATCAGTCATGCACATATGTTCTTTCATTAGAAATTGGAAAGGACAGAACCAGTTTCTAGGCCAGAGTTGACACCTAGGTGCCAATAAAAGTTCCCCATCAGAGTAAACATAGATTGCCACCTTCTGCAGCTTCAAAGAAAACTGCTAGTCATCTTGGCTACAAGGATCCGCAGGGGGGCATTCGCCAGGCTCCGGGCGGTCTATAAACTTTGGTTGGGATTAACAGATCTAAGGAATATATTTTATCTCTTATAAAAGCTGAAATATTAGTGGCAGAGAGATGAAAATAATTCCTTTTGGGCTACTAGCACGTCAATCTGTGTTTGTAGCGTGTGTAGAATCCTAGCAAAACACAAAAAAACATTAGATGGTGTTTGATTGCGGCAGGCAGCCGGTGGTTGGTACTGTCGCGATCAGACCGATGCGCTGGTGTCGGAAAACCTATTCACGACCCAGCGATCAGCGCCGTTCTGGGCCAACACAACTCTGGTTGACTCAGAACAAAAAACATCCTGTGGGCTGGGATGGGAACGCACCCCAGGTTTGATTGGCCAGCCCACATCCATATTTCAATAAATTGGGGAGCCCGGGATATGGACGTCGTTCTTCCACAAAGTCAGTTCTAAACTGGGGAGTCCCCATATGGTCCGGTATTCTTCTACCAAGGGATAATCTTCGGTAAAGTTGATTTATGTTTTTAACCAACCCTTTTTATTTTAATAGCGAATTGCCAATTGTATGTCTTTTTATCTATTTGTATTTTTTGTAACTCCTTTTTCTTTGTATATATTTTATGCACTGCCCACTATCGGGATATTCGATTCTAAAATTAATAAGTGACTTCTGTGTATTGAGAGCTGGGGCTCAAATCTTTAGTGAGTATAAAGTGTTATTCACTGCTGCACTTAGAGGCGCCTTCTTTTTAGCTTTCTCTCTTTAGAGCCATGGCTTCTCTCTTGGAGGGCTGCCCCAGTGCACCGAACTGATTTAAATTTGCCGCATTTAGTGACTTCCTTGTTGAGGACATTTTTTTTGGGGTTAGATGCTGCTATCCAGAAGCGCCCTACATCCCCTCACTCTGGAGAGATCGTTGTTGCATTTTAGTGCCTAAATACTCGGTCTAAATTACGTGGCAATCGGTATGCAATTGCCCTGCGTGTTGGCAGATTGCATGCAGATTGTGAGCTAAGAGATTTGCCAGTCGGAGATCTGTGTGTATGTGGTAGCCCAGCAGACCAGTCTGCTGACAAACTGTTGGGTGGTGGCAGGCTATCATTTGTTGTGTGTCTGCTGTGTGGGTGTGTGGAAAGTAGGAAGAGTGATTAAAACCAGGGTTCTAGCTTGTAGAATAGCTAGGGAAACCCTAGAAGTGTGTGCTAATTGCTAGACTGCTCCCCAACCCTTAGGCTCCATTCACACCTGAGCGTTTTGTAGCTCAAATATGCCTGAAGCTACAAAATGCTGGAGGGGGAAAAAAATCAATGTTGCTCTATGGAGACGGTTCACATCTCCACTCAAAAGCGCCTGAAGCCAAACGCCCTATGCTCAAACTACTCCCGGAGGTATTTTTGTCACGAGAATCTGGCATATTCTGGTGTTTCTGACACTTAACTATTGACGTAGAATCAATGGAAAAGTGTCAAACGCGCGTATTAGGGCGACATCGGGCATTTGCAAACGCCCAATGTCGCGCTACAAAACGCGTGACAAAACGCTTCAAATATGCCCGAAAACGTGTCGCTCAGGTGTGAATGCAGCCTAAGAGTGCACCAGATTGTATGTAAGATTTGTATCTGCCTGCGTGTGGTCAGCTATCTGGTTTGGAGTGGAGGCTCCCTCTAGTGGTGGCCAAAGGTAGTGCAGGCTGTGAAAGTACAGCAAAGTCTTATTGCTCACTATAAGTTCCCCCCCTTATTTCCTCATATACCTCCAGTCACAGAACCACGTCTCAGTTAGCTAGTCGCCGTGGGCGTGCATAACCGCGACAGTACACATATGGAATTTTCTATCATTTTTTTCACACATATATAGAGCTTTCTTTTGGTGGTATTTAATCACCACTGGGGTTTTAATATTTTGCTAAAGAAAGGAAAAGGCCGCCATTTTGAAAAAAACAAAACATTTTTCATAGTTTGTTATAAAATTTTGCAAACAGATAATTTTTCTCCTTCACTGATGTGCGCTGATGAGGCTGCACTGATAAGCTCTGATAGACAGCACAGAGGCAACGCTGATGATGAGGCACTGATTGGCAGCACTGATGGACACTGATAGATGGCACTGATGGACACTGATAGATGGCACTGATGATGGGGAACTGATTGGCAGCACTGATGGACAATGATAGGTGGCACAGATGAGGCAGCACTGAAGGGCACTAAGAGGTGGCACTGATACACTGATTGGCAGCACTGATAGGTGCTACTGATGAGCTGTCACTGGTAGGTGACACTGATTGGCAGCACTGATAAGTGGTACTGGTGGGCACTGATTGGCAGTACTAGTGGGCACTAATTAGCAGTACTAATGGGCACTGATAGGTGGCATTGGTGGGCAATCTTGGGACCAATGACCATATAACAGAAACCGGTTACCAGCTTCTCTTTACTCCCATGATCAGCTGTCATTGGCTGACAGCTGACCACGTGGTAAAGGGCCTCTGTGATTGACCCTCTACCTCAATCTGTGATCAGCCGAGTCGAGGACTAGAGGGTCACAGAGCGGGTCAAGGGAGGACGTCTATGGAAGGCCTCCCAGCATTGGAAGTCCGCGCTGTAGCCGTCTCTCGGACCAAAGCGTGGGTGGAAAGTGGTTAAAGTGTAACTGTACCTTTGGTGTGGCTACACTTGTTATAAAGATACAATGTTGCAGTCTGATCACTGGGGGAGAAGAGACTGAGGAAATGCTTCATCCTACTTGCAGCAGACTGATGACATCATCTCAGCCTAGGCAAGATCACTGAGTGGAGCTCAAGGACGGATCTTTAATAATAAAAAGTGGAACATTCCTGAAAAATTATACGGTTGCCGTATACTGTATCATATCAGGAATTTATTCACATGGTCCACTTTAAATGCGGCTCTGTCCTGTTTTTATTGGGAAGTCGCCTTGCTGAACCACTCACAGACCTCTGATCCCCGCCAAGAGCCGCCAGCGCCATTCCGGAAAAGGCGATGATTCTGGAGTAAGCCTCCTTGGGTATTTGCAGAGCCTGCGAGCGATGTGAATTGTTGTCTTGTGGATTGGGGATAAAACCGCGGATATCAAGCAAGATGTCAGCGCACTTCTCTCCCTGACATTTCGATATCTGGGAAGGAATGATGTAAAGAATAAATATTGTTTGAATGCTGTACATAATGATAACCCGAGGGACCGGGCGTGCTTCTTCCTGCTACATCTGCTGTGAAAAGACGCGACAGCGCGGCGGCGCCATTGGTTCGGTGAGAAGGCGACTGAGCAGCCAATCAGAGCCAAGTCAATTAGCGCCAATCAAGGGCCGGATTCCCAGCATGCTCAGACATTTGTCAAGTCAACAGATGGACCGTTCTGAGTGTCTCACCTCTTGTTTAGATTTAACGTCTGCGAGACAAAGAAAAGAACGAGCGCCACGAGAAAAAAAAAGATAAGGCGTTGAATAATACATGGCGGCTGAGGAACGCCAAGCGTATTTCCGAGAGGGAGGCAGATGGTGGAGATGGACGCATTTCTGGGCAATACATTAAAGAGAGCCAATGTGAAAACCATCAAAATCAACCTTTTTTTTTAAACTGACCTTCAGCCTTCCCTTCAGTCTCGCACATTCTGGACTGAATTGACTTCCTCTGATTTTACTGCACACTGTGAGCTTCTCACAATGTGCATTAGAAGCTGCAGCAAGTCAGACAGAGCCCTGCCCTCATTTCCTGGCTGGAGGAAACCCAGCAGGGGAGGGCTGGGCCAGGGGGCAGAGTGGCAATTGCCCCCCCAGGCCACCCTAACTTACATTCAAAATGGACGACGGCCACTGCTCGCTCACACTTTTTTCTTCTTGTGGAGGAAGGAAGCAGGGGCCAGGGGCGCAGCCACCAACTGCAGGCAAAGGGGGGGTGACCAGGGCCGGCCCTACCATGGATCCCACTGGGCTGCCTTGGGGGGAGCGCCGCCGGATTACACAGAGCGGGGATCTGTCCTGCCTCCTGGACCAGCTTCTATAATAGACAGCACACTGGTGATGTCTATCATAGGAGCCGGTCCAGGAGTAGGACTTCATATGATAGCGGCTGCGCCAGGTAAGTAAGGATCTCCAGCGGCTCTCCTCTCTCTGCATTGCAGGGGCACTGGTGAGGCTGCATTGATGGGCAATGATCGGGCTGCATTGATGGGCACTGATCAGGCTGCATTGATGGGCACTGATCAGGCTGCAATGATTGGCACTGATCAAACTTTGCTGATGGGCACTGATCAGGCTGCAATGATTGGCACTGATCAAACTTTGCTGATGGGCAGTGATCAGGCTGAATTTATGGACACTGATCAGGCTGCATTGATGGGCACTGACGAGGCTGCAATGATTGGCACTGATCAGGCTGTGCTGATGGGCACTGATCAGGCTACATTGATGGACACTGATCAGGCTGCATTGATGGGCACTGATCAGGCTGCATTGATGGGCACTGATCAGGCTGCAATGATTGGCACTGATCAGGCTGTGCTGATGGGTACTGGTGAGCCTGCATTGATGGACACTGATCAGGTTGCATTTGATGGGCACTGGTGCGGCTGCATTGGTGGGCACTGATGAGCTGCATTGATGCATTATTTTTGTTAAACCTTTTTTGTTGCTATTAACATTAAATTATGTTACCACATTGTATCATATTTGTCTTGCTTCATAACATCAATATCCATTCTAAAACCAGGTGGGCATGAATGGTGAGCTGATTCGGTGGTTCAATGGGCCACTTGACTGGACTTGCCCCCCAGGCCCAAGGCTGCCAGCCCTCCCCTGAAAAACCAGCATCATCTAGTGCTTTCCAACCCGGCCTGACTGTCCCTGGCCCCGCCCCTTTCATTCATTGGATTTCATTGATTGGAAAAACCGATGACATCACAGCTTAAAATTTGGATTTCAGCTAAAAGAATTGACAAAAAAAAAATGCTGATTTTCCTTATGTTGGGGGTGGGGAAGTTTTTACCGCATCCGGAGTTCAGCTTTAAACCCCAACTTGTTGAAATAGACGTCTCCCTCTCTCTGCTACTCCGGCGACAGAGAATACGCAGGCGCCGTCTGTGTTCCGTGCAAAGAAATTACCACTTTAAACACAAGAAGTGTTGTAAACATGGCCGTCACAGGGCCCCTTACCAAATGCGCAAATTCACGTCCGTTTTATCAGCCGTGGATCACTCACAGATACCTGTTTGTGCGTTGTGTTGAACAAGGGAACGCACGTCCAATCGGGAGCAGGCATTTGCCGGCCTTTTCTGTAACTTTTTTAAATCGGTATTTTTTGCTACAAAATTACTTAGAACCTCCAAACATTATATATAATTGTGGTCAGAGTCTGATTGTTACCGAAGCAAGAACCCCCTATGGACTGCGACCTGAGGTGTGCCATGGTCGCGCCGGATAGTATGCCTATAAGAGGGCATACCTAGAGAGTATTATAGACTTAACCCAGGGAATGGGTGGGAGGGTCCAGCCAGAACGCCGACAATCGTGTGGGAGGAGGAGGGAGCTTATGAAGCCCAGACTCCTCCCACAAACACAGGCTAGCCTACGGCCAGCCTTAATACATATTTTTTTTAGCAGACCCTAGAGAATAAAATGGAGATCGTTGCAATATTTTATGTCACACGGTATTTGCGCAGTCTTTAAAACGCAATTTTTTTGGGAAAAAATACACTTTAACTGCTTGCGGACCGCCGTACGACTATAAGCGGCGACAGCGTGGCTCTGTCCCGCGAATCGCCACTTATAGCCATCATTCGCATGCACAACGGCTAGAGGGGGAGCGCATGCCCGCCGCAAGCTCCCTGAGCGGGGCCACGGGTCGGGCGCACTCAATGTCCGCCGGCGACTCGCGATGCCCTGTGACAGAGCCAGAATGGGGAACCGCCGATGTGAACACGGCGATTCCCCGCGCTGTGAGGTGGCATGTAAGAGATCTACTGATCACTGTACTCGGATCAGTTAGATCTCTTATGCCCCTGACAGCCCCGCCCCCTCACAGTTAGAACACGCCTAGGGAACACAGTTGCCCCCTTCACTGCCCCCTGCAGGTTAACCCCATCCCTGCCAATGACATTTATACAGCAATCAGTGGATATTTAAATTTCTGATCGCTGTATAAATGTCATTGGTCCCAAAAAAGTGTCAAAAATGTCCGACATGTCCGCCGCAATATCACAGTCCCAATAAAAATTGCAGATCGCCGCCATTACTAGTAAAAAAAATAAAAAGATTGTAAAAATGCCAGAAATCAATTCTCATGGTTTGTAAACGCGGCAGCCAACCAATCAATAAACGTTGATTGTGAATTTACCAGAAATATGAGGAAGAATATAAATCGGCCAAAACTGATGAATACATTTTTTTTTATATATTTTTTTTTTTTTTGGTTTGTATTTTAGCAAAAAGTAAGAAATTTTGTATTTTTTTGCAAAATTGTTGCTCTTTATTTGTTTATAGCGGTGATCAGAAATGACGCAGAGGGGATCAAATACCACCAAAAGAAAGCTCTATTTGTGAGGAAAAAAAGGACGTAAATTTTGTTTGGGTACAACACCACATGACCGCGCAATTGTTAGTTAAAGCAACGCAGTGCCGAATCGCAAAAAAAAGTGCTCTGGTCCTAACGTGAGAAATCCTTCTGGTCCTTAAGTGGTCAATGAATTAAAAAACAAAACAGTAAAGTCAGCTCAATTTTTTTGTATAATGTGCAAGATGATGTCACACCGTGTAAAAAGATACCTAACATGTTATGTTTTAAAATTGCGCATACTCGTGGAATGGCAACAAATTACTGTGTTTAAAAATCTCCATAAGCGACGCTTTCATTTTTACAGGTTAGCCGTTTTGAGTCACAGAGGAGGTCTAGTGGTAGAATTATTGCTCTCGCTCTAACGATCGCGGCGATATCTCACATGTGTGGTTTGAACACCGTTTTCATATGCGGGTGCGACTTACGTATGCGTTCACTTCTACATGGAGGGATGGTGCGCTTTAAATTTTTCTTTTACTTTTTATTATTACACTCTTCCTTTGTTTATTTATTTTTTTTAATCACTTTTTTCCTATGACAAGAAATGTAACCATCCCTTGTAATAGAAATAAGAATGACAGGGCCTCTTTATTGAGAGATCTGAGGTCAAAAAGACCCTCAAAATCTCTCATTTACCTTTAACCACTTGCCGACCGCCAACCACAGGTCATATACCCACCCTTTTTCACAATTTAAAGGGCTTTTTTCCATGTAAGAAGTGTAGGGTTTGTGGCATTAATAGTTTGGGTCTGATTAAATTAGTGCTGCATTCTGAATCTGAGATATCAAAGGGTTACCCACATCCCTAATATAGATATATGAAGTAGAAAGAACCCCCCAATGGGACTTTATAGGGCACCAACTCTTTAAAGAGCAAAAGACTAAAGTAAAATAGAAAACGTTTATTTATGCATTTTAAAAATGGGCGTTTTTCTGTGCAGAGGGACCTTGAGCGAGCCGGTGATAAACTTCAGACCCATGGCGATATGCTCACTTTTGTAAGTCTGGGTTCCTTGAGCAGTCCCTGATTAGACTTTTGTCAGCAGGCTTCAATGGGCTCTTTGGGACCCATTGTTTCTATTTGACATTATGCAACCTTTTTAACCAGGGCCGTTTTTAAGGCAGGGCAAAAGGGGCAGCTGCCCTGGGCCCCATTATTGTTGTCGGCCCCAAAGCAGCTGCCTCATACTTGCCATCTATCCCAGTTTAAATTCCCTTGTCCCATGAAGTTTTAGTCCTGTGCTGTGTCCCGATATCTCAGTGTGAAGTTCTGTTACTAATGCTGCCCAGTTCTACCCTATTGCTGTGTACAGATCACCCACCTGCAGGCCCTGTGTTCATATGTAAATAACCTACATTGATATGTAAATAGCGGTGGCATTAATATGTAAATAGCCATAGACCGGCTGCATTGATATGTAAATAGAGGTGGCATTCATATGTAGATTATGTCCCCCTGAGGTCATTTCCACCATCACCTCTGCTGAATGCTGCCCACTGGGGAGGTAAAGGGGCAGGCTTAAAAGTCCAACATACAACTGTGGTCATTAAGCCTAACATCAGCCTGTTCTGCAAAGGTAAGCAAATTGGATCCCTAGGAGTTTTCTGTATATTGATGGGTCCCCTCACCTCAGCAGTCCATGGTGTGCAGGCAGAGAGGAGATGATGTGCTTAACCTTAGTAACCAATCATTGAGCGGTAAGGATATGCAGTAACCTCTAGCAACCAATCAGTGTGCAGTAATAATGTGCAATAACCTCTAGCAACCAATTAGTGAGTGGTATTGATGTACAGTAATCTCTAGCAACCAATCAACAAGCAGAAGTCATGTGCTGTAACCGCTATCAAATAAAAATTGAGCCATAATGTGTGCTGTAACCTCTAGCAGCCAGTGAGCGGTAATGATACACAGTAACCTTTCATTAAACTGATTTTGAGTCTAGCTGCAATTTATTGTATGTCTCAGAGCAGGTGGAGAGTGAAATTGTATGAAGGGAGGGGGCCCAAGAAAATGTTTGCCCAGGGTCCAATCAATATTAAAGACGGCCCTGTTTTTAACATATGATACAGATTTATGTGCCATTCATAAGCGCTCACCCTCGCTCTCCCTGGTCCCTCCAGTGATTTCCCTTCTAAGCCTTACTTTCATGGCTGTGATGTCCCGCGACCAAACATCCAACACTTACCTGACCGTCTGATAACTGGACTATTTTGTCCCTGTGCTCCTCGGCATTTATCATTGGGTGCCATTTTGTGAAACAGCTCCTACACGCTATTGGACATCACACTTAGAACTTTTGTTGTTTACACCATCATATTTTTCCTGTTTCCGAGGCAGGACTACGCTATCTAAATTCACGTGCCCTCCTGATTGATATCTCGTGTAGATGTGGATTTTAATGTGACCACTTACCCCTGAAGAAGAACTTTTGAAACGCGTTGGGCTTTGTCTGCCACCCAGTGGCAATGCAAGTGGTCTAAGTGTACTTGTATTTTAATTGTTTGTCATCAACATTATTTCTTTCACTGATTCACATGTTTTGTATGTTACCCCTTTCATGTCAGGTTTTGCTTTATTGTATGTTTACTGTGTACCCCTTGATGGCTGACCTTCCATCAAGGTCATGCATAAATAAACTTTTTCTATTTTACTTTAGTCTTTTGCTCTTTGAAGAGTTGGTGCCCTATAAAGTCCCATTGGGGGGTTCTTTCTACTTCATATATCTAATAGTTTGGGTTGGAATAAAGCTCTGACCTTCATTTCCAATGTCACCAACTGTCAGTATAGTATCAAATCTTTTTTAACTGTGCCACGACCAATGTGGCCTATCTTTTGACTTGCCCATGTGGGAAACATTATGTGGGGAGGACCACAAGGAGCTTCTCCAAAAGGGTGGGCAAGCACATTGCAAATATTATTGGGGGGACAAATAAGAACAGTGGCTCTCAGCCCTGTCCTCGAGTACCCCCAACAGGCCATGTTTTGGGAATTTCTCTTAGCTAAAATAGCCGTCATTGACTCTGATTTAAAGCCCCTGTGCAAGATAAAGGAAAACCTGCAAACATGGCCTGTTGGGGGTACTTGAGGACAGGGTTGAGAACCACTGTTGTAAAACACTATGCTCGCTATCACCAGAAGGACCCCACGGGCACCCTTTTTATGAACATAGATGGATAAATCTCACCGTGGAGGGGTGGCTCTAAGGCTAGAGGTGTCTCGAGGCTCGAGACCTATTGGATTAACGAGCTTCGCACTTATCATCCATATGGTATGAATGTGAGGTGGGACATCAATGCCTTCATCAATAGGGAATGATGTCCCACTCCACTGGTCCATCTGCTTTGTTGCCCTGAGTCCCTTGGGATAAAATATGTTACCTATTTATTTATCTCAGGCTTATCCAGTTGGTTTACTCACTCTCAGATTTGATATTGTAGGTGCATTTTGTATGGTACCCCCTTCTTCTTTAGAGGGGTGTATTACTATTAATTATTTTTTTTCCTTTTTGACCCCTCCGCCCTTCCTTTTTGACCCCTCCCACTTCTCATAAGCCCCACCCCTCATAGTTTCCACCCCTCATAGTGTCTGGAGTATACAGCTCAGCGTCACCAGATAGGAGTATACAGAGTCACCATATAGCAGTACACAGAGTCACCATATAGCAGTATACAGAGCCCCAGATAGCAGTATACAGAGTCACCATATAGCAGTATACAGAGTCACCAGATAGGGGTATACAAAGTCACCATATAGCAGTATACAGAGTCACCAGATAGGGGTATACAGAATCACCATATAGCAGTATAAAGAGCCCCTGATAGCAGTATACAGAACCCCAGAAAGCAGTATACAGAGTCACCATATAGCAGTATACAGAGCCCCAGATAGCAGTAAACAGTCACCATATAGCAGTATACAAAGCCCCAGATAGCGGTATACAGTCACCAGATAGGGTATACAGGGTCCCAGACAGGGTACACAGGGTCCCAGATAGGGTATACAGAGCACCAGATAGGGTATACAGGGTCCCTGGTAGGGTATACAGTCACCAGATAGGGTATACAGAATCCCAGGTAGGGTATACAGTCACCAGATAGGGTATACAGGGTCCCAGATAGGGTATACAGGGTCCCAGATAGGGTATACAGGGTCCCAGATAGGGTATACAGAGCACCAGATAGGGTATACAGGGTCCCTGGTAGGGTATACAGTCACCAGATAGGGTATACAGGGTCCCAGATAGGGTATACAGAGTACCAGATAGGGTATACAGGGTCCCTGGTAGGGTATACAGTCACCAGATAGGGTATACAGTCACCAGATAGGGGCTCACGGCGCCACCCCCCCCCGAAGTCGGGGAAAACCCCAGACTTACCCCATCTAATAGGCAGGCAGGAGTGTGCAGAGATTGGCTTGCGGACCAGCAGGCTGTTAGTGTGCAGAGCCTGCGCTTGCGGTGAGCGGGCTGGAGCCTTGCTGGCACTGGAGACTGCAGTGGACTGTCCTCCTCTCCTCGTGAACGGTCTGCGCGGAAGTCCCGGCGGAGTGCTGCGCCTGCGTAAGTAATCACGATATAGTGACTGCAGGCTCCTGGGGAGAGCAGATACAGTGACTGCAGGCTCCTGGGGAGATCAGATATAGTGACTGCAGGCTCCTGGGGAGATAAGATATAGTGACTGCAGGCTCCTGAGGAGATCAGATATAGTGACTGCAGGATCCTGGAGAGAGCAGTTATAGTGACTGCAGGCTCCTGGGGAGAGCAGATATAGTGACTGCAGGCTCCTGGGGAGAGCAGATATAGTGACTGCA
>BLSH010221662.1:26875-36996 GCA_018402905.1 Glandirana rugosa | reverse complement strand
ATAGGCAGGTAGGTGGGCACAAGCTCCCTGCCCCCACTCTCACTTATGCTGGCCGTACACAAACTAATTTTTCTTTCAAAAATGTTTATTTTAAGAATATTCATCCAATTTTCTAACCATTAGTGGGGTCAAATTGGTGTTCATTTTCCACCACAGTGACGGGAAAATTCCAAGGAGCAGAACAGAAAACGTTTCTCGACTAAACAAATTTTCAAACAGTCTTTGTGTTTTTTTTGCTCAGAATTTACATTCATTTTATAATTGAACGTTAAAAGCAAGTGGAATTTTCGAACTACACTCATCAATTCATTGAATGTACAAATCATTTCATACAAATATTTGTGCGAATATTCTGGTCCAGAAATTGATCCGTGTATGGCCAGCATAGGACATTTAGTAGCAGCAGCATGATTTTTTTTTAATCATCTGTTATGATGGGGTTAAAGAAAATAGTCCTTTATAGTACAAAACGAGCAGATAATCACTACTATAAGGGATTCATTTATACTGTGAAATAGTGAAAGTAATATATCTTATATCATATATATATATAATAAATATACCCAGAAGTAGGATATACTGGGATTTTACCTGGGAGTCAGACATGAAGCTATATGGAGGTTAGAGGGGAAAACTTTTATCTTAAAGTAGTACTGAAAGCTGAGACTTTCTTCATGGATATAATAATTTTATATATAATGCACAATACTGGTAAACTTTTACTTTATGTAATTGTAACATCTTCTATTACCTCCAGTCTATCAGCCTTCACCTTCTCTGGGTTCAGATGCCGATCTTTCCTGTGCAGAGCCCTTAAAGTCATTTTAAATGTTGGATTTCTTTTTTTTTTTTAAACAAACTTGTCATACTTACCTGCTCTGTGTAGTGGTTTTGCAATAGAGAGTGCCCCTATAGAAAGCCGCAAAGTATAGTATAGAGTGCCCCTATAGAAAGCCGCAAAGTATAGTATAGAGCACCCCTATAGGAAGCCGCAAAGTATAGTATAGATTTCCCCTATAGGAAGCAGCAAAGTATAGTATAGAGTTCCCCTATAGGAAGCAGCAAAGTATAGTATAGAGTGCCCCTATAGGAAGCCGCAAAGTATAGTATAGATTTCCCCTATAGGAAGCCGCAAAGTATAGTATAGATTTCCCCTATAGGAAGCAGCAAAGTATAGTATAGAGCTCCCCTATAGGAAGCCACAAAGTATAGTATAGAGTGCCCCTATAGGAAGCCGCAAAGTATAGTATAGAGTACCCCTATAGGAAGCCGCAAAGTATAGTATAGAGTTCCCCTATAGGAAACCGCAAAGTATAGTATAGAGTTCCCCTATAGGAAGCCGCAAAGTATAGTATAGAGTTCCCCTATAGGACGTCACAAAGTATAGTATAGAGTTCCCCTATAGGAAGCTGAAAAGTATAGTATAGAGTTCCCCTATAGGAAGATAAAATAAACTTCTGTCTTTAGAATCACTTGCTTCCTTCTCTTGCCCAGGACTACATGTCCCATGAGACATTGCTCCTCACACATTCAAATTCTCAGGCATTTACTGACATGTATGGACGGTGTACTGAGTTGTAATTTCTACTATGTAAAGAAATAATGCATTCTGTATGCAGGCCAACTAATCAACTGACCAACTAATCGATTATGAAAATAGTTTACAACTATTTTCATAGTCAATTAGTTGTTTCAGTCCTACATCTCTGAATCTCCTACCAGTTCATTTCTTTATTCATGGACCTTAGTCAGAGAGTGAGGAAACAACGAGAACTGTCTTTTATAGGAGTGACGGTGATGAAGGGATTATAGGATGACTGTCCCCACCCCTTCTATTACTCATTGCCATCTTCCCAACACAAGAAGTCCTGCACTTCCTTATTTAGTCCATGATTTAGTCATGAATAACAAAGGGGCTGAGCCCCACCAGAGGCCAGAGAGTGAGGATGGGGGAAGAACAACCAAGATGAAGACTGGACTGATCCTGAAGACCTCCATCATTGGGTTACTGACTCCTCCCTCATTATCACTTTCTGTTTAAGGTTCCAAAGTATGAGGATGTTATCACATTATTATCAACATGTAAAAGTCTGTGCTCCAATCAAAACATCAGATATAAAATGTCCAGCTGGTAGAAAATGTATGCAAAAGAAGTCAGGACTATGTAATGTACAAATTATTATTTTGGATCCAAATGTTAGGACTATACAGTTTCAGAATGATGTAACGTACGACATAGAGTATATAGTGCAGGGGTCAGGGGGGTTTCAGTAATCAGTGGAAGTGTAAATGTTTACATGAGACAAGTTGCATAGATTCCACACCACTGCGTCGCATCTCCTGAGACTGCACTAAGTGACTTGTGTCTGAGACTATACAGACAAATCCCTCCACCCGGCACAGTCAGCAAACAACAGAGTAAGTAACCCTGGGAGAATTGTTATGTCAGACATCTTGCCATGCCCGGGTATGGGGCAGAAGACCAAATGCACATACCCCAGGTGTCTAGGTCTAGTAACACCTATGGCAGTGGTTCTCAACTCCTGTTCTTGGGACCCACTAACAGGCCAGGTTTGCAGAATAACTGAAATACATCACAGGTGACATCATTTGCTGCTCAGTGATTGCAGCATTCTAGTCTGCATCTCCCCAAGGAAATACTAAAAATCTGGCCTGTTGGTGGGTTCTGATGACAGGAGTTGAGAACCATTGACCTATGGTGAAAATTAACATTTTGCTGCCAGTTGAACCCCAGAATCTCCATAAATGCAGTCTAGATACATAAATTGTGTCTGCAACACAGAGAAGGAAGATTATCTGAGAGAAATACAGGAATACAGGACGGGGAACACAGCTCAGGAAAGTGACCAGGGGATTACAGGCTGATATCACCCAGTCCCCGCCCTACTCTGGACCAATCAGTGAGCAGTATGGGTGGAGGAATGTATTTAGTGTTAATGACCCACCTGTGCTGATCTCTGTAGGAGTGTCCTCCTCTATAAATGTCCCCGTTATTCCATCCTCCTCCATAGACTGCTGATCATCCCTCACAGACCTCTCTTCTTCTGCTTTAACCTCAAATTCTATATCGATTGGATCTCCACTCTAAACCAAGAAAATGAGAGATAATATCATCTGTAAGATATAAGCTTTTGTGACATCACATAAAAATCTGCACATTGTCTCCATGAGTGTGTTTTATAAGCTCCATCCCACCAACCTTGTAACAGTGAGGGATGGTGAGACCTTCCTGTGTGGAATCCCGGGAATACAGAGGACGGGGACATCTCTCTGGTGGATTCCTGGTATTAGGTGGCTCCATCATATCCTCGTGTCCTTCTGAAAACTTCTCCATCACTCCATACTCCTCATCCTCCTCTTTATACTCATCTTTAACAACAATATTATCATCCCTGAGGTTTCCACTCTGAATATATAATAAAACATTCATTGTAACAAACATGCTGTGTATAAATCAGAACTACCAATAACTGTCAATCATCTACCTGATGATGGTGAGGGATGGTGTGACCTTCCTGTGTGGAATCCTGGGAATACAGAGGATGGGGACATCTCTCTGGTGGGTTTCTGTAGCTGGATGTCTCCACCATGGTGTCCTGGTAGAGATTTTTGTGTTCTTTTAAAAACTCTGACTCCTCCATCACCCCATCCTCATCATCCTCCTCTTTAATCTCTTCTTTAACCTCAACTTTAGAATCTCTCAGGTCTTCACCCTGATGATATAATACAAATTACATAAATTGTAACAATGCTGATAATGTACAGATCCTAATGATACTATCATTGATTGTTCCTCATCTACCTGATGATGGTGAGGGATGGAGTGACCTTCCTGTGTGGAATCCTGGGAATACAGAGGACGGGGACATCTCTCTGGTGGGTTCCCATTACTGGATCCATCTGTAGGAAACACAACACTGACTGAATACATTGTTTCTATGTGTTTATCAGATGATGGGTGGTCTAGGTGGACCCTCCATACTGCTCTCTCCTTTACAATAAAGTCTCCTCTTACCCGGTGATGTGAGGGGCGGCTGATTGTCCATCATGAGGTCCTTGTAGAGATCCTTGTGTCCTTCTAAATACTCCCCCTCCTCCATGGAGAAATAGACAGTGACATCCTGACACCTTATAGGAACCTGACACACACAATGATACAGTCACCATCCAGACACATCCCTTGTCTGTTACTGGATAATGTCCCAGAATTCCCAGCACCGCTCACCTCTCCTCGATGATCTCTCTGGTGACTTCTAGAATCTTCTTTTTATTTCTCTTTTATATCATGAAGGGAGATGGAGGCAATGTGATGGTCATGTGATCTCCAGACTTCACAGGAGGAAAACTGTAGATTAATACACAGATTGTAAAATCAAATGATATTCCCAGAATCCTCCTCACCTAACCTATCAATTCTCCAATTTATTAAAGCCTCACTTTAGGCTGAGGTATAATTTACCTACCCCCACACTCCGCAGGTTAAAAGCTTGTGGCAGGTATTCTGACATTACATACAACACAGGACCAACAGTCCTACTTTATAAGTAAGGATGCCAGGGGTCCGCCCACATCCTAAGTCAGATGGATATTGGAAGGAGGAGCTGTGAGGTCAGTGTGATGTCATAGGATTCTCTGACTCTGGTTAGAGGGACATTGGGAGGAACAGTGAGGTTTCTGTACATGGAATTATTCCTCCTGGGTGCGTCCCACCTCTCCTAAACTGAAAGTTGAACTTTGTCTTTGGTCTTTGCCAGGACACATCAAATTATTATTATTATTATTATAATACAGGATTTATATAGCGCCAGCAGTTTTATGCAGCGCTTTACAATGTAAAGGGAGACAATGCACCAACAGTACAATTCAAAACAAGTGGGTTAGAGGAGCCTTGCTTCTGCAAGCTTAGAGTCTAAGGGGGGGGGGGGGGGGGACAAAAGCGTAGGGACTGTGAGGTATGAACTGATTAGGGGGAGTAGAAGATTTGGCTGTTAACTGAAGACAGGATAGGATACTCTCTCCATGAAGAGATGAGATTTCAGGGATCGCCTAAAAGTGGACAGAGTAGGAGATAACCGGATAGGTTGGGGTAGTGAGTTCCAGAGGATGGGAGAGGCTCTGGAGAAGTCCTGGAGATGAGCGTGGGAGGAGGCAAGGGAGCTAGAGAGCAGAAGGTCTTGGGAAGAGCAGAGAGGACGGTTTGGGTGATATTTGGAGATAAGTTTGGTGATGTAGCTCGGAGCAGAATTGTGAATGGCTTTGTATGTTATTTTTAGTGTTTTGAATTTTATTTGTTGGGCAATGGGAAACCAGTGGAGGGATTGGCAGAGAGGAGCGGCAGACACTGAATGGTTGGTAAGGTGGAGGAGTCTGGCAGAGGCATTCATGATAGACTGGAGAGAGGATAGCTTGCGGAGAGGGAGGCCATGAGGAGGGAGTCACAATAGTCAAGGCGAGTGAATAAGTTGCTTAGCGGTGTCAATGGTTAGAAAGGGGCTTATTTTAAAATTGTTTCGGAGGTGAGTGTGATCTCCGTTCCCTTCCAGAGAATTTACTGATCAGATTTTTAGGTTGAATATCTGAGACTGGGCTCATTATGGAGAAATTGCTTTTCAGTACATTTACTACAAATAACAATTTTCCCTCTTTCTTCCTATCTGAATCTTATAAAATAAAGACATACATATTCCAATCCTCCCTAAATAAATGTCCATCCCCGCCACTAATAGAAATCATATAATCCATCAGTATAGACTGATGAGGTGAGAAGGTGATTGGTGGTAAAGGTGACACATCTCCAAAATACAGAGAATGTTCCGGCCCTGTAAGTGGGGAAATGTTCTGCCCCTGAAGGGGTTAATCTAGGTCTCCACACTATATATGTGTGTATCATCATCTGCTGGAGATAAAAGAAGAGGACGGACATGACGGGGGTTTACTGGGTGTAAATAGAAAATAAGATCTTATTACCTCCTCTACTGCCACTTCCAGTAACGTCTCCTCTCTACTTCCTCCCAACTCACCTCTCACCCGGAACTTCCTGTCTGTATCTGACATCACTTCCTGTCTGTACCTGACATCACTTCCTGTCTGTATCTGACATCACTTCTTGTATTCCATAGAGACTTCCTGTGTGGGTAGAAGTGAGATCACCACCTTGTGGAGCTCAGAGGTACTGCAGCCATGAGAAAGGTCTGGTAGTGTGAAGACGGCCTTGTGCTGTGTGTGGATGTACTGTATATCCTTATAGATGGGGTCATCTCCACTCCCACCAAGGGGGATAGAAATATATTACTGCCTAGTTCAGTCTTTCTCAGGAAGGGGTCCTTCAAAAGGTTTTTAGGGGTTCCTTAAGCAATAAACAATTTCTGTAAATAATAATAGTGCAGCGCTGATACAAAACCTACTCACATAAACTATGGGTTTTTTTCATTGTTTTTTAAAAGTTGTGTAACACAATATGAATAAACCCAACTAATGTTCCATCAATCCATTAAAGCAATTTCTATGTGCATGAAGCACCAGTGCTCAAAACTGTGTTCCACATAATAATTACACAATACTTCAATGTGCTCTTATTATAATGTCCATAGATTCAGCCCACATATACACTCACCACCACTTTATTAGGCCCCCCTTGCTAATAGCGGGTTTGACCCTCTTTGGCCTTCATTCTTCGAGGCACAGATACAACAAGGTGTTGGAAACGTTCCTCAGAGATTTTGCTCCATAGTGACAATGATAGCATCACACAGTTCCTGTCGGCTGCACATCCATGATGTCAATCTCCTGTTCTACCACATCCCAAAGGTCCTCTATTGGATGAGATGTGGTGAGTGTGGAGGCCATTGGAGTGCAGGGACCTCATTGTCCAGTGATGAGATGATTGGAGCTTTGTGACATGGTGCATTATCCTGCTGGAAGGAGCCACCAGAAGATGGGGACACTGTGGTCATAAAGGGATGGACATGGTCAGCAACAATCAGGTAGGCCGTGGCACTTATACCATGCTCAATTGGTACTAAGGGGCCCAAAGTGCGCCAAGAAAATATCCCCCACACCATTACACCACCACCACCAGCCTGAGCCAGTGATATATTGCAGGATGGATCCATGCTTTCATGTTATTTACGCCAAATTCTGACCCCACCATCTGAATGTCGGAGCTGGAATTGAGACTCATCAGACAAGACAAAAGTTTTCCAAATTTGGTGATTCTGTGTGAACTGTAGCCCCAGTTTCCTGTGCTTAGCTGACAGGAGTGACACCTGGTGTGGTCTTCTGCTGCTGTAGCCCACCTGCTTCAAGGTTGGATGTGTTGTGCATTCAGAGATGGTATTCTGCCTACCTTGGGTGCAACGAGTGGTTATTTAAGTTACTGTTACCTTTCTGTCATCTTGAACCAGTCTGCCCATTCTCCTCTGACATCACCAAGCCATTTGCATCCAAAAAACTGCCGCTCACTGGATATTTTCTCTTTTTCCAATCATTCTCTGTAAACCTGAGAGATGGTTGTGTGTGAAAATCCCAGTAGATCAACAGGTTTTGAAATACTCAGACCAGCCCATCTGGCACCAACAACCATGCCACTTTCAAAGTCGCATAAATCCCATTTCTTCCCCATTCTGATGCTCGGTTTGAACTT
Organism: Glandirana rugosa; assembly: GCA_018402905.1. Lineage (NCBI taxonomy): Eukaryota > Metazoa > Chordata > Amphibia > Anura > Ranidae > Glandirana > Glandirana rugosa. The sequence goes on along the minus strand of BLSH010221662.1, from coordinate 29,333 downwards.
CAGCAAGTCATCTTCACCAAGTCTAGATGCCTAGATGCACAAAGTTGCTGCCATGTGATTTGTTGATTAGTAATTTGTGTTACCAAGCAATTGAACAGGTGTACCTAATAAAGTAGCCGGTGAGTGCATATCTTCCTGTGCAAATGTGTAATTAAGTACCTCTTCATAAAGTGCTTATTAAACACAAAGTGCTCTGTGCCCACATTCCGCTCACCTCACCCTTCATAAATAACACTCCCCAGATACTGTGTGACCCCTTATAAAATAAGAAAGTCCCAAGTGCTATTGCACCCTCCCCCTCCTCCAGGTCTCCTCCTCACAGTGTTCACTGGGATAAACCTCCAAATACTCCACTGATACCCCAGAGAATGAATCCAGGAGAGAAGAACCCCAACTATGTAATGCCGCAGGGCTGTAAGCATGGGGTGACAGTCACAGGGCTGACCTTCAAAAGGCAGTTATCCATGGCAGACAGTAAGCAGGGCAGGGATCACAGGGCATCAGAAGGGTTCTACTTCCACTGGCAGCCTCTGATGACCATGAATTGTCCAGAAGCAGATGAAGGGTCAATGTGGGCACTGGAGAATCCTGGATCAAGAGAAACAGAGAGGACAGGGTCTGTACATCCTGGGGCAGCTTGGAGTGAACACAGGCAACAGAGCAGTATGGAGGACAGAGGGCAAAGTGCAAGGTTATCCACAGAGTGAGGGTTGACAGAGCCCAGGGAAGGTTGCTCTGAGGCACCAAGTGAGTTTAATTACCACCTTAATCAGCCACAGAACCTGTGCAATTGATATTTATCCTGATTAAAGGGATGATGTGGCAACCCTATCACGGGGTAGCAGGGCAGAGGGTGAGAAGGACTAAGTGGCACCAAGAAGAGGCTCAGATCATGGAGACCCAGCTGCAGTCCAGGAAAAACGGGGAGTCCCAGTGTCTGGAAAGCAGTACAGCCACTACAGAACTGCAAGTTCCAGTAATGCCAGTGCCAAGAAAGTAGCACACAGTCCATGTGGAACTGTCTGTCTCAGCAGTCCTGAGCACCTCCTAGCCTCTGTCTGGTGAGACCTCCAGCCATGAGTCCCTCTGTGTCCATCCCTGGAGGAAACTCTGAATAGACTGGCCTCTTCTCTCAGCAATGAGATGTTATCTGGTGCTACAAACTCAGCCAGACAAAAATTATGGTAAGTATTTGAATTCAATTTTCCATTTTCCTGACGGCTCCATGTCAGCACAGCTGGGAACTAACTAGCCAGACAGGAGAGCAATAACGCTACACATTCCTCAATTCTGGCTAAAAACAGAAGCCAGGATGCCTCTGCTAATCTAAACTCATTCAGGCTTCCTCTATACAGTAATAAGCCCTGAACGTATATATTTTGGTGCCCGTGTAGCTGCCTTGCAGATAGTCTCAAACACTCGGCCTGCTGGCACTCTCAAAGTCGGGACCTTGCTAGTGAAGAGTGCCATGAATCTCCTGGCACGGCCAACCCTTTCAACTTGTAGGCCAAGGAGATGAGCTTCACTAACCAAGAGGCAACAATCTTGTTGGAAGCCATGAAATCAATATGTGATCCACCTGGAATGACCAAAAGATGCTCCGACTTCCTGATAGCAGAAGTCGCTTTGATTAAACCTTGCAAAGCTTGGCCCACATCAGATGGGCTAATTTCTTGAGTACTGCCCAAAAGGAATGTAGAAAGGACAACCTCTTGTGTGATATGGACACTGAAGGTCAGTTCAGGCACAAATTTGCGCATTGACATGAGTACCACCCTGTCTGAGAAGTACACGAGTATGGGTTCTTTAAACCCCAAAGCCGCCAATGCTGGCTCTCTTCTAGCTGATGTAATTGCTACCAGTAAAGCAGTTTTCAGTGAGCAGTACCACAGGGTGATTGAAGGCATCTGATGCAAAAAACATCCAACACCAATGGGAGATCCATTTCGGAAACAACTCGAGATTTCAACCAAATTACAACTTGAAAAAATGGTATAATTAATTGTTGGACGCCCACTGTATGCCAGTGAAGGCAGAGATAGGCAGAATGTGTGCCTATAGCATACTTACACTTAGACCAAAATCAAGTCCAGCCTGCAGTAATTTCAGAACAGACTTCTGAAGAGTCCAGTGTAAAATCTTGATCAGCAATAATCCTGCGAGCTTATGCCATATTCTACTATAAGCAATGTTTTCATAAGAGTATTCCCAATTTTTACAAAGCATTTGAGATCCATTAGCCTCTGCCTCTCAAGACCCAAGCCATCAGCCTGAGCCTGTCGTATGCTGGACTAATGGGACTTTAGAGAAGATTTGATCTTACAGGCAGAGGGAGCCAATCATTGACACTCATTAGGAGGAGCAGAGGGTACCAAAGCCCCCTTGGCCAATCTGGAATCACCAGAAATGTCACCTTCCACCGAAACAGCCTTAGCTGGAATCTGAGAATCAGAGGGAG
>BLSH010221662.1:5748-22041 GCA_018402905.1 Glandirana rugosa | reverse complement strand
CATCTTCCTCGTACAATCACCTATCTCTCACCCTTAGACTGAAGTTTATTTAAGTTACAGTTTACGACAGAACGGTCTTACCCCGTCTCAAGAACATAGAAGTAGGTCGAAATCAATAAGACGAAAGCAAATGACACATGGTGAGCACTGTCTCGGTGAGTCCTTTCTCGGTACCACAGACGCGGGGGGGTATCCGACGAAATTTAAATATCCCTCTAATTCATCCTTACGTAAAGAGCTAAATGATATCCCAGATTAAATTTAATGCTAGCTCTATTACACACTATAATAGCAACATAACTGGTGATTGATTCTCAACCCCATTTTGCTTGAGTGATCAAGAGAGTCATTTAGATTTTACGACCCTAGCCTGTGTCTTTGGCTGGTCTGGTTTTGGCCATTTCCCCTGCCATATTCATGTGTCTCAAATTAGACCCTATAGTAAATCGAGAAATGCATTCCTACTTAATCTCCCTATAAATTTAAAGCAGCCTATGGGGGGGCGCAGACACCATGGCTCTTTCCTGAGTGGCTCTGTCACGAGTGGTACACAGTAAACGAAAGCAGAATAACTAAAGCTGGATGAAGATACAAGAACTCTGCCCCATTCTGGCAAGACAGCATTTGACATTGAATTTATTTGAAGTCAGATTCCCACTCTCTATCCACTAACATGCTCCTTCTACTCTTCCTTCTCACTTCGGTGTCTTCTATCCTCAAATTATCTGCACTCTACCCCTCCTCTCTACCCCACAGCATGCACACATCACCCTCACTCCTACCCTCTCCCTACTACTGCTCCCATCACCTCCTGCAAGTGCTGAACCCACATGCTGACCTAAGCACCAGGACAGTTAGACGTGCGCTCATACACATCCCACTCCCATCTTACTTTCCTCGCCTCCCTTCTTCTCTTTGTCTCAGGTGACATTTCTCCAAATCCTGGTCCTCCATTTTCTAACTGCAAACCACATATCTGGCATCGCTCCTCCTCTGGCAACAACCACAACACCCCCTTTCCTTGCTCTCTGATCACGACCTCATCAGTTTCACGGTATCTTTGCCTCCAACCACCCATTCCTCCAAGCAGTAAACAATAACTGGTGGGAACCTTCGCCACTTGAACCCTTCTCTTCTCTATTCTGCTACTGACCACTTCTATGACATAATCTTTCCCCTGTCTTGACCTGGCCACCTCTGTCTACAACAGTTCACTCTCATCATCACTGGATGCACTTGCTCCTTTAACTACATGCAGAATCAGGCCCCGACCTTTAAAACCCTGGCAAAATGACAACACTAGAAATCTCAAGAGACAATGCCATGCTCTTGAACGACTGAGGCATAAAACCAAATGCCTGTAGGACTTCACCCAATATAAATCTGCCCTTTTTAAATACAATTCCTGCCTCCAGGCTGCCAAACAAGCCTACTTTGTCCTTCTTATTAATACCTTGTCATCCAGTCCCCGTCGGCTCATCTCAAACTTTAATCTGCTCTGTCCCCCACCCCCTCTACCCACTAACTCACTTAATGCCCAAGAGATTGCCAATCACTTCAAAGACAAGATTAATGCAATATGCGAGGACACCTCCACTGTGCGAACATCTTCCCCACCCATACACAACATACAGCCTAACAGCACATTCAACACTCTCCTCTTTTGAACTGGCTACTACTGAAGAGGCTACAGCACTCAGAACTTTTCCCAGGTGCCCACCTAACCAATTGTCCCCTGGATCCTGTTCCCTCACAACTACTATGGTCACCCTCCTATTCTACCCTATGCTCCCTCACTCACATCTTCAATCTCTCCGTCTCTAGTGGCACCTTCCCCTCCCCTCTAAAACATGCGCAGATCACTCCCGTACTTAAAATGTCTTCACTGGACCCTACCAGCCTGAACAACTTAAGACCCATCTCATTGCTCCCATTCACCTCTAAACTTCTAGAATGCTTAGTCTACAACCGTCTTAGCTCCTACCTCAGTGAAAATAACCTTCTTGACCCCTTACAGTCCGGCTTTCACTCTCAGCATTCCACAGAAACGGCCTTACTAAAACTCACTAATGATTTACTAACTGCTAAAACCAACGACCACTGCTCCATACCCCTACTGCTTGACCTCTCCTTGCGGCCTCTGATACTGTTGACCACCCGCTCCTTCTCAATAAACTCTGTTCTCTTAGCCTCCAAGATTCTGCTCTATCCTGGTTCTCCTCCTACCTATTACAGCGCTCCTTCAGTGTTACCTACAACTCTGTCTCCTCCTCTCCATTGCCCCTTTCTGTGGGGGTCCCCCATGGCTCTGTTCTTGGACCCCTTCTCTTCTCTATCTACACCTCCTCCCTTGGTCACTTGATAACCGCCGATGGCGTCCAATAGCATATATACGCCGATGACACCCAAATCTGTCTACTCCTCACCTCACTCCTTCAGTCTCCTCTCGCATTACTAACTTACTAACTGATATATCAGCATGGATGGCACACCACTTCTTTAAACTAAATAATGCAACCATCAATCCCTCCCCTCATGCCAGGGTACTCGGTGTAATCCTAGACTCTGACCTGTCCTTTCAGCCTCAAATCCAATCGTTGTCAAAAGCTTCACCTCCATAACACCTCTAAAATATGCCCCTAACAAATGAAACCACCAAGCTCCTCATTCACTCCCTTGTTATCTCTCGCCTTGACTATTGCAACTCCATTCTCATTGGCTTCTCTCTCTTCAGTCTATCGTGAATGCAGCTGCCAGACTTATCCACCTTACTAACTGCTCAGTGTCTGCCACCCCTCTCCTCCAAACCCTAAACTGGCTTCCGATCGCCCAGCGAATTAAGTTCAAAATACCAACCACAGCATACAAAGCCATCCACAACTCTGCCCCGAGCTCCATCACCAATCTTGTCTCCAAATATCACCCAAACCATCCTCTCTGCTCCTCCCAAGACCTCCTACTCTCAAGCTTCCTCATCTCCAAGATTTCTCCAGAGCCTCTTCCAGCCTCTGGAACTCTCTACCTCAACCTGTCCGGCTATCTTCTACTCTTGCTACCTTCAGACAATCTCTGAAAACTCATCTCTTCAGGGAACCCCATCACACCTCCAACTAATCTTTTACCACTTCCATCAGCTCATTCCCCACAGTTACAACCTTTTGTACCACCTGCCCCACTCTATTAGATTGTAAGCTCTTCTGAGCAAAGCCCTCTTAATCCTCTTGTATTTTATTGTATTTTAACTGTATTATCTCCCTTTTATGCTGTAAATCGCTGCGTAAACTATTGGCGCTATATAAATCCTGTATAATAATAATATAGAAAAAACAAAAAACAATCTGCTCTAAGATTAAAATGAAAACAGAATTGGAGCAGCTGGCATAAATTACTTTGATCAACAAAAAAATAGAAAAGAACAGTCTGTATGCAGCGCTAAACGACACAAAGTGATGTGACAGCAATCCGGGGAGTAGCCCCCAGTGTTGACACACCACTCTCAAAAGTCACAAAGAATGATGTGCTCAGAGAGCAGAGTCCACAATTCATAGGCTGGCAATGCAACTAAGTCGCAGGAACAGCTCTAATGTAAAGTTGCAGGAAGCAAAAAGCCACATCTATAGGGTCTAGCAAGTCTCCTTACCAGATGAAGAAATCAGAAAGGCCTGTGTATGATAAAAAGGCTGGGAGAGTTTTTACCATGCAAATGCCTTTCTGATTTCTGATTACTCAATAATAATATAGAGTATATAGTGCAGGGTCAGGAGTATGTAATGTACAACACAGAGTATATAGTGCAGAGTCAGGGAGTATGTAATGTACAATATAGAGTATATAGTGCAGGGGTCAGGAGAATGTAATTTACAACATAGAGAATATAGTGCAGAGGTCAGGAGTATGTAAAGTACAACATATAGTATATAGTGCAGGGGTCAGGAGTATGTAATGTACAATATAGAGCATATAGTGCAGGGGTCAGGAGTATGTCATGTACAACAGAGTATATAGTGCAGGGGTCAGGGGTATGTCATGTACAACATAGAGTATATAGTGCAGGGGTCAGGAGTATGTAATGTACAATATAAATTATATAGTGTAAGGGTCAGGGCTCATAATTGCAGATATCTCTCACCGCTGCCTCCCATGTCTTGAGACTGCACTCAGTGACTTGGGTCTGAGACTATACAGACATATCCCTCCACCCGGCACAGACAGCAGACAACAGAGCAAGTAACCCTGGGAGAATTGTTCTGTAAAAATCTTGCTAGACACGGTCATGTAGCAAAAGACCTAAAGCACATGCCGCAGGTGTCTAGGGCAAGCAATGTCTATGGTAAAAATGAACATTTTTCTTCCAGCTGAGCCCCAGAATCCCCATAAATTCTGTCTAGATACATAAATTGTGTCTGCAGCACAGAGAGAAGGAAGCTCAGGAAAGTGAGCAGGGTATTATAGCCTGATATCACCCACTCCCCACCCTCCTCTGGACCAATCAGTGAGCAGTATGGGTGGAGGAATGTATTTAGTGTTAATGACCCACCTGTGCTGATCTCTTTAGGAGTGTCCTCCTCTATAAATGTCCCCGTTATTCCATCCTCCTCCATAGATTGCTGATCATCCCTCACATACCTGTCTTCATCTTCTTCTTTAACCTCAACTTTTATATCTATCAGATCTTCACCCTTAACCAAGAAAGTAATAAAAGAGATAACCTGTAGTACATAAGCTTCAATATTGTGACATATTTAAAAAAATTAACACATCAGTTCAACAAGTCCATGTTCTAGATGTCACAAACCTTGTAATGGTGAGGGATGGTGTGACCTTCCTGTGTGGAATCCCGGGAATACTGAGGACGAGGACATCTCTCTGGTGGGTTCCTGGTATTAGGTGGCTCCATCATATCCTTGTGTCCTTCTGATAACTCCTCCATCACTCCATACTCCTCATCCTCCTCTTTATACTCTTCTTTAACAACAATATTATCATCCCCGAGGTTTCTATTCTGAAAGATATCATAAAACATTCATTGTGATAAACATGCTGTGTATAAATCTTAAAAGAAATGTATGGATTTTTTTTCTTTAAGAATCATGCCTACCTAGCTGGATGCAGTATCAGTCCAATGCTGCATCTGTCCCCAAGCACCTCTAACACAGAGAACCAAGCAAATGAACACTGCTAATCGCTGGGTTCTCGTAGCTCCATGAGCAGAGAGCAGGTGACTGTCAGTCACCAATCTGCCCCCCCCCCCCATGCTCCCTGGAGCGCCGGGCTGTGGAGAGGGCAGGTACTGCCGGTGTGGGCTCTTAGCAGCTTACTGAGAGGCTGAGCCGGGTGCAGGTCCATGCATGTGAGTGAATCCCAACTTCATTGCCACAATCTTGCCCAAGCCTGGATCGGCTCTATTATGTCAGCTGACAGAGGACTCCAGCCAGCTGTTAGCTGAAAACGGGTTACAGTAGGGAAGAAGGGACTGCGCTCCTGTGATCCACAGGAGAAATGCAGCCAAACAAACTTTGATTGTACTTCTCTATTTAACTACCAATAAGCGTTATCCATCTACCTGATAATGTTTTGCATAGTTCAGATCTTCCTGTGTGGAATCCCAATACAGAGGACGGGGACATCTCTCTGGTGGGTTCCTGGTATTAGGTGGCTCCATCCTATCCTTGTGTCCTTCTGATAACTCCTCCATCACTCCATACTTCTCATCCTCCTCTTTATACTCTTCTTTAACAACAATATTATCACCCCCAAGGATTCCACTCTAAACATAAAATAAGGTATTCATTGTTACAATTATGCTTGTATATAAATCAGAACTACCAATATTTGTCAATCATCTACCTGATGATGGTGAGGGATGGTGTGACCTTCCTGTGTGGAATCCCGGGAATACAGAGGACGGGGACATCTCTCTGGTGGGTTCCCATTACTGGATCCATCTGTAGGAAACACAACACTGACTGAATACATTGTTTCTATGTGTTTATCAGATGATGGGGGGTCTAGGTGGACCCTCTGTACTGCTCTCTCCTTTACAATAAAGTCTCCTCTTACCCGGTGATGTGAGGGGCGGCTGATTGTCCATCATGAGGTCCTTGTAGAGATCCTTGTGTCCTTCTAAATACTCCCCCTCCTCCATGGAGAAATAGACAGTGACATCCTGACACCTTATAGGAACCTGACACACACAATGATACAGTCACCATCCAGACACATCCCTTGTCTGTTACTGGATAATGTCCCAGAATTCCCAGCACCGCTCACCTCTCCTGTCAGCAGCTCCATCATCTTCTTGGTGACTTCCAGAATCTTCTGCATGTTGGGTCTCTCAGATTTTAGGGAGTCACATGGAGGCACTGTGATGGTCATGTGATCACCTGACTTCACAAGAGGAAATCTCTGTATTGAGGAACCAATAGGAATATCATGTTAGAATCCCAGAATCCTCCTCACCTCTCCGGTCAGGTCTGTGTTTTATTAATAGAGATAAAAGTGATGTCATGTGACCTCCCAGAATCCCCCTCACCTCTCGGGTCAGGTCTGTGTTTTATTAATAGAGATAAAAGTGATGTCATGTGACCTCCCAGAATCCTCCTCACCTCTCCTGTCAGCAGGTAGATGATCTCCAGGGTGAGGTTTAGTATCTTCTCAGTCATGTGATTTCGGTCCTCCTCCATCCTCATTGGTGCCATCATTTGATCTATACAGGTCTCCTTGTAGACGGATAACTTTGGGAAATGAAAGTAAGAATTATTTGGATGGTATTGGTCACACAATAATAGGATGTGGATGTGGGGGTGGTAATAGGAGGGTTGCTGTACAATTTTTTTATAAACTTCATTTAGTGAGATTTTACTAACAAGCAGTAAGTAAATAAGAAGAAGAAGATAACAAAAAGAAAGAGAAAAAAATAAGGAAAAAGAAGAAGCAGAGAAAAGTGGGGGGATAAACCTCTTGGGATGTAGAACCAAAGAGCATAATCATGTCTGACCAAGCTGTATGAGAGTTGCCTCAGCTACGCCCCAATCTGCTTAAAGGCCTTTAATTCTGCCAGGATATAAAGTAAGGGTCTAGAGGGTATGCTACTAAATCCAAAAAGAATATAATTAAAGCGGCAGTAAACCGATCCATTTAACAGTATAAAAACCAGCTACATTTCCGGCACGTGCCGGAAATGTAACACTCCCATTGGTTGTGCTCTAAACCAAACTGTCAAACCATCCAATGGCTGGTGTCATAGCTGATCACATGTGCAGCATCATGGCAGTTGTATATTAAACAGAGGCCAAGCTGGTAGCTTCCTTGGCTGAAAATGATAGGAGGGTTTACTACCACTTTAAGTATCAAGTATCTCCTCAGAATAGTAAATCCATCCCAACCAAATATCACAGAAGCGGTCCAACTGGTCTTTAACAGTAAACACCCAGCATTCAGCCTCCATGATATAGTTAACTTCTCACTTCCATTCAGTTAGTGTTGGACAGGTGGCCTATTTCCAGTACCTTGGGATCAGGCATTTAGCAGCATTCAACAAGTAGGGAGTTACACTCTTTGTATCGCCTAACTGAGGACCTAACATCGTGAAAGAGGAACTGAAGAGGTGTACACTGAAGTGGCCGTATGGATGTTTTTTGGGTCCAAGGAGTTATCCCTTCCCAGAAAGCCCTAATCTTTGGACAATCCCACCAAATGTGGAGAAATGTGCCAAATATCTGATTAAGATGGGAAGGTGTTCTGTACCACCTAGTCATAAATGTATATGAGGATTCTGGATAAAGAGTGCTGATGGAGGAAATATGAGCCAATTGCACAATTTTCTGGATCTGTGGAGGGGAAAACTCGGTCCCCAACTCCCTCTATCATTCTTTAATAAAATAAGGAGTTGTCTGTGAGTATGCCCCGAGCACCATCTTATACATATGGGATAGCGGATGTCTAGGGTCTAAGGGTTGTATACACCAAGAATCAAAGGGAGATAACGTACCCTGTGGACGTAACTTTGGCTGTAATTTAGAGAAGAAGTCCGTTTATTGTCTATGCCTCCATGATGACATCAGGAAGTTCCAGTATGGGGATCTCAGAGTGGCCACTGAGAGTAACTGCCCCTTGGGAGCTAATTTAGCACACGTCATGTTTCCATCCACTCTCCAAGACCAAAAAAAATGGGTATCCATTTTGGAAAGCCTCTAAGAGGCATCAGTGGGTCGGTTCTAGTGGCATAATTTCCTCGAGTATTCAATCTATCTCATACCTTGAGGACCGCTTGGCGCAATGTGGATGTCAAGTCTGAAAGTCCTCTTATCACCCCCTTCTATTCATGGTGCCCCGGTCAGATTCCTACTGGCCAAGGTCTTTTCTAAGGGAACCCAAATTTTTGTGCCTCATCAGGTGTCCAATTTAAGATGTGCACTAACATCATAGCCTTATAATACAGGGACACATCTGGTAATCCTGTCCCTCCATCCCGCTTATGCCTGCATAATAAGACATATGCAAGTCTGGGTTGTTTGCCATGCCAAACAAACTACAGAATAGATCGTTTCAAGCATTTAAAAAGGCTTGTGGCAGTAGGATCGGTATAGTGTACAATAAGTATACGGTCAGAGGGAGGATGCTCATTTTGAGCACGTTTATGCGTCCGAACCACGTCAGCAGGTAATTATGCCACAAATCCAAGTCTCCCGAGATCCAATCTAACAGTTTACTGTAATAGAGGTCATACAAAACCTGCGGGTCAGGGGAGATATGGGTGAGGGTTGCTGTACATTTAAGAACAACTTCCCCCATGGGAACACATTTAGTTTGGACTGTTCCGTGTTTGTTACATCTTGGAGGTCCTGGGACCTTCTTGGCCTGATCATATATTCATTTTCTCTTTTGGGTTCTGAACTGGTTTGCAGCTGAAAGAACAAGTGCTCATCAATGAGTGAAGGAATGCCCTTCTCAATCTTACTTTATATTCAGGAACAAATCACATGACCACTGAGACAATAAGATGGTTAAGGTTGCCAGTTCTCTAAGGTCTGGAAAAATAAGTTCAGGTGGGGTGGGAGGACGATCATAGACCTCCTCTGTCTCTCAGAGTTCCCTGAGCCCTCCAGCCCCCTATCTACCTCAGAGCCCTGGAGCCTGACTACCCCCTTAAGAGTCCCAGAGTCCTTCAAATACATTACCCCTTCAGAGCCCTCTCAAGTCTTTCAGCTTTACTAAAACCCCCACTAAGCTCCTCTACTTCCTTCAGAGCCCTCAGTATGTTCCTCCCTCTGACACCAATGATGGAAGATATTCTTCATGGCAGGCTGGGGAATGTTTTCTTCCTCCTGACCAGCAATGTAAGACGCTCTATGCTCCATACTCCTGACCCCTGCACTCCATCATTGTGTTGGCTGCATAGTGTAATGATTGCCCATTGGCTGCCTGTGTAGGGTAATAATTGCCCTTTGTAGGCCATGTATGGTCAGGATGGTCATTGTCTTGTCTATTTATTGTCAGTGATGTTTGTTTAGAGGAACAAATTACTAGAATTTATCTCCAAAATGAAGAGAAAGTTCCGGCCCCATAAATGGGGAAATGTTCTGACCCTGAAGGGGTTAATCTAGGTTCCCACACTATATATGTGTGTATCATCATCTGCTGGAGATAAAAGACCTCACAGTGACTATGGAGGAAGAGGATGGACATGACGGGGGGGGTTACTGGGTGTAAATAGAAAATAAGATCTTATTACCTCCTCTGCTGCCACTTCCAGCAACGTCTCCTCTCTACTTCCTCCTGACTCACCTCTCACCTTCCTGTCTGTATTCCATAGAGACTTCCTGTCTGGGTAGAAGTGAGATCACCACCTTTTGGAACTCAGAGGAACTGCAGCCCTGAGAAGCGTCTCGTAATGTGAACACGGCATTGTGCTGTGTGTGTATTGTACACTGATCAGCCAAGACCGCTGACAGATGAAGTTAATAACATTGATTTTCTCATTACAATGGCATCTGGAAGTGGGTGGGATATATTAGGCAGGAAGTGAACATGCTGTCCCTGAAGTTGATGTGTTGAAATAAAAAAAAAAGTTAATCGCAGTTTGTTGTGTAAGGAGCTGTGTAGCCGCAGACCGGTCAGGGTGTCCATGGCCATGCTGACCCCTATCCACAGCCAAAAGCACTCACAATGGGCACATGAGTCTCAGAACTGGAGCACAGGGCAATGCAAGAAAGTGGCTTGGTCTGACAAATTACTTTTTCTTTTTCATCATGTAGATGGCGGGGTGTCTGTGTCACTTGGGAAAGAGATGGCACCAGAAGGCAGGATGGGAAGAAGATAAGCCGGTGGAGGCAGTGTGAAGCTTTGTCAATTGGAGTCCATGCCTCGCTGGCAGCAAAAAGGGGACCTACTAAATATTGGAGGGGTGGTCCTAATGGTCTGGTGGGTGGTATAATGTTATGGTGGGTGGTCCTAATGTTCTGGTGAGTGGTTATAATATTATGGTGGGTGGTCCTAATGTACTGGTGGGTGGTATAATGTTCTGGTAGGTGGGTATAATGAACTGGTGGGTGGGTAAAATGTTCTGGTGGGTGGGTATAATGATCTGGTGGGTGGGTATAATGTTCTGGTGGATGGTTATAATGTTATGATGGGTGGGTATAATGTTCTGGTGGGTGGGTATATTGATCTGGTGGGTGGGTATAATTATCTGGTGGGTGGGTGTAACGTTATGGTGGGTGAGTATAATGTTATGGTGGGAGGTTATAATGTTCTGGTGGGTGGTCCTAATGTTCTGGTGGGTGGGTATAATGTTATGGTGGATGGGTATAATGTTCTGGGGGTGGGTATAATGTTCTGGTGGGTGGTATAATGTTCTGGTGGGTGGTACATGAACGCACAATTTAGGAAAACAAAATGAAATAAAGGAAAGAATACTTCCACCACCATTTTATGTTCAGCAGAGGAAATAGATGTGAATAGGCTGCAGGAGATCTGTTGAAAAAGGGAGTGAATGGATGCTAATAAGTTGTAGAAAATCTGCTTCTTTTCAACCCCCCTTCTTTTCTTATCTGATCTCCTGCAGTTTATTAGCACCAATTTCCTCAGAAGCTCTGTTGTATCCTATTAGTATCTATTTCCTTTTATTTATTTATCTGCAGATCTTCCACATGCTATTAGTACCCATTCCTCTATCTTTTTCTCAGCAGATCTCCTACAGCCTATTAGCATCCATTTCCTTTTCTATGTCCCAGCAGATCCCTTGCAGCCTTTTAGCACCCATTTCCCTATTAGAGAATAAAATGGAGGTGGGTCCAATGTTTTATGTCACACGATATTAGCACAATGCAGGTAATGTTGGGGCCACAGACTCAATCTATCCCCAATTTATAGATCCCTAGAGAAGAGTTTGGTGTGGAAGTGATGTTGTGTACAAGTCAATGAAACCCCCGCCACTCCCAGTGAGAACAATGAAGGACTTTACTATTCCAATCCTCAGCAACTCATTTTCCCACTCGCTATTTCCCCAGCTGGCAGAGACAAGACTTCTTATAGAGTGTCAGCTTCTTGCATCGTCCAGCATCGGGAAATGGGTGATAAATACAACGACCCCTCCCCTAATATCCATAAACCCCGCCCTCTTATCATCAAAGTAAAAGATGTGACAGCTGTGATAAATCACCGACGCATTTCACCATCATCAGTATCCAGTGATAAACCATAAAGTGACATCAAAGTCCATCCAATGTCTTCTTTATACTTCAGTAAATGACCTCACCACCAATAAGAATTTCTTCCTCCAAATCTCAGTATATGTTCCAGCAAACCATGCGTAGTGGACTACAAAACACCTCCTTCCCCAAACACCAGTCCCGTGCTCTCTTGGTGCTCACACTCAAATTGTGCATCGCCAGATCTCCATCACCCTCCTAATAAGTGGCTCCACAATAGCTTTGGAGGACCCCTGGCTGAGAAAGTCTGGACTAGGCAGTAATATATTCCTATTCCCCTTGATGGGAGTGGAGATGACCCCATCTATAAGGATATACAGTACATCCACACACAGCACAAGGACGTGTTCACACTACCAGACCTTTCTCAGGGCTGCAGTTCCTCTGAGCTCCACAAGGTGGTGATCTCACTTCTACTCAGACAGGAAGTCTCTATGGAAGACAGGAAGTGATGTCAGGTGCAGACAGGAAGTTCCGGGTGAGAGGTGAGTTGGGAGGAAATAGAGAGAAGACATTGTTGGAAGAGGCAGCAGAGGAGGTAATAAGATCTTATTTTCTATTTACACCCAGTCTCCATAGTCACTGTGAGGTCTTTTATCTCCAGCAGATGATGATACACACATATATAGTGTGGGAACCTAGATTAACCCCTTCAGGGGCAGAACATTTCCCCACTTACGGACCCGGAACATTCTCCTCATTTTGGAGATGTCACCTTTCCCACCAATCACCTTCTCACCTCTTACAAGCAGACCTCAATGCACTGTGTAATTGGGTGACTGTGTGATAAATGAGGTTTAATGTTGATAAATGTAAAGTTATGCACTTGGGGGCTAAGAATATGCATGCATCATACATACTAGGGGGAGTACAACTGGGGGAATCCATAGTGGAGAAGGATCTGGGGGTTTTGGTAGATTATAAACTTAACCAGTTGCTGACCACCCGCCGTGGCTTGACGGCGGCAACTTGGCTCGTTATTGCAAAACGCCGTCACCTGATGGCGGTCATGAGAGTGAGTATTGTGAATGCACACCGCTGGAGGCACGCTCACTGTATTCTGGGGGGGCCAGGGAGCGGGTACTGCGGTCCTCCGGCGACCCACAATCACCCCCCCGCATTGAGAGAACGGAGGTCCGTGTAAGTAAACACGAATCTCTGTTCTGACAGAGGGGGAAGGGCTGTGATCACAGGCTTCCTGTATATGGAAGCTGTGATCACTCCCCTCCCCCTGCCAGCACAGCCCTCATACAGTTAGAACACACTGAGGGAACATAGTTGACCCTTAGAGCGCCCCCTGCAGGTTAACCCCTTCCCTGCCTGTGACATTTATACAGTAATCAATTTTCATAGTACTGTATTTTCATAGCACTGATCGCTGTATAAATGCCAATGGTCCCAAAAAAGTGTCAAAAATGTCCGACATGTCTGCCCCAATATCGCAGTCCCGATAAAAATTGCAGATTGCCGCCATTACTAGTAAAATATTTAAAAAAATAAAAACCCCATAAATTAATTCTCATCATTCATAAACACGGCAACTTTTGCGCAAACCAATCAATAAACGCCGATTGCAATTTTTTTTTACCAAAAATATGAGGAAGAATTTAAATCGGCCAAAACCGATGAAAAATATATATATTTTTTTTTTGTATTTGTATTTTAGCAAAAAGTAAGAAATATTATTTTTTTTTTTTTTGCAAAATTGTCGCTCTTTTTTTTGTTTATAGCAGTGATCATAAATGACACAGAGGGGATCAAATACCACCAAAGAAAGCTCTATTTATGGGGGGAAAAGGAAGCAAATGTTTGTTTGGGTACAACGTCACATGACTGTGCAATTGTCAGTTAAAGTGATGCAGTGCCAAATCGCAAAAAGTGCTCTGGTCCTAAAGGGGGAAATCCTTCCGGGGCTGAAGTGGTTAATAATGGCATGCAATGCCAAGCTGCGGTTTCCAAAGCAAGCAAAATACTTTCTTGTATAAGAGAGGTATGGACTCCAGAGATAGAGACATTATTTTGCCCCCCTGTACAAATCATTAGTAAGACCTCATCTGGAATATGCAGTTCAGTTTTGGGCACCAGTTCTCAAAAAGGATATCGGGGAACTGGAGAAAGTGCAGAGAAGGGCAACCAAACTAATAAGAGGCATGGAGGAGCTCAGCTATGAGGAAAGATTAGAGGATCTGAATTTATTCTCTCTTGAAAAGAGGAGATTAAGGGGGGATATGATCAACATGTACAAGTATATAAGTGGTCCATATAGTAATCTTGGTGTTGAGTTATTCACTTTAAGGTCATCACAAAAGACAAGGGGGGACTCTTTATGTCTAAAGGAAAAAATATTTCATCTCCAAATGGAGGTGGTTCTGACCAGCACAGTAGATTGCTTTAAAAAAGGCCTGGATTCTTTCATCAGTATAAATAATATAACTGGGCACTAACATTTTTAGTTTGCGCAACGCTTTACAAAATGGAGGCAGACAGTACAGTTACATCACAATTTGGTACAAGAGGAATCGGAGCTTACAATCTAAGAGGGAGGGTCAATTGATACAAAAAGTAATAGTTGTGGGGGATGAGCTGATGTAGAAAGTAAGACAGTGTATGAGATAGAACCAGGATAGGCTCCTTTAAAGAGAAAGGTTTTCAGGGATCGTCTAAAGATGGATAGATTAGGAGACAGACTGATTGCGGTAGGGAGTTCCAAAGGATGTGAGAAGCTCTGGAGAAATCCTGGAGGTGAGCATGGGAGGAGGTGACAAGGGAGCTAGAGAGCAGGAGGTCTTGGGAGGACTGAAGAGGGCGGCTTGATTGGTATTTTGAGACTAGGCTAGAGATGTAGCTGGGGGCAGAGTTGTGGATGGCTTTGTAAATTATTGTTAGTACTTTGAATTTTATTCGTTGCGTGAGTGGAAGACTGGCAGAGAGGGGTGGAAGCAAGTGAAGGGATTGGCAGAGAGGGGTGGAGGATACTGAGCGGTTGGCAAGGTAGATAAGTCTTGCAGCAGCATTCATTATGGACTGAAGGGGAATAATGTATGCAAAGGTAATCCAATGAGGAGAGAATTGCAGAAGTGGAGGCGAGAGATAACCAGAGAGTGAATTAGAAGCTTGGTGGTGTCATTGGTTAAAATGGGGCGTATTCTAGAGATGTTGCGTAGGCTGAGGCGGCATGATTTGGACAAGGATTGGATGTGGTCCTGAAAGGACAGTTCAGAGTCTAGGGTTACCCCTAGCACCCTGGCATGTGGGGATGCACTAATAGTTGTGCCATTGACCTTAACAGAGAAGTCAGGGAAGGGGGCACGTGGGGGAGGAAATAACATGAGCTCAGTTTTAGATTCAGTTTGAGGAAGGGCTGTGACATCCAGGCTGATATGTCTGTTAGTAAGGCAGTGATCTGTGAGGAGACTGATGGGGTGAGCTGAGGGGTAGAGAGAAAGATTTGGGTGTCATCGGCATATAAATGATAGCGGAAGCCATGGGAGGTTATCAGCTGACCCAGGGAGGAGGTGTAGATCGAGAATAGTAGGGGTCCAAGGACAGAACCTTGGGGGACCCCAACGGTGAGAGGAGTTGGAGAGGAGGAAGTGTAGTTATAAGTGACACTGAAGGTGCGGTGAGATAGGTAAGATTTGAACCAACGGAGAGCACAGCCATGGAGACCAAACAAATTGAGTTTTTTGAGGAGGAGGGGGTGATCAACTGTATCGAAGGCAGCGGAGAGGTCCAAGAGTAAGAGTATGGAATAATGACCGTTGGTTTTTGCTGTTAGTAAGACGTTTGTGAGTTTTAGGAGGGCAGTTTCTGTGGAGTGCTGTGGACAAAATCCAGACTGAAGGGGATCAAGAAGGTTATTCTCAGTGAGGTGGTCACTCAGTCGGTTGTAAACTAAACGTTCAAGTAATTTGGATCCAAAAGGGAGTAAGGAGATGGGTCTTAGGTTGTTATGGGGCTGTATGGTTTTATATACAGTATCTATATTTATTTTTTTTATTGGTTGAACTAAATGGACTTGTGTCTTTTTTCAACCTCATCAGTCTATACGAATGGATTATATGATCTTTATTAGTGTCGGGGATGGGGAGTTATTTAGGGGGAATTGGAATATGTATGCCTTTATTTTATAAGATTCAAATAGGAAGAAAGAGGGAAAAATGTCATTTGTAGTAAATGTCCTGAAAACAAAATTCTCCATAATGACCCCAGTCTCCGATATTCATCCTAAAATGTGATCAGTAAACTCTTTGAAGTACATGGAGATTACACGAATATGATGTGTCCTGGAAAAGCCTAAAAAAAGTTCATATTTCAGTTTAGGAGAGGTGGGACGCACCCAGGAGAAATTATTTTGGGTACAGAAATCTCGCAGAGCGCTCTTGACAGCTCCTCCTCCCAATGTCTCTCCATCCAGAGTCAGAGAATCCTATGACATCACACTGACTTCACAGATCCTCCTCCCAATGTCTCTCCATCTAGACACTTCAGGTACACTACAGTATCATAAGAGACTGAGACTTACCTCTCTGTAACCCTCCTCCTAGACACTTCAGTCACACTACAGTATCCTAAGAGACTG
>BLSH010221636.1:184443-197224 GCA_018402905.1 Glandirana rugosa | reverse complement strand
AATGACGCAGCGGTGATCAAATACCACCAAAAGAAAGCTCTGTTTGTGGGAAAAAAAGGACGCAAATTTCGTTTGGGTACAACGTCGCACGACCGCGCAATTGTCAGTTATAGCGACGCAGCGCCGAATCGCAATGTGGACAAATCTTTTAAGAGGTTTTTTTTTATAAAACAGGTTCCCCCAACTCACTGAATTGGTGAGCATTCCTTTTGATTAGTTTCTACCAGTTCAATGATATGCTGGGCAATTCAAATATTGGAGCAAGCAATGAACTTTGAATTATCATTACTCACAAATTTCTGTTTAATACATTGTAATGGCCAGCTGTCTGCTTAAAGAGGAGCACAGTAGGTCTTTGCACTTACTTTGCTACATGAGCCACATACAAGAACCATAGCCTTCATCAAGCCCAACATGGTATCATCCAGGAATCCAGGAAGAAAGGTTTGTTCCCTGGCATCTTACATCTTACATCTGCTTCATTGTGGTAACCTAGTCTGACCTCCCAGGATAATGACTTTTAGTTATAATGAGCACCCCCACCTCTGTGTCCTCTGCTCATTAAATTTCATGAAGCTTTAAGAGGTGATCGCTATTTAATCACTGATGCAAGGTTAAATAAGGATAATTCACAAAGAAGGTGTGGTTTAGTTGATCGGTACCCAGAGTCATGGAACTATCTCCATCTCTTTGATCAATATTCTCGTAATGCAGTTACATGTCTGTAGTATATCCTATATTATGGACATGTCTACTGACAAATCACCTTGGTTTAATTACAAAGAGGGTCCCAAGAAGTTAAACAAGCTACTGACTTAAAATCAATGCCAGGAACTCTTATCATTGCTTTCTCATTTGTTAGAAGAAAGGTCATTCTTTTATAAGATCAATATGGCTGACAAAGCTTTTCTATTGTAAAGGGATTAAAACAATGGCTTAAAGCTTGACTCTAGTTGTACATTTTTGATTACCTTCAGTACGGAATGGTGTCCTTAGTATGATTTTCCTATCTTACAATTCTCTGCTGCTTTCCCTACTTGCCCAGCTCAGCTGTCATGACCATTCCCCTTGTAATCCAGAGGATGTTGTGATGTCAAAATAACAAGCAGTGGAGGTGACTAACTGCATAGTTCAACTATCCACAACCCATCTAGTAACCTCCACCTTCCATGACCAGCTAGGACACAGCTTTGGGGACATGTAAGCCTGGAGCATTCATGTATGGAACTGGTAAGGTACAAGTGCATCCCACTACTCCATGGTGTGTGATAACTGCTAAAGTATGCTGGACAGCTGGTTTAGCATCTGGTCCCCACCAAGTTGGCCAGGGGCCCCAACCAGCTTCTTCTTCAGATAGGGTATGTACATACAGTACCTGATCTTGAGAAGTTACTCTACCATTTTCTGTCTCACTTACTTCAGATCTGAGACCCACTCCTGTCACAGTACTCACAGTTTTCTGGCACAAGGCCTACTTTGCTTAATAAAGAATGTCCACACAGAGTGCTGTATCAACAATTTACTGTAGAATGTCAAAGGCAATAACTTGCCACAACAGATTCTCAACTTCTCCTCTTCATGATTACAGTGCAGAACAGTTCAGTGCCACCAACTTAAACTCCTAAAGTCCAACCACCTTCCAAAATGCTCTTTCATGAGTTCCCTAGCAGTGGATCCTCACATGGAGTCTCTTCCCTGGACCTACGTTCAGTAGGCCTACTTCTCTTCCAGGCTACAAACCTACTTGCTGTAAGTAAAGGGTAGCCAATTTCCATCCTTCTGCCCAGGGCCCCACCCACACCAGAAAATAAATAAATGGCACAATACTCCCCCCACTAACATCATCGGGGAGTGGTCTCTCCAAAAGCGGTACTACCACATGCTGACAAGTAGATCTTTGACTAGTAAATTGATTTTTGGAACTAGTAAACTGGTCCTGTGAATTGACAAAGTGGCCCTCTGAAATGGTAAAGTGGTTCTAGAAACTGGTACAGTGGTTATTTAAACCAGTGGAGTAGTCCTTAAAACTGATAAGTGGTTTTGTGAAAGTAAAGTGGTCTTATGAACCAGTACAGTAGTCCTTGAACTGGCAAGTGATTCTTTGAACTGGTAAAGTGGTCCTATAGACCTGTAAAATGGTCTCATGAACTTATAAACTGACCCTTTTAACCAACAAAGTGATCTTTTGAACTGGTCAAATGGTCCTATGAACTGGTAAAGTGGTCCTTTTTACCTGTAAAGTGGTTCTATTAATTGGTAAGGTGGCAAATTCAATCTGTAAAGTCATCCTATAAACAGGTAAAATAATACTGCAAATTGATACAGTAGTCTTTTTAACCAATAAAGTGGTCCTATGGACTGGATAGTTTCTTATTAACTGGTAACTTGTTCTTTTGAACAAGTAAAATCGTCCTATGAACTTGTAAAGGGATATTTTAAACCAGTAAAGTTGTCCTTTGAATTGGTGAATTGGTCCTTTTAACCAGTAAAGTGGTCTTTTAAACTGCTAAAGGGGTTCTGTGAACTAGTTAACCAGTTCTATGAACAGGTAACATGGTCCTTTCAACCAGTAAGGTGGTTAATTAAATGGATACAGTGGTCCATTAAATGGGTAGAGTAGCCCTGTGAACTAATAAAGTGTCCATTAAATGGGTACAGTAGTCCTACGAGCTGATAAAGTTGCCCTGTGAACTGGTAGAGTTGTCTTTTGAATAAATGAAATGGTCCTGAAACTGGAAAAGAGGTCCCTTTGACCAGTAAATGGGACATTAGCTCGTGGGGATTAACTTTCCTGAGCAAAATAGTCAGCATGCAGGCAACTTTCTTTAGAATATGGCGGCTTGCCAGGTTTATTAGTAAAAGATTTGGAGGTTTAAAAACAAACAAAACAGAACATAAATCCTTGCCGTCTGGTGCTAAACTAAACAGTATAGTTTACTCACTTTACAGGTTCGGGCTGGCCCCCGACACGTTCAAAACATAATAGTTCCTCTTATGTCTGTTAAGCTTCCTGATTCAGTAGTCGACCGGGTGCTCCTCACCGTTTCTGATCTGGGACAGAACAGCACCTAGTCCCACCTGAGAAGCGTCTGTACAACAAACTCCTTTGTGAAGTCCGGGGTCACGAGCACCGGTTGTACACAAAGGGCTTGCTTCAACTTCTGGAATGCCTTCTCGGCTTCGGGATTCCACTTAACCATGCCTGACCCTCTCCCCTTCATCATATCGGTCAGAGGGACGGCAACGGTGACAAAGTTGGGTATGAATCTCCTGTAATCCCCTGGAAGGCACAAACCTGTTTTTTATTCACCATTTGGGACCCCTTTTGAATTGCCTCGATCTTATTGGTCTGGGGCTTGATCAGTCCCTGACCAATAACATAACCAAGGTATTTGGCCTCCTCCAGGCCTTTGGCACACTTTTTTGGGTTGGCTGTTAAACCTGCTACCCTAAGAGAATCTACAATTGCTTGTACTCGGGGCAGAGCGATTCCCAGTCTGGACTGTGGGTGACCACATCATCCACATAGGCGGTTGCATAGGGGCGATGCGGCCTCAAAGTTTTAATATTTAACTTTTTATTAACATTATAGATAAGTACAATGTAGAGAAAAGCAAAATGCTCACGGTTACAGCAAGATTATAAAAGACTTCCTTTTTCTGGTAATACATTTACATGGAGTACAGATGTACATTCAATGACTTTTAGCATGAAATATATACATGCATTCTTGTATATAAAGGCCTTGTCTAGGTCTGTGCTCCCCACTCTCACTGGGGATTGCCTGCCACCCCACTGGGATCGGCCTCAAAGTTTTATCCATCATTCTCTGGAAGGATGCAGGGGCCCCATGCAGACCAAACGGCATTCGCTTGTACTGGAAGGACCCCTCGTGGGTAGAAAAGGCCATTTTTTCTTTCGCTGACTCCATTAAGGGGATCTGCCAGTAGCCCTTAATTAGGTTTATGCTTGTTATGTAATGGGCACCTCCCAACCTGTCCACAAGTTCGTCAACCCGCGGCATCGGGTATGCATCAAACTTAAGCACATTATTCAGCTTCCTGAAATCGTTACAGAACCTGATAGTGCCATCGGGCTTTGGGACCAGCACTATAGAGCTCGACCAGGTACTGTGGGACTCCTCTATCACGTCTAACTCCAACATGGTTTTTATTCCCTTCGCCACTGCCTCCTGTCTAGCCTCATTTTTACATTTACCCCTGTGTGACAGACTCACCCGGGACAGAGGCTTTTGGAGGGGTCTGAACGCTAGCCTCTTACCCATTGATTATGGGCCTGACTTTTAAAGGAACACTACTCCTTGTGAGGTGCATGCCTGGGGACCCTTGAAGTAACATTTGGATTCCAGGCCATGTCTCCCCAAGACATACAGACTCTGGGATCCATGTTAAAGGCCTCACTACTAATAGTGACTATTTTACAATGGGACTCATAGCAGACATTGATGTCATCCTCAAGCCACCTGTCTGCTATAATTTGTGTATTGTAAGTCTACTGTGACTTTTAAGTTTTTTCATCCATTGTTACTTGTGCTAATTGACTCAGCTCTGGTCTTCTGACCTAAGAGACGATATGTCTGGCCTTGAAGATCACCTAGGCTGGTTAAAGGACTAGATAATTAGTTCATGTTAATGAAGTAATGTGATCAGGAGGGGATGGGGGAAAGTGCTCCTGATATGGTATATATATTCGTGTGTGTTGGTTCTAATAAGCAATCCATGTTCCTACAAGCTAGTGTCGTATAGTTTGTTCGGGTGGCTATAACATTTGATCTCTAATGTTCGGACTGAAGGAAGCAGTATTCTGACAGAAGTACTCAAGCGGAGTGGGTCGGTTCCGTTACACCCTGGTTCTGTAATTATGCCATGTCATAGTACGGTGGTCAGTCCCGGTAGGGGAGAGAAAGAAATCTCTATTTTTACTGATAAATTCCTTAACGTCATTTTGTTGCATCAGTGACAAGGACTCACTTATGGGGATGTCCGGAGTCATGGATAGCCTGTCTTCTTGAGAAGAGGGCACTGCCGAAAAAGTCTCTCTGTCTTTCCACGGTTGTAAGAGATTCACATGGTAAATTTGCTCGGGTTTCCTTTTCCTTTTCCCAGGCTGGTTAACTTTGTAGTTCACTTCCCCTACTCTTTCTCTAATCTCAAAGGGACCCAGCACTCTGTCTCCGGGGTTGAAAGTCCGGGTTTTGGCACCGCATTTATAAACCCTTCTCTGGGCCTCCTGGGCTTGCTCCATATGTGCTCGCGCCAGGAGCAGGACTGCTGCAATTTGATCCTGCATCAAGGAAATATGCTTGATGCTGCTCCTAAATGGGGTGGCCTCTCCTTTCCACGTCTCTTTTGAGACATCCAGCAGCCCCCTTGGATGTCTACCATACAAGAGTTCAAAGGGGGAATACCCCGAAGATGCTTGCAGAACCTCTGGCAAACATGTGGTACAGCAGCAACATATCCCAATCTCTCCCATCTTTCTCCACTACCTTTTCCAACATGCTTTTAAGTGTTTTATTAAACTTCTCCACAAGTCCATCCATTTGGGGGTGGTAGACCGAGGTACGGAGAAGGGAGATTTTATACAAACCTGCACAATTCCTTGGTTACACAGGGCATAAATGGGGTGCCCTGATCTTTTAAGACCTCTTTAGGGATCCCCACATGACTAAACACCTGGACGTAATCTAGTATTACAAGGGTGTGCAGGGGGCCCCAGGCAGACTTTACTATGGGTCCCACGAGATCCATGACAATTCTTTTGAAAGGCACTTCAATTATGGGGAGTAGAACAAGTGGATTATGAAAATTGGGTGAGCGTGCCAAGAGTTGACACTCAGGGCAGGATTCACAATACTCTCTGATATCTGCATGCAACCCGGGCCAGAAGAATCTCTGGGTTATTCTCTCCCTGGTCTTATCTATACCCAGATGTCCCCCAATTACATGTCCATGGGCTAGATCTAGCACCCTCCTGCTAAAGGGTTTGGGAACTACTAGCTGTTCCACCTTGTCCGCGTTTCACCACCTGATACAACAAATTATTTTTAAGAGCCATGTAGGGAAAAGACACCCCCCCAATTAGGGTCCACAGGTTCCCTATCTATCACCTTCACGTTTTCTCTGGCTCTAAGGAGAGTGACATCTTGTAGTCGCTCTGTACAGATGTCCTCTCTCTGGACCTCTAAGTCAGGTACTACATTCTGTTCACTCTCACAGTCAGAGTCAGAGACATTTTCTGGGTCATTAGCCCCCAGCTGGGAGCTGTCTTCCAGCTCCTCCGGCTCCCCAGCCAGTACAGGAAAAGCAAGAGGGTCTCCTCCTTCCTCAGTCCTGCCACCAGTCTCCCCTTTCATTTGGCAAAAAGGGTCAGGCGAGAGTTCCCGTGCTTCAGCAGCAGGGGGAGCTCTATCCTCTAGACTTCCCATAACCTCCAAAAAATAGGGAAAATCCCTGCCCACTAGGGCGTCATATAGCAGTGAAGGTACTACACCCACTGAATGAGTCACACTGTCCCAAGGGGTGTCAATCTCAACCACAGCCATCTGGTAGTCACGAGTGTCCCCATGGATGCAAATGACCCCGACAGAGCTAGGGTGTAACCTTGCAGGATTTACACAATTGCTTTTTACCAACCTTACCACACTACACTGCAGTTAATGGTTTTCCATCCTCAAAAATCACACACATTTGCTTCTCCATGCAATTTGAACATGATGCTGTTTATGCAACCCTGTATATGCGACCTGTGCAAAAACAGAAAGGCTTCTATTTATATAAGTATAATCGCATTGCATGGGTTCATCATTCAGGGGACAATTGGCAGCAATATGGCTCAATGCATGGCATCAGTAGCACTGTATGTGTTCTATACCCAGTCCTTTCCAGAATACCCAAGAGCTTCCTGGCTTCTTTGGCCAGTCTCCCTAGATACATTGGTGTGAGGCGCAGATGGGTGCAACAAGTCCTCAGCAGCAGTGTATCTCTCCACGAGGTCTACGAGTTGGTTTGCAGTTTTGGGGCCTGCATGACTGACCCACTTTCTCAAAGCAGCAGGCACGTAGATAGAGGTCCATGACCACACCCTCCACAATCTGGGGACCTGGCAAAGTCTCCAGCTGTAACCACTACCTGCTGAGGTGGAACAGGTCGAACATCTGCGAGTGGGGTGGCTTGTCAGTGCAGTAGGTCCACTGATGCACCCATGGGCCCAGATAGCCATGGTGACCCCTAGGCGTGCCAGTATCTCTGCCTTTAGGGTCTCATAGTCCTGGGCCTTATCTGTTTCCAGATCAAAGTAGGCTTTTTGGGGTTCACCAGTCAAGAATGGTGCTAACAGTCCCTCCCACTGTTCTTTTGGCCATCCTTCATGAATAGCGAATCTTTCAAAAGGCGTGAGATATGCCTCCACGTCATCCACAGGTGTCATCTTCTGCATGTGGTAAGATGTTACTGTTACCATAGGTGTGGGAACTATTTTTTAACCCCAGCAGTGCCGCCGCAAACTGTTGTTTCATCTCCTGTTGAGCCGCTTGTTGTGCTGCAGCGGCCTTTGCGATCTGGTGGTTGGTTTCCTGCTGAGCTGCCTGTTGTGCTGCAGCAGCCTCTGTGACCTGGCAGTTGGTTTCCCGCTGAGCTGTATTGGTTTGTAACATGGTCTTCAATATTTCCTCCATCTTGGAAAGATGCCCTCTAAACTCCACCACATGTGGGAGTTTAGCTGGTGGGGATCAACTTTCCTGAGGAAAATAGTCAGCGTGCAGGCAACTTTCTTTAAAATCTGGCGGCTTGCTAGGTTTATTAGTAAAATATTTGCAGGTTTAAAAACAAACAAAACTGAAAATAAATCCTTGCCATCTGGCGCTAAACTAAACAGTATAGTTTATTTACTATAATTGCTGGCCCCCAACACCCACTAAACATAAGCCAAAAATGCAAACCTTGTCTTTTAAAGTCCAGACACAGAGCTCCCTGAGATCCCTCTCTGAGTTCCAGGTCAGAGCTCAAGTGAGATCTCTTCCTGACTATTTAAGCCACCTGCTGGTGGACTCCAGTGGATAATTAACTCTGGACAGGAACCAGCCCTGCCATGGTGGCTGGTAAAATCCAGACCAGACTTTGTTTAATCCAGTCCATATGAACACATACGAGACGACAGGTAGCGTCTGTCTACCACTTTGCCTTGCATACTGTCACAATTGGTAAGGTGGTCCTGTGAACCGGTAAGGTGCCCTTTTTTAACCAGTAAAGTGGTCTGGTAATCTGGTGAAGTGGTCCTCTGAACCAGTAATGTGCTCCTTTGGAAACCTCACTACCCTGTGAATCACACCTTGGGAAATTCTGATTATTGTGAATCTATTCATACATCCCTGCCCTTTAACATTTGTCATTTACCTTTTAAATCCAAAAATAAAATAGCAAATACTTAGCCGAGCAATGTTCTATGTCATGGAAGTGGGCCAGCAGTAGAAGCAGGAAAAACAACCAAGTATTTTGTATCTAATGGGAAATAACTTGATTAAAAACTGAAAAGGGAACGAGGTGAACGAGGCAGAATGTGTGACAGATGTTATTTTTGTGAATAGACAGGTGGAATGAAGGAATATCTATTTTTACTGACAAAAACATGGTCATGTATTGCAGAGCAAGTTAAATAAACTGTCACGGTGGTGCTGGTAGAGGCACAGCGTTACCACAGATGAGTCATGTTAGCTCTTCCATAGTCAGAACACAAAAACTGCCCAGACCTTTGTTCAGGATTTAGAAAACCATGCCAAGAGACATCTGTTGGTGTTGCTAGAATTACATAGAGATACATGCTGTGATATTGTACTTTAGCTGGAGATTTGGAATTAAAGAGGTTCTTCACCCTAGGAACAAAAAAATGAAAAGTCAGCCATTACAAATACTGTCAAAAGGACACTTCACCTATACGGGCAGGGATGGGTGGAGGAGAACTTCTGATGGATCTGCTGCAGGAATCCGATCAGAAGTGGGAGCAGGCACCTGTCAAAACCAGGTACAACCCCCCCCCCCAAAAAAAAAAAAACCTTTCCAAAGGTAGTAGAGGAGGGGGGAGTCATAAAAGCAAAACTTCCCTTTTTGGGTAGAACATATTTTTATATTTTTTGGGCATAGTGCTGGACAGCCTTCCCCCAGGAACATTTCCTCTCACTTCCTCCCCAAATGGCAGGTGCTCTAGAGCAGGAGTCCCCAACCCCCCGGCAGTGACCCAATGCCAGTCCGTGGCCTGTTGGCGACCGGGCCGCACAGCAGGAGGTGAGTGGTGACCACACAGGGCCATCACAGACCTTGGTCGCTGTTCACCTCCTGTGTGGCCATGCCCATGTGTCCTCTCCCGGCTCCTCCGTCCGCCTGCCGATGTCATCTTATCAGTGGGGCAGACGGAGCTGCAGATCAGAATGGAGAGCTCCTCCTGCCCCCTGTCCTGCTGATAGGATGACATAGTTGGCCAGGTGGGCTGGCGGAGGAGCTGTGAGAGGACACACAGACTGATAACAGCCTCTTACTGCCAAAGAAAGGAGTCCTGTGCAGGGGAGGCAGAAATAACTGGATTGAGGAAGTGTGATGTTAGAGAGGGAAGGAGGGGAGTAGACTGCAGGGGCACTGTAATGTAATGGGGACTGCACTGTAAAGGGGCACTGTACAGTGCCCCTTTGCAGTGCATTCCCCTTTATATCACAGTGCCCCTGCAGTCTGCCCCCCACCTTCCCTCTCTAATATCACACGTCCTCATTCCAATTTCCAGTGCATTCCCCTTCATATCTTAGTGCCCCCTTTACAGTGAAGTCCCCTTTACATCACAATCCCCCCTTTACATTACAGTGCAGTCCCCTTTATATCACAACGCCCCCTTTACATCACAGCCCCTCTTTACATTACAGTGCCCCTTTACAGAGCAGTCACTGTTACATTAATGTAAAGGGGACTGCACTGTAAAGGGGCACTGTAATGTAAAGGGGGGCTGTGATGTGAAGGGGAACTGAGGACACTGTGGGGCTGCTTTAAAGGGGGAACTGTGATGTAAAGGGGGACTATGGACACTGATATAAAGGGGGGGCTGTGCTGTAAAGGGGAGTTGTGATGTGAATGGGGGGCTGAGGACAGACTACGGGAATATCCACCCCCCATCCCTTCCCCCTGGTCCCCGGGAAAATTGGCTGCCATGAAACCGGTCCCTGGTGCCAAAAAAGTTGGGGGCCGCTTCTCTAAGCGTTAGCAAATATATGGCAGCACAATTGAGCTAAAGATGGCCTATCTCTCAATAAAGGTCCTTACTACAAGCAGGAGGCCTTGCTATTCAACTGGCCAGTGGGATAAACTCTAGAACCCAGGCCTGTCTTTGTTGGGGTCCTGATCCTGCAGTGGATGCAGAAAGGTGGCCAAAAGGTCTCTCACCACTAACCACCACTCACAAAGTCTCTGGCAGTCCCTCAGCATCCAGTGAAAGGTCTCACCCCTCTCAATCCTGGTCCTCTTCAGTGCACTTCTCCCCTTGAGCTCTTTTTCATGCAGTGAAAGATGAGCTATGCCCAGAGGAGGAATACTCTGCTTAGGGCAGCCATCAGAAATTTTGGGGCCCCTTACACAGCTTTAGACCTGGGCCCGCCCGTCTGACTACCAACATTCTTCAGGGCCCGCCCACTGGCCAGGGCTGTACACATGCTGCAGTAGGAATTATACACCCTGTCACACTTACCAGGTGTAGCCTGCCAAGCATGACCCATTCAAGTGAAGTGTGCAATGCATGCTAGTGTGGGATCCAAGGGATTAAAAAAAACAGTGCACAGGCAGCACAGCCTCACCCGGTGTTTTCAATAAGACCTCACGCCAAACCATAGGTGCTGGAGGTCCCAAACTTGGACCAGTTGTGGTCCAGGGGGCTCTCTCCACGTGACCCAAGTTTGGTATTTTTATTGCCTATGTTTCAGGAGAATGGTGTCCCCAAACTGGATGCCTTCCTCCCATAGACTCCAATGTTAAGTCCGAAATTCACCCGACAATTGCCGCTCAATGACTGGTCACTTTGAAGACCCTGTACGGCGAACCATAGGTGCTAGAGGTGGCACAGCCTCACCCTGTGCTTGCAATAAGACCTCATACCAAACCATAGGTGCTGGAGGTCCCAAAAACTTGGACCAGTTGTTTCCCTGGGGGGCCTCTCTGACCCAAGTTTGGTATTTTTATCGGCTATGGTTCGGGAGAACGGTGTCTCCAAACCGGGTATCCCCCTCCCATAGACTCCAATGTTAAAGACTGATAAAGTCTTTGTTGTAAGGGCCCCTTGAGACACTGGGGCCCCTTACAACAGTACTGCCTGTATCCCCCTGATGGCGGCCCTGACTTCGCTGGGCTGTTTAAAGAGGCCACCACATATACTGTATATGCTATTCTACCTGTCAAAAAAGTGTGTATTTAGTTCCTAAGATCTACACATCTCTGCCAAACAAAACAATGGAGGAGATCTCATCTTTCTCTGCTGAAGCTTCTCTTTCACTAACCGATCTCCTCCCTGTCTGTGGTTGGACAGTGAAAAGAGAAGCTGCACAATAATAAGCTCATCGCTCTGTCACATTCCTCTCTCCTCCTATCAGCATGCACCTTGCACTGAAGCACACGTTGTTAGCTCCTTGTGCTGCCTCTCCTTATCCCTCTCTGAGCTCTGCTGTACAGGAACCACAAGTGGCTGACACCAAGTCCAATTCATGGTGTTTATACTGCTTGCATTTTATGAAATGCATTTAAGAATGAATTAATGATTGCACAGCTGCATTGATGCATGTCTTTTATATCTGTCTGGACGCCAGGTTACATGTAATAATATAACAATACAATTAATAACAGTATTTCTACGTGGGTACATTCAGCTGTTCCTAAGCATTCACCACCTTTCCGACTGATAACATATCGCTTGTTGGACAATCAAATGGCATAAAAATAAATCCTGTTTCTGTGTTTATCTGTATGGTGTGTGTGAATAGGAGCTATTATTTCCAATGTAATTATTGACACAAGATCTATGTGTAACCTAATCTGTTGCCACCGTTGCCGTCTGACTTTTTTTTTGTTAATTTGCCTCTTATCTTCCGCAAACAATTTTTCTGCGGGACACACAAACATTGACAAATTAGTATTCCATTAAGGACTTTCTTCTGCTGGGAGAGACAGAAAGTTACCTTAGCCCTCATGCACACTTCCTCTGAACGCCTATTCTCCTGGCAGGAGAACGCTTAGAAACCGTTTATGCGCATTTGCGTGTATTCACATTGATGCAAACGTGCCTACACGCGTCTAACGTTTATACACGTTTATGAATGTTCTGCATTTTTTTCCCCCCCAAAAGCTCCTCTCCTGAATATGCTAGTAATAGGCTTTTTTTCTGCCAGTAAACACTCCTCTTCAGAGCTGCTGTTTGAAATCATGGGGCCCCATACAGCTTACATGACCGGGCCCCCTTTTGACTGTGGAGATAGATTTATTAGTCCCTTTCTCTGTAGCCTCAACTGCACCGATGAATGAATAGGAAGTGCTCTGGGGCTTTCTGCTCATTCACAAACTGGATCAAAGTAAACATAGTTTACTCTGCTTCAGTGATGAATGGACACATGGGAGATTGGTACCAATTACTCACTGTGTTCATTCAGGAAAGGAAGGGGCCAGTAAATGACATATTTACTGGCCCCTTGCTCAGCCTTCTATCCTGAAACATCCTCCTGTGCGCTGGGGGGGGGGGGGGGGGG
>BLSH010221636.1:160078-171266 GCA_018402905.1 Glandirana rugosa | reverse complement strand
TCTGAACAAGCTGAGCATGGATAGCACCCAATTTGCATCTTCGCTGGCAGCAGCCGGCTAGGATCTGACAGTCGTGAACTCACAAGTGCTCAAAGCAGAGCACTTCTGGGATCACAGTGAGAGTGAAGATTTAGGCTGGGTTCACACTATTGCGAATTGGATGCAGGTTCTCCGCATCCAATTCGCAATAACAGGAGATTTTGACCGGCACTCTATGGAGCCAGTTCACGTATCTCAGCTGAAGCTCCGAAGCGTGAATTTGCACAGGAGACCTGTGCGTCATTTCAGATCCGAATCCAGCCAAAAATTTGGGCTGAAATTGGACCTGAAATGGTGAACTGGGACTCACCAGACCCCTGCTGGGAACCACATGCAGTGATAGTGTGAACCCAGCCTAAAGCAGGTAACTGTCGCTCACCTAAGCCAATCCTAGTTGAGATGTGTACATGTGAAAGCCTCAGTCAATGCCTTTCCTCAGACCATACCCTCTGATGTGTATCGCCCTGCCCTCTGGGACTTAATTATAGAGGACCTCTATGAGTAAGCTCCAGTAGATGTGGTGGAATGCTTCAGAAGCTTGGTCTGAGAATTGGAATTGACTGAGGGCTCTTGCAAAATACATGCAGTAAAACTGATGTCTCTGGTGTGAATGAGGTCTTAAGCCTAGTACACGTTATTAGGAAATAGAACGATAACCCCAATTGTTTGTACCATGCTGGAAACGAAGATGCTATTAATGGTATGAAAATTCTACATTGCAGCGTATAAAGTGATGTAATCTGCGTGTGACCCTTTCTTTGCAAATAAATAAAGTAAGCTCTAATTATATAGAAATTTTCATCCCATAAAAAAATCAAGCAAATTAATTTTGATAACAAAAATAAGCAATATCTAATTACTGTATATAGAAATTTTAATCCCATAAAAAAATTAAGGAAATGAATTATGGTAATAATAATATTAATAATATGATTTAGTTAATTTCAAAATAAATGATGATCATAATAATAATTATTATTATTATAATAACAACTCTTCATCGCAACCCTTTATTGCTTGTCCAAGAGAGTGTGAATATTAATAAACTTTATCCTGCTATTTAGTCATCACTATCACAGAAATCTCAGTTTATATTTCGTTAAAACAATTATTTATTACCCTGCATAGATCATTCTTGTGTGTTTACAAAAATTATTTCTGTTGCCATCTTCCTCCTGGTCGTACTTTATTTCCGATCATACATGGCCTTGCTCAATACTTTACTAATCAAATCAAAATAGTTTGTATCATTCCGAATATGGATATCTTTTTTTTCTTTTTTTAATAATGTGTACTAGGCTTTATTCCCTGGCAGCCAAATAGATAGAGGGACGTTTATGAAGGGGGGGGTGAAGATCATCTTTAGTGATGTAATAATAATTACAAAGCTGCGTTCTTCATCTGCGACTTTAATATCTGCAGGGAATCCAGGTTTAACATCACAAGAGTGCAAAAACACAATTTCCTATTAGAGTAAAACAAATCTGATGAATTAGTTCAGGGTTTTCCCTGATGATCCCCCGAGATCCAGTAACAAAACATAATACCAAAGGATTGGGTGTGAGTTTTTTAAATGCAAATGGATGAAATGAAATAGGATTCAGATGACATTTTGCATTATCTCAAAAATCAGCTCCCTAAATATATAGATGTATTCATTTTATTGCTTTTGAAACGTTAATATAGTCCAGTCTTGAAGGCCGATAAATAATATAAAATATTAATAGCTGCTTTGGCTCATTTCAGTTAATCAGGATCTCATAGATGCCATGGGTCATAAATGGACATTGAAAGATGTTATTGGTGCCTAGGGATCCTCACTGCTCCAGTAAAGTATATTCTTCCTTAATTAGACCTTTGACAGCAATCAATTTCACTTTTCCATGGAAATCCTTTTCTTCTCATCAGCAAGTTGTCTTCCATCCATCGATAGCGCTGGCCTCGTAATATTCCATGCTCCCCATAAATTTTAAAACAGTTTAAGGTTTGTCTTATAGGAAATGAGCTGAGGATTCAGATCTTCACCCAACCATTAAAACACAGGAAAAATCATTTCCAGAAGCAGTGACTGAAGAAGCATAACCTCTCCCACCACAGAAACTCATTTCCAAATGATCATTGGAAAAGTATTTTTCTGTTTGTTCTGTAATAGAAAAACTTTCTTATTAAATTTCCTGGCTAAAACCCAACAATGTAAGTAAGGGAGAATGTTTCGCATGGAGCATCCATCTCAAAAGTCCACTCCAGATAAACCCTGCATTTTTAATTAAAGTGTATCTAAGCCCTAACAATGAACTTCTTATAATTGTTTGTTTTTGTCTGTTAAAGGGTTGGTTCACCTGTGAAAAATGAAAAGGTGAACTAACACCATATACCCTCGCCCCCCCTCTCGAACCTTGGTGTACTTACCTCCATGGGTGATGAGCTGTCAGTGGCCATACAGCCATTGTAACAGACTCTGGATTTGAATTCCTCGCTCTTCTCCCTCTTATTTCTGAAAGACTTATTAGAGAAATCAGAGTGATTCTCTGTGCCGGTGATGGCCAATCAGAATCACTCTGATCTGTCCTGGAAGCCCTACAGAAAGAAGGGAAGATTGGGAAATTTCAAATCCACGGACCGCTGCTGTGTGGACTCTGCCAGCTAATCACCCATGGAGGAGTACAGCCGGGGCTGAGGGTGGGGAGTTTGTCGGGTATTTTTAATTTGTTGCCATGTGACAGCCAAGAAACCTTAAGGATTTAGAGAAGATCTGTAAAGAAGCGTGGACCAAAATCCCTCCTGAGATGTCTGCAAACCTGGTAACCAACTACAATAAACGTTTTACCTCTGTGCCTGCCAACAAGGGTTTCTCACCAAGTACTAAGTCATATTTTGCTTGGGGATCAAATACTTATTTTACTCAATTTATAACATTGGTATCATGTGTTTTTCTTTCTGGAATTTTGGTTGATATACTGTCTCTATCAAACTTACAAAATCTGCAGGGGATCAAATAATTATTTTCCCCACTGTATACTCCATAGCCGACCGCTATGAGTGCTGACCAGGAACAAAGCTTGCCTCGGCTCCAAGATTCAATGTGGCAGAAGGAATATCCATTAGCTGCACATGGTGAACAGATCTGTAATCAGAGGATGAATGGCAGCTTCAGCCTGGGATCCAGGCCACGACCCCAACACATTTCACTCATGCGGATTAAGCGCCGAGGGGTGAAGTGAAACACGTTGGGGGTGTGGCCTGGCCGGAGCCCATGCTGAGGCTGTCATTCATGCCTCCACAGCAAAACCCACAAATGCTTGCTTCACTATTGTGTCGTTATATCAGGGTTCTTCCCATAGAGCTAAATATATATATAACCATAGGTGTGCACAGCCTATTGTGTTAGGGTGTGCACCTCAAAGCTTAAACACATACTGTATGCATGTGTGTGCAAGTGTATATATGCTGTCGGTGTCAGTAGAGCAGTGGATGGTATCATAAGGGCAGAGATTGGTGCCAGTAAGGCAGTGAACGGTATCAGACGTTTTTTTTTAAATCTTATTTTTTTAATGATTTTTTTTACAATTTTTTAGCAGGAAAAAGGAGATTTTTTTTTTCTAATTTGGTGAAATATCAGGGATCTAAACAGGGGGAATATGCACCACATGGGGTGATTAGGGTGTGAGTAATAAATATACAGTATGTGTTAGCATTCTTTTTGTGATCATTGCAGAAAGCATGATCTGGCAACCAGATAGACCCATGGAAATGACTGTTGAGGTTTAAGCACCATTGGAAGCGTTTCATTGATTAGTTGCTATTGCTAACATAACTGGTGTCAGAACAGCAGGGGACTGCTCGTCAAGCTGCAGGAGCTTGAAGCGCTATTAAACCCAAAAGCATACATTTATTATAGAGCAACTTACAAATTCTTAGATGTGATGGCTGCATTTATTTTCTTTTTTAGGCTTACTTTCCTTTATTTTCACCTGGTGATCCAGCTAAGTAAGTCTGTTGTTTTTCAAAAGACAAGCTGTCCTGTAGATGTAGTAGTTACGATGAGACAAAATCTTTAACACTGACAGGGATTCTTACGATGATCAACTTTTAAGTAAAACCTTTATCCCAAAAAATAAAAACTGTTTGCTGTAACTGCTTATAAAGGGTGAGCTGGATTGTGGCTTTAATTTGTTAGTGTATCTAAATCTACTAGTGCATCTAACACTCCTGTCCTGTAAATGACTAATTTGTCAATCCTCAATTTAATAGAGATTAAAAGATAAAGACCTAATGAAGGCCAGCTCTGGCTCCCTACATAGATACATTAACCACTTCAGCCCCGGAAGAATTTCCCATGTTAGGACCAGAGCACTTTTTGAGATTTGGCACTGCGTCGCTTTAACTGATAATTGCGCGGTCGTGCGACATTGTACCCAAACAAAACTTGCATCCTTTTTTTCCCCACAAATATAGCTTTCTTTTGGTGGTATTTGATCAACACTGCGTCATTTCTGATCACCGCTATACACAAAGAAAGAGCGACAATTTTGCAAAAAAAAAAACAATATTTCTTACTTTTTGCTAAAATTTAAATCCAAAAAAAAAATATAAGAACATTTTTTTTTCATCAGTTTTATATTCTTCCTCATATTTTTGGTAAAAAAAATTGTAATCGGCTTTATTGATTGGTTTGCGTAAAAGTTGCCGCGTTTACGAATGATGAGAATTCATTTCTGCGGTTTTTATTTTATTTTATTTTTTTTACTAGTAATGGCGGCGATCTGCGATTTTTAGCAGTACTGCAATATTGGGGCGGACATTTAGGACATTTTTGACACTTTTTTGGGACCAATGACATTTATACAGCGATCAGAAATTTAAATGTCCACTGATTACTGTATAAATGTCATTGGCAGTGAAGGGGTTAACCTGCAGGGGGGGATCTAGGGGTTAACTGTGTTCCCTGGGTGTGTTCTAACTGTGGGGGGGTTGGGCTAACATGGACATAGGAGATCTAACTGATCCCAGTGACAGGGATCAGTAGATCTCCTAAGTCCCCATTGAAAGAGCCAGGAACCGCCGTGTTTACATGGGCAGTTCCCCGATCTTTGGCTGTTGCAGCACATCGCGGCTCGCCGGCGGACATCGGGTCCGCCCGAGCCGCGGGCACACTCCTTCGGAGTGTGTCGGGCACGAGAGCGCAGTGCCGGTGGCGCGCGATCGCCCCCTAGCTGTGCCTGTACGAATCACCGCCTTTTTACGGCGATTCACGCTCAGCGTCCACACCGCCGCAGTAAATATACTGCGCGCGGTGTGGAACCAATTAAAGGAGTAAAGAA
Organism: Glandirana rugosa; assembly: GCA_018402905.1. Classification (NCBI taxonomy): domain Eukaryota; kingdom Metazoa; phylum Chordata; class Amphibia; order Anura; family Ranidae; genus Glandirana; species Glandirana rugosa. Next base: position 165,906 of record BLSH010221636.1, on the reverse strand, counting down.
GAAAAAAAGGAGGAAACAAGCTTAGAGTGGATGTAAAGCCTCCATATACCCAGTGAAGTGAACAGCCGCAGATGATACACAGAGATGAAACAAATCTCCCTACGCAAGTTTTACTTGTAAATCTGCTGTATTCAGCTTTATATACTGTTTAGAAAGTTCACATCCTGTAGGGTTTTTGTAGGAATGGATTATTGCTATACACTGTGAGACACTGTGAGACAGCTGATTGGAGGAAAGGCACACACTCCCCATAGCTGTGTGCTAATCTATTTATAGCAAACCTCCCGCTACACACACTTCAGGCTCCCGTCTTGGAGAACTTGTCAAAAGTTATCACTCTGATAACAGAAGAACGGATCAGGACAAAGCTACGGGACTCAGTGCTTTGAAGAGAGCGCTCAAATTTCATAAATCGGGTTTACATCCAGTTCAAATAGATCAAAAGCAGTAACTTCATCAATGGATTGGGGAGTTGAATATATTATATTTTTATTTTAGAGTTTCAATATACTTTAAAGGAGAAGAGGAGATAGTTGACCTGAGCTAGACAAAGAGAGCAGTACAGCAGAAAGTTGGGTAATACTTGGTCAATGAATAGTATACCCCAGGCAACAGGTCCTGCAACCACTACTGAACCACTAGTGGTGAGGATAGAATTGTGCTCCATGACACTAAATGATGTGATCAGATCCCCAAAGGCTGCTAAGTCCATCTGTGAGTGGAGGTTTTGGGGCCCGTCCCCTGTATGCATTCACCTTGTGGTTGGGATGTTGATCGGGGTGGGGGATTGTGCACAGGTAGTGCACCTCTGTCTGCCGATCCAGCCTGTGGGGATAGAATGGTGAGCACCGAGCTGTGTTTGGGGGCCAGCCCGGTACAGGGAAAGCCCCAGCATTTTGCAGCTAGATCTAGGATCCACTTCTGTGTCTTCCACCACCCAGCAATGAAAGTCTGGCCCTTGGGGGAGGGAGAGCAGCTCAAGGGTGTGATCAGTTAAGGAGGAAGAAGGGAAATGTGGAGATGCTATATACTATGTCTACTGACCACCAGTGTGTATATGTGGGGGGTGTAGAATAGTACTGCCACTGACCACCAATATGGAGGTTGACACCATAGTTGGGGGTTATTATTGTGGCCACTGACTGATACCTAGAGTTTTTAATGGGACCACAGAAACCAGTGCTGGGGGTTATTAAGTTAGCCACTCAGCCACTATAGCTTAAAGCGGAGTTCCACCCAAAAGTGGAACTTCCGCTTTAAGGGAAGGTGACCCCCTGACGTGCCACAGTTGGCATGTAGTTTTTTTGGGAGGAGGCCAGAGACCCTGTTTTTACAGGGTCCCTGGTCCCACTTCCTCCTCTGATGCCGAGGAACCGGAAGGAAGCTCATTTTCCCTCCCTCCCGCCCGGCGATCTTCTGGGACACGTCACAGGTCCCAGAATATGCGCCGGCCACTCACAGTGGACAGCATGACTCATGCATGTGCAGTGCATGCCCACACTTGTGATGCCAGCGCTGCAGAGGGGAGGGGGAGAAGAGCGAGCCTTTGGGCGGCCGCATCTCTGGAGCCTGGGACAGGTGAGTGTCCGATTGTTAAAAGTCAGCAGCTAAACTTTTTGTGTTTTAACTGGGTGGAACTCCTCTTTAATGGAGCACAAATAAAGTGTATTTCATATAGGGGTCGGGGTTGCATTGTGGAGGGGAGGGGTTGGCGGGAGGACCATTGGGGGGGGCACCAAAATGTACCTTCGCCTATGTAGACAAAAATCCTTTCATCGGTCCTCATGACACTCCCAGGTTGCAACCCTCAAAACAGCCTGATGTGTTTCATATAATGTCACCAAGCGAATGGGATGCAATTTCTAACAGCTGAGGACAGAATTGATGACACCAGGTAGAAGCTAGGTGAAGACAGACAGGAATGTAGCAGAGCTGAGAGCGCAGAAAGTAGAAATGATAAGAATGAGTATACAGACACCAGTAAGAGGCCATCTTGAATTAACAACAGAGACCAGGCTAAAGTACAGGGTACAAAGATAACTAGATAAAATGTTCTAGGCAACACAGTAACAAGGTGCCAGGCTGGTCTGGTACAAAGCATGGTGCTGGAAATGCAGATTCAATGCTTGGTCTGACAATGATCCAGCACCAGATACATCAGAGGACATTCTTGAAGTCAAGATCCTCAATTTTTTCTTTTAGTAGTTCTGGATAGAGTGGAACAGGGTTGAAACCGCCAACTAAGACCCTATACACACTATTAGATTTGCTGCAGATATTTGTCTTCTGATTTACCAAAACCATATAATATGAGGTCAAACTTTAAGAGTTTAAATTTATATGCAATCAGGCAGGCCCTTCACTACATGGTTTTGGTAAATCTGAAGACAAAAACTGCAGAAAATCTAATAGTGTGCATGGGGTCTTAAGCAACATTTTTAAATGCTAATTTCCCACCTATAACCTCCTCTTCTGTCCATCTTCTGGACAGGCAGTAATAAGGAAATAGTAGTAAAGGATTCTAACCTTTCCCTATACTATTAAAGGTTTAAACACAAATGTCCATTGGTGGGACCTTGAGAACCCTGGAGTAGGAGATACACTCTAAATAACTTTAACAAAGCTTCTAGAGCTTCTAGGTTCCTGCTCTCCCCTCCTTACCCCTGCCCTTCCCTTCTGAAAATACACACGGTGGGGGCATGGACAGTGGAATTCTAAAGCTAGAACTTGCTATATATTGAGCAGCTCTCAAAATGCAGCCAATTTTATGTTAAATGACACTTGCAGATAATCTGCAAGTGTCGCTGAGTAAATTCAATGTAACAATTGTTACTTTGCAATTAATATATCATTCTGTGAAGATCAAAAGTGTGACTTTTGATCTGCATTTGACACCACTTAAAGGAAAAAAATGTAATGAAACTTATTCCTATTTAATCCCTTATTAACCCTTAGTTAACTATAGTTAACCTTAACAAGCCACTTAAATGGGATGTTGCCACAATGAGGATTCATTCACTTGCTTTAATTATAATTAACCTTAAAGAACTTGTTCCTCCCCCACCATTTTACTACTAATATTTAAACATTCTTATGTTTCATTTGTTTTGTTTGTGTTTTTTTTTTAGTTTTACAAAAAATGAACAAAATAATTTAAAAAAATCTTTAGTAAATAGCCATACAAGAAACATATTTTTACTGTCATTATAAACAACACAATTATATAATAGAATGTATATATATATTTTTATCTACAGTAAAACTACCTATTTCAAAACTAACACTGGTCTAAACACATTTTTTTTCCTCTATAGATTGCATAGGAATAAAATATTTTTTGCAGGACAGTTTTGCCTATTGGAAGCCTTCTTTTCCCCCTAAAACAATGTATGCATTACTTTATCTTAAATCAGGACAAAATAATCATAGAATAAATAGGCCCGCCCCACAGTGGAAATGTAAAAATTGGTCTATGAGGGGTATAAACAGGGAAGTAACTACAGTTCATGGAGCTCCATGACCCCCTTCCCCTCCAATGACCTCTCTTTGTGACACCTGCCAATGTCAATTGGGACAATAGTGAAATTGATTGTAACATAAAGTATGTCTAAATCAAGGCCAGGCAGCAGGAAAGCTATTAATATAGTCAGTACACTACAGATCAGTGCTGGGGATAGTTGTCAGAGAAGAGCAACAGTGCAGGGAATTAACTTTAGCCCACCAACATTTTTCAGCATAAATGATTATTATTTATTTATTATATGAAATCTTATGGCTTTGGTATAAGTTCTAAGCCATCCCACCTCTTTTACCATTCCACCCAGTAAGTGCTGAACAATATGGTTTTGTCCATAAATAATAATTTATAGTATTTTCATTTTATAGTATTACCCGATTGTTAGTGCTTCTATTCACAATTACTTTACTTTACATAATACAAACTTTAAAAAGTGTTAGTTAGTTAGTCCCTCTGCTATCTATCGTCTCCCACCCCTGGCCCTTACCACCCTTCTCCTTGATAGCACCCCTTCTCTTTCCCTTTTTTTTTCTCCTTTCTTTCCCTGCTCTCTCCTTCCATTTATTTTTTTCTTTGAATGTAGCAAGTGTAATACAAACAATATGCATGTAGATGTGATCCCTAAAGCAAAAGCAGGAAATATGACTATTTGAATTTCAACAATAATTTCTGATTCTACTAAATACTTTTCTAAGTATTTCTTATTCAGTGGGGAAAATAATTATTTGATCCCCTGCAGATTTTGTAAGTTTCCCCACTTACAAAGAAATGAAGCGTCTACGATTTTCATCATAGGTGTCTTTAAAATGATAGAAAGAATATCAACCAAAAATCCAAAAAAAACACACAATACAAATGTTATAAATTGAGTTGCAGTTCAGTGAGTAAAATAAGTATTTTATCCCCTACAATTCAAAAATAATTCTGGCTCCCACAAACTGGCTACAGTATTTGCTCATGTGGTACACAGATTAGTCATGTTAATTTAAGAAGGTGCTCCTAACGACAACTCGTTATGTGTATAAAAGACACCTGTCCACAGAATCTCTTTCTTCCATTCAAATCCACCATCATGGGCAAGACCAAAGAGCTGTCAAAGGATATCAGGGACAAGATTGTAGACCTGCACAAGGCTGGAATGGGCTACAAGACCATTAGCAAGAAGCTTGGTGAGAAGGAGACAACTGTTGGAGCGATTATTCGCAAATGGAAGAAATACAAAATAACCATCAATCTCCCTCGGTCTGGAGCTCCATGCAAGATTTTGCCTCATGGGGTAAGGATGATCAGGAGAAAAGTGAGGGATCAGCCCAGAGCTACACAGGAGGAGCTTGTGAATGATCTCAAGGCAGTTGGGACCACAGTCACTAAACAAACCATTGGTAACACAATACGCCACCATGGATTGAAATCCTGCAGCGTCCGCAAGGTCCCCCCCTCCTTAAGAAGGCACATGTACAGGCCCATCTGAAGTTTGCCAATGAACACCAAAATTGAGCTGTTTGCTCCTGAGATGTGTGTAAACCTGGTAACCAACTACATGAAACATCTTTCCTCTGTGCTTGCCAACAAGGGTTTCCCAACCAAGTACTAAGTCATGTTAGGGTTAAGGATCAAATACTTATTTTACTCACTGAACTGCAACTCAATTTCTAACATTTGTATCATATGTTTTTCTTCTCCATTTTTGGTTGATATTCTGTCTCTATCATTTAAAATACACCTATGATAAAATGATAGACCCTTCATTTCTTTGTAAGTGGAAAAATTGACAAAATCTGCAGGTGATCAAAATAATTTTCCTGACACAGCATGACAGCACATACATATGGGTAGTGTTAGAAGAAGACTGTTCCAAGGGTTAATTGCATTTGGTTGTGGTTTCCTCTAAGTTGCTGAGAAGCAGCTCTATTTAAACTTCCTGTTTCCTGTCAGCAAGTGCTGTTTGGTTTACGTTAATTGGGAACCTTGTCAGAAGAAGATTGTGATGGGTATACATACACGACAGTACGACACAGTCCTTTTAATAAAACTAGTGGACGTCTAAAACAGTTAAAAAGGTGAATGTTTCTTTACTTCCCAGATAGTAAAATAGTATCCACATAAAATTTACTATCTCTGTCTTATAGTTGGTTTTTACCTCTTCTTTTTGTATACTATGTTTACAATCTTTAACTCAACGTCAAGTCACTCATTTTATTCATAAACTAGGAATTGGGATTGTACTGAATCATGAACCAACCCTTTGGGAACAACCGTTCGTGTCTCCTTTCTACAAAGTACATCAACCAATGGTCCAAATGTGTGTAGA
>BLSH010221636.1:110672-125571 GCA_018402905.1 Glandirana rugosa | reverse complement strand
AGAGAGAGGGAGAGAAAGAGAGAGAGAGAGGGAGAGAAAGAGAGAGGGAGAGAAAGAGAGAGAGCAAGAGAGAGTGAGGGAGATAGAGAGAGAGATAGGAGAGAGAGAGAGAGGAGAGAGAGAGGGAGAAGAGAAGAGAGAGAGCGAGGGAGAGAGGGAGGGAGAGAAGAGAGAGAGGGGGGAGAGGGAGGGAGGGATAGGGAGAGAGAGAGAGGGAGGGAGGGAGAGAGAGGGAGAGAGAGAGAGAGAGAGAGAGAGGGAGAGAGAGGGAGGGAGAGAAGAGAGAGAGAGGGAGAGAGAGGGAGAGAAAGAGAGAGAGGGGGAGAGAAAGAGAGGGGGAGAGGGAGAGAGAGAGGCTGGAGAGAGATAAAAAGAGAGTGAAAGGGAGGGAATTGAGAGTGAGAGAGATTGATTGAGAGAGAGAGATTGATTCAGATAGGGGTGCCAAACCACTGCACCACAGACTGCATCTACACCCTGAACAGTCTCATCAAGAACCATGTCCACAATACAAAACATGGGGAGATATTCACCTGCTTTGTAGACTATAAGAAGACATTTGATCCAGTTGGCACCCAGACCTGTTCCTCAAACTATTGGAGAGTGGAATAGGATGGAAAACATATGATGTTATCAAGAGATCTTATACAGAGAACAGCTGTAGCATAAAGGTGAATGGGAAAAGAACCAAATATTTTCGACAGACATTTACATCAATGAACTGCAGCTCTAAAATCCGCACCTGGACTACCATTACATGACACCAAGGTGAAGTTCCTGCTGTATGCAGATGATCTCCTACTTCTGTCACCAACAGAAGAGGCCTACAAGACAGCCTGGAAGTGCTGGAGAAATACAATGCCACTACCTATCAACTCAAGCAAAACAAAAATCATGGTGTTCTGAAGAAAGAATATGAAACAAACAAAGAGCCCTTCCTTTACATTAAACAACAGCATGTTTGATGAAACTAACAGCTACACATACCTTGGCCTAGAAATGAACAAATCAGGAAGTTTGGGGACCTGTCACCTTTCCAGATCAATCCAAAGGCTGGTCTCCAGCCCACCAGAAATATTTCACTTGGGATTCTGCAAGCACCTCCTCCAAGTCCATCGGAGCACCTGCAACAGTGCTTGCCGATTGAAGCTGGGAACATTTCCCTTACTTTGCAGTATAGAAAAGAGCACTATCATACTGGGGCCACCTACAAAATAGCAGTCCCAACTCATACCACCATAAAGCCCTACTGACCATCAACAACTCATCAGCACCTTGTCTATCCTAAACCCCCAGCAATTCTGCCTAACAAAATCTCAAATAAAAAACATAAAAAGTGGTTCCCAAGAAAAACATGTCGGAGAATGCAGAAATTAAATAAAATACTCCAAGAAACTAACGGTTTACCAGTCACTGCAGAAAGACTGCAAACTGGCCCCATACCTGGAGGTGCTACAAGACCCCAAAGACAGACAGACCCTGAGCCTACACAGACTGAGCACCCATAGCCTGGAAATCGAATTAGTACAGCACAGGCAGACCTACAAGCCCAGGGAAAGTAGACTGCACCCACAATGTGACCAGGGGGTCCTGGAGGATGAGGACCACTTCCTGCTACAAGTACTCATCAGTGAGGGACAACCACTTCCAGAGATTATGCACTCTCATCCCGGACTTCAATTCTATAGAATAGAAGAGGAAACTCCAAATTCTACTGGGAGAAGAGGAGCCAATGGTGAAAATAGCTGCACAATACTGTGTATGATAACGTGTCACAGGCTGAGAGGGTGATGAAACACTGTGGACTTAAGAATCTTGATAAAATGTGGAATAGAGTGAGGGGAGGGGGGACCCCTTTTTTTTCTTTTCTTTTCTCCCTTTTTTTAAATTTATTTTTTGTTGAGATAGAGTTGTTTTGCAATTAATTTTATAGGGAAGTAACAGGCAAATGTTACGTCAATGTTACTTATTTGGATAGTTGTAATAATGAATGTTGGAAAAAATTTTTTTCAATAAACAGATAATATTAAAAAAAGAATTGCTTACATGGACTCACCCCATTCCCCTTTATGTCACCCAATGATATCACCCAATACCTCCCCTCTGCCTTCCCCTAAAAACTCAACTGCTTTGGCAATGCTAAAATGTATTTAGTCCCGCCAATAAAGCTTATTTAAATTTGAATTTGAGAGAGAGGGAGAGAGAGTGAGAGTGCTTCCTTTACATTAAACAACTACACTCTTGAATGAATCTAGAAGCTACACATACCTCAGACTGGAACTGAACCAATCAAAAGATTTCAGCTAGCCAATAAGGCCCTAAAAGACAAAGCTTGTTAACCACTTGCCAACCGGCGTCTGACAGCGACAAAGTGGCTGGATATCGCAAACCGCCGTTACATGACGGCAGCTGCGAGATCCTGCACTGTGAGCACGCCCACAGTGAAAGAACGGAGGTTTGTGTATGTAAACACAGATCTCCGTTCTGTTAGAGGGGGAATGGCAGTGATCACAGGCTTCCTGTATATGGAAGCCTGTGATCCCTCTCCTCCCCCTGACAGCCCAGCCCCCATACAGTTAGAACACACCTAGGGAACACAGTTAACCCTTAGAGCACACCTCCAGGTTAACCCCTTCACCGCCAATGGCATTTACACAGTAATCAGTGCATTTTTATAGCACTGATCGCTGTATGAATGCCAATGGTCCCAAAAAAGTGTCAAAATGGTCCGACATGTCCGATGCAATATCGCAGTACCACTAAAAATCGCAGATCGCTGCCATTACTAGCAAAAAATAAAAAAAAAATAAAACCCCCATAAATGAATTCTCATCATCCGTTAATGCGGCAACTTTTGCACAAACCAATCAATAAGCGCCGATTGTGATTTTTTTTACCAAAAATATGAGGAAGAATATAAATCCAAAAACAATGAAAAAAAATGTTTTTTTTAATATTTTTTTTTGGATTTGTATTTTAGCAAAAAGTAAGAAATTTTTTTTTTTTTTGTAAAATTGTTGCTCTTCTTTTTTTTATAGCGGTGATTAGAAATGACGCAAAGGGGATCAAATACCACCAAAAGAAAGCTATATTTGTGAGAAAAAAAGGACGCAAATTTTGTTTGGGTACAACGTCGCATGACCGTGCAATTGTCAGTTAAAGCGACGCAGTGCCGAATCACAAAAAGTGCTCTGGTCCTAAAGTGTGAAATCCTTCCGGGGCTGAAGTGGTTAAGCCTTCTTTGCCATCAGAGGACAGCTGTACCACTTCGATGCACCAGTTAGAGTCTGGCTTAAAATCATTGATAGTGTCATCAACGTAATCCTTCTTTATGCCAGTGAAGTATGGGGTCCTCTCACCTTCCCAGACCAATTCAAATGGTACTCCAACCCACAAAAATATTTTACCTGGAATTATACAAGCATCTCCGCCAAGTCCATTGGAGCACCTACTACAGTACTTGCCAGTCAGGGCTGGGCAGACTTCCCTTACTGCTTGCAGTACAGAAAAGGGAGCAATCATACTGGAACTACCTACAAAAGAGCAGTTCCAACTCATACCACCATAAAGCCTTGTTGACCAACAAGGACCAGTACAAACAACGTGGCCTGCAACAATTCATCCGTGAAAAAAAACAATTACAACTTCAATTAGTGCATAAACATATGAACATTCCATGCCACGCTTATATCAAATACTAGGTGATTAAATTGTAAGCTCTAACAGGGCCCTCTGATTCTTACTATATTAACAACTTCAGGTCTGCCCTATAGCAGTTTTACTGCTACAGGGTGGCACCTGTGTGCCGGATCACATATATGTACATGATCGACACTTCCGGGGTAGGTGGGGCGCATGCGTGCCAGCGATGGCTCGCTTCTGCTGTGATTACACACAGAGGAAGCCGATTGGTGGGTGCATGGTACCCAATGTCCTCTGGCACCCGACGATCGTTAGACAGAGAGATAGAATTGCAATCTGCCTATGTAAACAAGGCCGTTCTGACAGGAGGGAAGGGATGGAATTTGTGTCCCTGCAAAGCAGGGAATAAATTCCATCTCTTCCCCTACTAAAAGCAGCACACACAGTGTAATAAAACACTGTCGCGGCCCACAGTTAACCCTTTGATTGCCCCTTATGTTAACCCTTTCCCAGCCAGTGTCGTTAGTACAATGTCAGTGTATATTTTTAGCACTGATCACTGTATTAGTGTCACTGGTCCCCGGAAAGTGTCAAAAGTGTCAGTTAGTGTCAGAATGCTGACGCAATATTGCAGCCTCACTATAAGTCACTGATCACCACCATTACTAGTAAATAAATAAATAATAATATCCCATAGTTTGTAGACACTATACCTTTTGCCCAAACCAATCAATATAAGCTTATTGGGATTTCTTTTTACCAAAGATATGTAGCAGAGTACATATTGTATTGTTATTGTTTATAGCGCAACAAATATAAAATGCAGAGATGATCAAATACCACCAAAAGAAAGTTCTTGTTGGGTACAGCGTTGCATGACTGTGAAATTGTCAGTTAAAATAAGGCAGTGCCATAGCCCAAAAAATGGCCTGGTGAAGAATGGGGGTAAATCTTACGGAGGTCAAGTGGTTAAACTGTATTGTGACTGCACTGTCTGCCCTCATGTTGTAAACTGGTGGCGCTATATAAATCCTGTAATAATACATATGTGTACATAGTACATATTGACTCCATGCATAATCAGCCACAAGAAAATCATAAAAAAGTCCCAGTGAAATAATAGTCCAAAGTAACACAAATCCAAAGAGAATATAATCCTAAAAATTGCTCTGCTTCAGCATGAACAAACAGAAAGAACATAGGCGTGTGCACAGGGTGTGCCAGGTGTGCCTGGGCACTTCCTAATCACCCATTGTTGTCAAATATCATGGATGAAATGCTCATTACTGGGACAAATCTCCTCCCCCAGCAGTTTCAGGTGCTCCCAGCTCTCAGAAGGACTGCAGGAACATCCTAGAGATAGAGCCTGCTTCCTCCTTGCTTTCTTCTAGTACTGCAATTACTTTTGAGTGGGCGGGATGCGGATGCTCCAGCCTCAGAGATCGTGCTGAGCTCGCCCCCTTCTGGTGGTGTGTCACGTGTGGGCTGAGCAGAGTACGTGTTTGTGTTTGAGCTTTCCTGTGCCCACCCTAATGCAATAGGCTGCGCACACCTATGAAAAAGAAAGAGATATGCCACTGAGGATGAGAGATCCCTCACATGGATCAGTAAGCTCCTTGCTGCCTAGAAGCCACTCCTGTAATGGTCTCTATCCACCCAGTCCAGGATACACATGCAGAGATCCATGAGGAGCCTGGATGCACATGCTCCTTACAAAGGTTTAAAATACAGAGAGAACTATCCTAGTGCAGTAAGTTTGGCAAATAATTTTATTAAAAATGTTAAAATGCACTTAAGGAGGAAGTAAACTCGGCTTTCTTTGTCTTTTTTTTTTTTAATATGTTCAGAGAACAAAGTATTTTCATGCCTGGCACATAGTAATGATAGTAAAAATTGTTTCGTATGAACCTTTTTGTAGTTTAATAAATGTATTCCTCTTCCTGGAATCGGCAGTGCCATCTTTGTTGTTGATTTCTGACTCCCCTGTGACGCAATTTCCGCCCTTCCTCGCTTCCCCTGCCGAAATCCCGCACATGCTAATCAAGCCTCTTTCTGGATCACCGTTACTACGGCAACCAAGCTCCGCCGACGTCTCACACTCACAAGGAGAGAACCAACAACCAAGAACCATGTTTTGGCATATAGAGGGCTTTGACCACCATATCCAAGAGGATATTATACCATTCGGATTGCGGGTCCAAATCTTTCCTACTTTAGATAATGTGGATGAAGCTTTTAAAAGAAAGTGGGAAAATACTTTGCAACAGTGCTCTAGGACCATGATGAAACTACTCATAGAGGAATATCAAAAGAGGATCTCCTTGGTTGAGAGGGACGTCGACACCCTTTATTCCCAATTAGAAACATTTAGGGATCATCCCAATTATAGGGAGCAAGAGGACAACATTAAGAGCCATATTGATCAAACAGTGAAAGAAATTATTATTACCAAAGAAAGAAAGTTCTGGCAGGACAAAATAGCCTATAGGGAAGGAAAAGCATACCGCTGGCAGAATTCCAATCCACAGAATAGACAGTGGAGACAAAATGCAAACTTTAGAACCTATAATCAAATGAAGAGCTCCAGTTCCTCACTCAACTCCATTTCCTCCTCTAATTCCCAAATCTCACAGGGAAAGATAGTATCACACAAGCACAAATGGTACTCACCAAACACTACAACCAAATCCAACAGAAAACACATTACTGAAACCACGGTCTCTAATAGTTCCTATAATCAAATGATGGGCACGGCACACAGATCTAATCCTATACAGCCTGGCCCTTCTGGGCAGTCAGGATCACACACTGAAATTAATATATCTCACTCCTGTAAAGGGAATACGGAGGAACCCCAGGGGGGTTTCTCCCAGGGGGAGTTCAACCAACGGCACTTAATGGCACTAGGTGAGGACAATTTGGAGATGACTGATGAACTGGGACTTGACATTATTAATTTATCTGACTATACGTTATCAATTGAGGAAAGACAATTATTACAGAGGGGGCTTACGTTTTGCCCCCCAATCTGAAACAGATATTTTTGAGGTCAAAAAAGATCTACAATTGTTTGCAAGGAGACTTCTGTTGCAAAGTGTCCATGCCAACAACGGTTCTAAAATAAAGACTACAAGTTCACCATCAATTAGTATGGATACATTCTCGGAGCGGTAAAAGAAAGCTTTAGGGGATCTGGAGGCACTCCTGGCTGAGCAAGTCCAGGAGGAGCCTACTGATCAACTGGAGATTGAGGCCCTATTAGCTAACCCAGAAGGAAAAGAGGGGAAAATGATGATTGAGTACATTGATGTCTCCCACCTCAGGAAGAAATCTAGTAAATCCCCCCCCCTTAGACTCCAATTCCAATATTGGAGCCTTTTTGGTCATGGCGTCTTTGGAACTGGACAAAATAAAAAAATTGTGCAAACAGGACAATCTTTCAGCTAATCAGAGGGAGGCTTTAAGAACTTTAAAAGAATTGCATCACCTCACAATAAAACCCTCAGATAAGGGGGGGGGGGGGGATGTGGTGGTGATGACGAATACATAATACCATCAAATGTGTATGGCTATCTTGCGGAACAGAAAATGGTATCGATCCATTTCACGTGCAGTTATTGAGGAATACAATAAACAATTTTACATCCTTGTGGACACAGCTTACTTGGACAATTTGATTGACAAACAGATATGGGACTTTATTCGTATTGCCTTTCCCAAGGTCCTGACGTTCTATAGTTTGCCTAAAGTCCATAAGGATGTAAAAAATCCTCCGGGTAGACCTATAGTGTCTGGCCGTGGATCTATCACAGAAAATCTGAGCAGATTTATTGATACACAGTTGCGCACCCTGGTGGCGAGTTTACCTTTGTATATCAGGGATACTGCACATCTTTTGCAGAGTTTGGAGGGCCTCTGCATACCTCCAGAGGCGTGGTTGGTCTCGGTGGATGTGGAGGCCCTCTATAGCTCAATCCCCCACCAGCGGGGAGTAGAGGTGGTTGGACATTTTTTGTCACAATCCCACAGGGACGATGCCAGATTCCATGAATTTTTGACTACAGCCCTACTTCATCCTAACTCACGATGTTTTTTCCTTTGACGGATCCCATTTCTTCCAGGTGCAGGGCGTAGTGATGGGGACTCGGAATGGGAGAGGATATATTTATCCAATGAACACCTGAGCCATTTTACCACCCATATTTTGGTTTGGCTCAGGTTTATAGACGACATTTTCATTATTTGGGGGGGACCAAGAGACCTCCTTGACCAATGCCTACAGGCTATGAACAACGACGACCTAAATTTAAGATTTACCATGGTGGCAAGCACAACTAAATTGACCTTTCTTGATGTGACCTTATTTAAAGATGAAGAGGGTCGGCTGAAGAGTACCCTCTTCCGTAAGGAGACTGCAGGGAACAAGATTCTTCATGCCACAAGTTCCCATCCCAAAAACCTGATTAGATCCATACCATATGGACAATACTTGCGACTCCATCGGAATTGCTCAAGTGAACAATTGTTTCAGGAAGAAGCAAATAAATTAAAAATTAGGTTGTTACAGAGGGGGTACTCTAATTCTACCCTCAAAAAGGCCTTTAAACGAGCCAAAGCTAAGACCAGACAAGAACTCCTGTTTGGGAAAAGTCAAACCAGTAAGAGAAAAAGGGGACCGAAATTTGGTCTAAGTAGAATCGTGTTAACATACACAAAACAACATCAGACTATTCGACAAATCCTCACGAAGCATTGGCCAATTCTAAAAACTGACCCCAATCTGAGACCATTTTTCTCGGATAACTCTGAAATCACATTCCGTAGATCCATGTCACTTAGGGATAGTCTTACACAGAGTGAGTATAGGAGAGACAAGAGAGGGGATCCCTGCACGTACAAGGGAACCTTTATGTGTGGGGGATGTAAATGCTGTCTTTATATGAATACGGATCCCAAAATGAAATTACCAAATGGTCGAACCTTTAAGCCCCGCCACTTTGCTAACTGCAAAACATCAGGAGTGGTTTATCTCCTTATGTGTTCATGTGGGGGGTTTTATATTGGGAAGACCATACAAAAAGAGCTGCACGTCACATGTCCAGCATGCGCAACAGCAATCCTGACCACCCCTTGGGACGTCATGTGAGAGATGTCCATGGGGGGATCTTTCCCAAAATTAGCTTTGCTATACTGGATAGAGTACACCCAGGTCCGAGGGGTGGGGAGCTAGACAAACTTCTACTTCAGAAGGAGACCCGCTGGATTGTCCTGTTGAGGGCGACCAGCCCTCCAGGTTTGAACAGTTCAGTGAGTTTTCGCCCTTTTTTGGAAGGGTTTTCTTCAGGGGGTTGGGAGGGACATGGCTAGTTTGCTTTTGCATTGTATTTTATTTCATTTGTTTTTTTTTTTGTCACTTCCTGTTTGTTGGGTTTGGTCAGCTTGGGCCCCAGAAGTGACTCACAAGTGGGCTGTTTTCCACCCTGATGGACAGGGAAGAGGATGAATCAGGTGGATTTTAGTTGATATATGAAGTAGACTCTTGATGCTGATCTATGGCCAGAAAATGAGTCATTAGAGCACAGGTGCCGGCGTTTTACGCTGACTATTTAACATAGCCTGAGGATGTGGACTGTTCTGACATTTCTGACCTGTTCTTCGGAGTGTTAGGAGTGATTGGAGGTATGTGCATTCAGGGACTCTCCCCCACTGATTCCTTGTAACCATGGGATGGACATTTGGGGTATTTGGCAATTTGTAGTTTTACTTACTGTTTTTTTTTTTTGTCTGTTGTTGTAGGTATTCTCCCCCCCCCCCCCGATGGTAGATCCCGTCGTTTAAGCTATGCAAGCTATTTTGACTGCTGTCTGATACTGCTGCCTACCTTGGATCACTATATGGAAACAGTGTAGGGCAGACTGAAAAACATTGTGCTCTATTGTGACGTGGTGGGGAGGACTCTCTGGCATTCACCCTCCTTTCCTCTTGCTCCCATTGACTTGATAGAACCCATCTTGGATCATTTTATATACAGCAAGGTCAGTGTCTGTACGAAGGTGTGGGGGTGCAGTTGAGCCCCTTCTTGTTGTTTATTTAATTTTTGTGATTCTTTTCTTTAAGGCTCTAGGTACCTGTCCTTGAGCTGTGATTTGAAACATCTCCACATCATTTTCCCATTCATCATATGACTAGGAAATCCTCATCCATTGAGCTCTGAAGGCAAAATTCTTTCGAGTATTGTTATTGGGTAGGTATAGTCCTCATACCATTTATTCTAGACAAGATTCTTGTTGAGGATTTCCATCCGTTGAGGGACTAGGTATGTGATATACTCCCTTTTTTTTTTTCTTCTTCCTCAAGCCGCCTCTCTGAGCTCCCCTATGGTTGGTTCCTTGGGCTTATCGCAGTACATGTGTGATTAATTCTTTTTGATTTTGTCATAGACAAAGTACATCCAGATATACAAATTGCATTCTGCTATACGCCCCTGACGAAAGGCTTGAACCTGAAATGCGTCTGGCTTTCTTCCTCTTTCGTAGAATGGCAGAATGATGTTAAGGAACCTACACGCAGATGTGTGCGAGCCGGCTGCACTTGAACAATCCAATGTTTTAACAGAATACGTTTATACACTAATTGGTTTATTTGTAATTTTTACAACATTTTTGTAATTTTTATGTGAAAATAAATGTGGATTTGATACATATGTAGATGTTTTTTCGATGATCTTTGGTTCCCCCACCTTGAAAGTCCCACCCATAGGGGTTCTTCAATTGGTACAAGAAGCTAGGAAGGCACAGTATCTCGAGCCTTTCTCACTGTGCCATTTTCAAAGGAAATGACAGATCTGGCATTGCTGTTACGGAAACGGCACACATGGCGTGCCGTGAAGCTGATGATCAAATGCGCATGTGTCAGTGATGTTAGAAACGATTACGAAATGGATTATAAGAAGATTATACCAGTAAGTCACGTTTTACAGGCAGAGATGAACAGCACTAGTTAGGTAGATTGCAATTAGCTAATGTTGTAATGGAGAGTTTACAACCACTTTAAGCTTCATAATGGCGTGCTCCTGCACAACACAATACAAACACAGCTGGAGTGTCCTCCCAGTGTGCGAAATGATGTTGTGTGTGCCCAGTGTGCGAAATGATGTGACGGGTGCGGTCCCACCCAACACGTTTCTCTGTAACAAGCATCTTCAAGGGAAAAGAGGCTCAAATGGGACATCTTAGCATTGGTTTGAATACAACCTGGGAAGGGATACATTGGCTTGCATATCATTACATTTATTTATCTAATTATCTATTTATAATGCAGATACTGATTGAAGCCTCTATCTCTATTGCCAAGGATGGAAATTACAGACTAAATTGTTGCAAAATCCTCTTTACCTAGCTGCATGTAAAATATAGCATACAATGTAGATAGAAATGTTATATTTTATGAAAACATCAATAAAACATAAATAAAACAACAAAAATTGTGATAAAGAATGTGGGCTGGGAATCAGCTATTACAGATGAAACAGTTGATATTGAAGTCAACATTAAATCCTAGTGGGGAATAGGATTTCAATTGATAGATTCATTGTGTTTCCATTTGTGATATCATCCTCCTACTGTTACTGCTGCGCTAATGAATCCCAATTACTTGCAATGTAGAAGGATCTTTATTACAGTACATTGAAAAGTGCCGGGATGAATTATGGCCCTTATAGCCCTTTCTAATTTTGGGGTATGGATTGAAGAGCATTTTTCAAACATTAGAGAGGGCTATAAGGGCCATCATTTATCCTGACACTTTTCAAAGTACATAATAAAGACCCAAACTCCAAGAAACTAACTGCTTTTTAGTCACTGCAGAGAGAGTATAAACTGGCCCCATATATGGAGGTGACAGGCAGATGCTGAGCTTGTACAAACTGAGCACCCACAGCCTGGATATTAAATCAGGATGGTATAGATATACATACAAACCCAAGCAAAGTAGACTGTGACAACAATTGTGATCAGGGGGTCCTGAAAGATGAGGACCACTTTCTGTTTTGGTGCTCCAAGCACTCATCAGTTAGGGACACTCACTTCCAGAGACTCTGCGCTCTCATCCTGGACTTCGATTCTATAGAAGAGAAGCGGAAAAGTAAAATTCTACTGGGAGAAGAGGAGCCAATGGTGAAAATAGCTGCACAATATGAGACAGCGTGTCATAGACTGAGGTGGACATGCATGAAAAACTGAGGACTTCAAAATCCTTTTTCATGGACTCATTCCCTGTCCTTTTAATATTATCCCTTACCCCACAAAAAGTGAAGAGATAGGGCAGAGAGAGAGAGAGAGAGAGAGAGAGAGAGAGAGAGAGAGAGAGAGAGAGAGAGAGAGAGAGTGAATGGAGATAAGGGAGAGAGGTGAAAGAAAGAGGAGAGAAAGTAAAGAGAGAGGGAAGGAGGAGAAAGAATGAAGATAGAGAAGAAAGACAGAGGAGAAAAAGTAAAGAGAGAGGGAGGGAGGAGAAAGAGAACGTGGGTGTGTTCTGTTAGGGTCATAGGACTGTAAGCTATAAGAACCAATGTCAATGGCCTTATGTGCTCTATAAAGCACTGTAGGGTTTATTTACTAAAGCTGGAGAGTGCAAAATCAGCCTCAGTTTGGCATCAGTTTTCAGGTTTTATTGCCAAAACTTAAAGTGGATGTAAACCTGATTCATGAAATTTGACCTAGGCACAGATATCTGTAGTGTTTTCTTATCTCTCTCCAAAGCCCTAAGTCCCGTGTGGTTCTGTTGCTACGTTCTTCTGTTATCAGCATGATAACTTCTGACAAGTTCTCTGACAACCGAGATAAAACCAGCCTGAAATTTGCTTTGGGTGGGTGCTATAAAAAGATTAGCAGAGAGCTGGTCTATTCACAGCACAGCTCTGCATATCCCTTCCTTCCTCTACCTATATGGAGCCGGGGAGTGTGCCTTTCCTCCAATCAACTGTCTTCCATTGTATAGCAAGACTACACTCCCAGTGCTGAACAGAAAGAGAAAATGTCTAACACAATGTGCACTTTCTAAAGAATATAGCAAGCTGAAGACAGAAGATATACATGTAAAACTTATAAAGGGAGATTTGTTTCATCTCTGTGTATCATCTGAGGCTGTTCACTTCACTGGGTATACAGTATCTCACAAAAGTGAGTACACCCCTCACATTTTTGTAAATATTTTATTATATAATTTCATGTGACAACACTGAAGAAATGACACTTTGCTACAATGTGAAGTAGTGAGTGTACAGCTTGTAAAACAGTGTAAATTTGCTGTTTCTCAAAATAGTTCAACACACGGCTATTAATGTCTAAACAAAAGTGAGTACACCCCTAAGTGAAAATGTCCAAACTGGGCCCAATTATCCATTTCCCTCTCCGGGGTCATGTGACTCGTTAGTGTTACAAGGTCTCAACTGTGAATGGGGAGCAGGTGTGTTAAATTTGGTGTTATCACTCTCACTCTGTCATACTGGTCACTGGAAGTTCAACATGGTACCTCATGGCAAAGTACTCACTGAGGATCTGAAAAAAAAGAATTGTTGCTCTACATAAAGATGACCTAGGCTATAAGAAGATTGCCAAGACCTGAAACTGAGTTGCAGCATGGTGGCCAAGACCATACAGCGGTTTAACAGGACAAGTTCCACTCAGAACAGGCCTCGCCATGGTTGACCAAAGAAGCTGGGTGCACGTGCCTGTCAGCCTGTCAGTGCTCAGACCATACGCCGCACACTGCATCAAATTGGTCTGCATGGCTGTCGCCCCAGAAGGAAGCCTCTTCTAAAAATGATGCACAAGAAAAACAGTTTGCTGAAGACAAGCAGACTAAGAACATTGATTACTGGAACCATGTCCTGTGGTCTGATGAGGCCAAGATAAACGTATTTGGTTCAGATGGTGTCAAGCGTGTGTGCCTGCAACCAGGTGAGGAGTACAAGGACAAGTGTGTCTTGCCTACAGACAAGCATGGTGGTGGAAGTTTCATGGTCTGGGGCTGCATGAGTGCTGCTGGCATTGGGGAGCTACAGTTCATTGAGGGAACCATGAATGCCAACATGTACTGTGACATACTGAAGCAGAGCATGATCCCCTCCCTTCGGAGACTGGACCGCAGGGCAGTATTCCAACATGATAACGACCCCAAACACACCTCCAAGACGACCATTGCCTTGCTAAAGAAGCTGAGGGTAAAGGTGATGGACTGGCCAAGCATGTTTCCAGACCTAAACCCTATTGAGCATCTGTAGGACATCCTCAAACGGAATGTGGAGGAGCGCAATATCTGTAACATCCACCAGCACTGTGATGTCATCATGGAGGAGTGGAAGAGGACTTCAGTAGCGAACTCCATATCAAAGAGGGTTAATGCAGTGCTGGAAAATAATGGTGGCCATACAAAATATTGGCACTTTGGCCCAATTTGGACATTTTCACTTGGGGTGTACTCATTTTTGTTGCCAGCGATTTAGACATTAATGGCTGTGTGTTGAGTTATTTTGAGGGGACAGCAAATTTACACTGTTATACAAGCTGTACACTCACTACTTTACATTGTAGCAAAGTGTCATTTCTTCAGTGTTGTCACATGAAAAGATAGAATAAAATATTTACACAAATGTGAGGGGTGGGCTCACCTTTGTGAGATACTGTATGTGAGGATTTACATACACTTTAATTGAACAAACTGAGGTTAGAAGTTAATTGGTTAATTATATGCAGAAGTGAGCCTTATTTTGCACTCTCCAGCCTTAGTAAATAAACCCTTGTGTGATGTACCTTCTAATGTGCAGAATCAGCAAAGATTCTGCTTACATTGACACTACTGCAGTGAGTATACTCTGTCTCCATCTTGTGGCCAAAATGCAAATTGCATGTTCTCAATTTCTGTCTAATGATCATTTAGGATATAGGACAGAAGTAGCCCCTTGGGTATCCCCTTTAGACATCAAAGATGTATTTGTAGAATTTTCAGCTTTAAAGAATGCAGATAAAATGCTTTATTTCACTTCTGTTTCAGGCAAATGCTTTGTTGTATTTTAAAACAGTGTGGAAGCATGTATTGCTCATTTAGGTCAGAGCTTTAACTAAGGGTGCCTACAGCCATACAAGGTTGTAAGATGAAAAATCCGGAATGGCAGCACACTCACCGAGAAAAAGCAGATTATTTTATGGTTTTGACAAAGAACTCTTGGAAGTGTGAAACGCATCAACCTTGTCCTCTC